>CM068585.1:22562000-23162000 GCA_035048485.1 Pteria penguin
TTGAATACCATATCATACACACAGACTCCCTATGGGACGAGAGTGATCGACCCCACCATGTCATAAGGGTGAATCTTATTCACTTTGGGGTGAAAAGGTCAAAGGTCAAGTGTACTGTCCATCTGTATAGGTTAATGGTTTCTAGGCACTCATATGTTTCACAATATCAAACTTCTTCAATTCTATATAACAATTTCCTATGTATATTGAACCTTTGTCTGACACCTAAGTGTGTATGTCTGACAAGTCGTTCAACAAAGGCTTCTCCTCTTGGGTCAACACCATCACAACATACACATTTCTCAGTGAAAGCAACTGCAGAAGATCATACTACCAACAACTTTTTCTTCTTACCTGGGGTTTGTCATGCCCTTCACCTAATCTCCACAAGGTCGGTGCCATATTCAAAGAACAATAATACCGGAGGTTATTTGTGTCTGCACAATGGCGACAATTCTTGTTTAGTATCATATTTTTCTATTTGTTATTTTTATTATTATCATGTTTTTATTTATTTATTTAGTTTTAGTTTTTATATTATTTCTAAAACTCTTAAGTATATGTCACATCTGTGGATTGTAAGGTTAAACATTCGAAAAAAAAGAGAACTAAACAAAAAAAAAACCCCAAACAACCCCACCCCTTTTCAAAAAAAAAAAAAAAACAACAAACAAACAAAACAAAAACTTAAATAAACTCTATATGTACCAGAACAAAATTATTAAGGTTAAGCTCATACAATTGTTGTCCTATGAACATTCCGAAAGGTAGTTACTTATTTAAAGAATTAATTGTAAACCCCGACAAATGTTCTCTTGTCCTCTGTCATAATACCTTACTTCAGCATGCTCTATTCATGTGAACAGAAATAACAGGCAGTCATTTTGTTTCGTGCCTAAGTATCATGCTATCATATGACGTTGATGATAACCTGAATACTTCACTCTATTACAACCGTGACAATATCAGCACCAGAACGTACCCTTCATTTGTAGCAATATCTTGTCATCGCTTAACTCTAGCGTATTCTTATCTCTGTTAATACAAAATAAAACGCGTCCAAATCTGATAAAAAAAACCGAAAAAAAAAAACCTAACAAACAAACACAAAAACAACAGCAAAACAAAACAAAACAAAACAACAAATAATTGATATTCTAATAAGGTCACTGAGGGAATTCTATGGTCGATACAAGACTGTTACTAATAAATATAGAACAAATATACCTTTTAATTTTGTGCACCATATGCGCATTTCGACAAGTTATGTCTCTTCAGTGATGCTCGTGGCCGAATGATTAGAATTCTCAAAATATATAAAAATATGAAGAGCAGTGTTTAAAGCCAAACTGACCGAAAAGTGAACCGAAGAAAACATATGTCATCTTGTTTTTTAATTGGTTCAGTAATGTTCTGGATTGAAACCTATATCGGACACTGAACTCCTAATCGGACACCCTCTATACTTCGATGGCATTATCTCACCCCGACTGGAAATTCACATAAGGTTTTGTTTTCGTTCTTTCTTCTATAGATTTTTTGCCTTTCGTTTTTCACGAGTTCAACAACAACAACAACAACAACAACAAATAATGAAAGCAGGGGCTGGAGAGGAGTAGATTTCTCCGGATTTGTTAGCCGCTCTGGCAATATATGCCAAACACATACATATTACATAATACATATGCATAGAAAATGCCACAGCTACACAACGTTAAATAAGATGTGATTCTATTTAATATTGTTTTAATTTGTAGCTGGTTATAACATTCCGAAGGACACTACCGTATTCGTCAATCATTGGGCTCTTCACAATGACCCAATATACTGGAAAAATGTAGAGAAGTTTGATCCTACCCGGTATCTTGACAAAGAAGGAAATATGGACAAGAAACCTGAAAACTGGTTGCCATTTTCAGCAGGACGAAGAGTTTGCTTAGGCGAGCCTGTGGCTAGAACAGAACTTCTTCTTATAGCTACCAAGCTACTTCAAAACTTCCATTTCAAAGTTCCACCTGGTTCCCAGCATGTTAGCAAGGCAAAGGCTGTTTTTGGTTCCGAGATAGTGGTTGATTACAAAGTTGTAGTAGAGAAACGTAAATAAGATTTATCGTTTCAATTCACGTTTTATTAACAACATACAAAAGATTATAGAATTAGTGTAACATGTTGTAGCTTGCAGAGCAGATTTTATAATCGAGTTTTGACAATATGTAAAGTTGTTTAGTATCCATATTAATAGGTCTTCATTATACTTGTACGTATTATATCTCATTTGGGTTTAAATAAATTGATCCTGTCTGCGAGTGTATTATAGTTGCTAGATTATCTTCATCTCTACAAAAACACGGAACGCCACCATTAATTGTAGAAATTCCTGTATGCATTTATGTTCCATACATGTACTTGAAAATGGACTGAAATGTGCACATTTGAAATTCATTATTGGTGGACCTATCGACTCTGTGTTTTGCAGATTCTTTTGCCCTTAATTACACGTTTATTCATGCCAAACCTATGCCAAAATCTATTATATATATATATATATATATATATATATATATATATATATATATATATATATATATATATATATATATATATATATATATATATATATATACATATATATATGATAATATTAAGATATTCTGATTATTATTTCAGTTGGTGTAACTAGCCATTGAAAAAACCATTATCATACTTACAACAATTCTTCCCCTCATGTTTCATTTCTCGTCCTGAACAATTATTTCCAAATAAAGTAAATAAAAATTGCATGACTAATGTCTGTCGCTTGGCAACAATATGTACTTTCATATACAAAGCATCTCATTATATGATATCCATGTTATTTTCTCCAGTGCTTTTATAAAACTGCTTTTAAACCAATGCGTGTTTTTATGTTAACAATAATATAAGAAAATGTTATTACCAATCCTCATGCATTATTTGACGACAGTGTCGTCATCAGATGAAGAGGGACAGGCATGGAGTAATGGTTAAGGCGCTTGGATTCTCGGATTGTGCCGCTATGTTTAGGAGGTTACATCCTGCTTCCATGTTTCGATATGACTGTTAAAATGAAGAAAACGACGTAAACCACTAATCAACGTCATCAAACGATATGGCTAATCCGCTGGATAAAGTCCGTTATGTGATCTAAACTTCTTCAATTACCTACAATGAATCATATGGGTTGTGGAAACGCAAAACTTCAGAAATTATCATGAATTGAAAATAAGAAATTACTTCTCTATTATATATGTTCAATTTTACCTATGCTTTTTATAACCTAAGTTTCCATTGTTGGTTTTAAAACTGAAAAATTGTAAACGATAGTAAATTGACACAAATAATGTAACATCATCCTAAACTTTAATAAGATGAAGACAATCAATATCAAAGAGGTACCAAACCCTTTATCATTGTCAAAGTCCAAGGACAGATACAAAATCGTGTAAGTAAGATGCCCATGTTGTGTACGTCGAATATTGCAGCTATTATCCTCTAATTTATGTGTCATAGTCGACAAACCTGCAAGTTTTAATGCAGTTATTGTGTCAATAATGTACTGTATACTTATATTTAATAGCATATTATTTCATAAATGTTTCTGTGAAAATTTTTGTGACGTTTCGCCTAGAGATACTTGTTGATCCGTGTTCTCATTATGAAGGATTATTTATGAAACTTTAAGTGTGTCCGTTGATTATGCTGCTTTAGCGGTTAGTGGGAACGTGGACTCCCGTAAACCGGTTAACCACACCAATTGATTGACGTAAGTCCCGATTGCAGTATCGGATATTTTTGTGATGTCATTTTCTGTGTTTATTAAACTAATATAATGTTTATGTGCATTTCCCTGGTGATTTGTGTCATAGAGCTTGGTCAGATGTCTTTTCTTGTCTCTTTTATGTCCTTTTCCCGTAAATAGGGATATGTTTTACATTTATCCACGAATGCTGTGGAAGGTATAATTGGAGCAAAACTGCATTATCACAAACACATAAAGAACTACTATATTGTTTTTATTATGAAAATTCTAACACTTGGAAAAGTTGGTACCTTTATCCACACCATTTGAATGACGTTTGTTACTACAATTGGCCGTCCTAAGTCGGTATCGTAACCGCAGCACAATCTAACATTTTTGTAATGTCGTTCTTGCATATATATTCTACTATTGTTATTTATGTGTGCATGTCCTTGGTGATTTTTGCCATACAGCTTTGTCAGATGTCTTCAGCTTTCTCTTCTGTAAATAATGTACCTTTGTGTTACTAGAATGCCACTTAAGCTCAGCGAAGAGGCGTTGCATATTCTTACCTCTAGAGAAACTTCACTTGATAAACTTCTTTTCAAACCTAACATATATGTGGGACAGCTAAATATCGCTATACAGACATTGCTCTACGACATGTATGGATTAAAAAAGAAACAGTCTATAAAAGCTCGATGTATTTCTGTTTGTTCTCTATGTTTAAACAATCGTGATAAAGTCTCGGGATAACATATATTCTGATGGGAAAAGGAATGAGAAAAATACAAAGAAAGGAATGAGAAACACACAAAGAAGCATCATTAGATCACATGTAACCGGACTAACTTTCGTATTGAATTCAATTGTATTCAATCACGTGTCTGTCGGAACATTTGTTATGGCGAACTAAACTAAAAAGTATCAAAACACCTAAATGGCAAAAGGTCGATTTCCCTAAAATGTTTTCAACATCAGACATACAGTCTCAGTTTCATTATGTTAAGTAATAGGTTTAGTATTTAAAATGCAATTAGGATGGTTATATTTAGTCCAATGTACAATGACTTCTAAAAAGCGAGATACAATGTAAATGCAGTGGTACTTATTCATATTGTCAATTTTCTATTTCACGAAAAATCTCTCATTTTTATACCTTTTTTTCTGCAAATCAAAATGCACGACCTTGCAATGTCATGCATGTATAACTTAATCAATTATGCATAAAATATGAAATTTTTTTATATTAATCTACTCTATGTAGTATAGGTGTAATGAAAAAAGATAAAAACATTGATTATAAATCTTACTATCTCAAATATAAATTCTTAGACTTGAAGAATTTTTTTTAAATTGATAAAAATGACCAAATGTCCGAGGTCATTTTTCTAAAAACATACACATGCATAAGGATTTATATTCATGTAAAAACGTATTCAAAATGGTTACTTATGAGGATAATTAAAGGAATTTTAATTGTATGACAAAAAAAAGCTCTGTAGAAGCAAAAACGTTTCTTCCTAAACCAGGGGCAGATAACGTTTTTGAAAATCGGGAAAAACGGAAAAATATCAAATACCTTTAAATTTATCATAATATAGCTTAATTTTTATATTAATCTACTATATGTATTATAGTCATTATAAAAAAACATAATAACTTTTCTTATAAGTGTTATTATCTCAAATATATACTCTAAAACTTCACAAAGACTTTTTTCATGTGATGAAAAGTACAGTGTCCTAAGTCCAAGGTCATTTTCTAAAAAGAAAAGTAAAGTAGGATTCATATTTATTGTCAAACTTATTCGAAATGGTTATATTAAAAGACATAAGGACAAATGTCGTAAGGTTTGGTTCATTTCAATTCTTGTTCTTAATGTCTCCTTTATGATAATCATTCACAATGTCTTATAAAGAGGGAAACTGATAATAAGTCCTTGTCCTTCATCCTTCATCATTATGAATACCCATTTTATAAAGATCGCTAATTAATACCTTGAAATGGAGGGTGATATTTGCTGGGTCAAACATCCAGTTGAGGTGATATTATGTAATAATTTAGGGGAATTTCTAATGACCTGATAGTCTAATGACCTGATATCGACCTGATGTATATTTTAAAGTGAATTCTTTGCATATACGCAAATAATTGGATATATTTTTTGTTTTTCTATATAGCAATAATGATAATAAAGAATATCCAATGTTTGAATTCAAAACTATTTATGCACAGGTGAAGAGAGGCATCAATAACAATTTACCTGATGTTGAAATGACCTGATATTCAATCGCTGGTTGTTGGGAGTATTTCCTATTTAAAAACACATTTATTATCACTATAAATTATTTTTATTATAGACCATTCTACTGGGCAGTTACTCAATAGTTATCTGCCCTTTACCGATAGGTGTTGCGGTCGTATCCGCCATACTGAAAAAAGCTATCGAGATAGCAAAATGACCTATGAGCGTAGTGGTTAAAATAATATTTGTGTTTATTAACGTTTATTTGAATGGTCTCATCGGTGACTAGGATTGAAAATTAATAAACGTGTTTGTTTTTATAGTCCATTATGAATTTCAGTTTAAAATTTAAATATATAAAAAAAAAACAGAAAAGGAAAAGGAACCTTTCTCCGGCCTTACCAAAAATGTTGGTCACCAAGCTAAGTTATTTATTCAGTAATGAATGATGTATTTATGTATTACAGATTAATTAGATAATTATTAAATAATAATAAAAATTATTAAATACATATCATAGGCATAGACTACTTTCAGAACAAAGTCTATGTTTCGGCAAATATCAGTATCAACACCTAGACCATTTCACAAACGAAGATTTTTAGTAACTTTTACTCAGATAGATTATCACTAACTTTCAGCAGAGACATATATACATATGTGTACATGTATATATGTCTCTGCTTTCAGTATTGAGATTAATTGTTGTATTCGGGGATGAGAAATATCATCTACTTAACTATTTCCAAATTCAGGCTATCCGTATTTGCAAAACCTGGGGTTGAAAGTTTCGGAAAATCCTTTAAAAATTTCGTTTATAATCTTTTGGAACATGACCTGCAGTTTTATGAAAATTAAATTCGCAAGTACCGAAACCAAAATAAGCAGTGGCGGATTTAGGGGGAGCGGAGGGGTCGCTCGCCCCACCCCCGGCAGTGACCCAAAATTTTAACAAAACCCTGTATTTTGGCCAATTTTCTGTTAAAATTGACAAGATTCTTCCCTCGACACTTCCCCCTCAAAGGAGGCGCTGGATCCGCCATTGGATAAAAACGAACGTCATTTCACTGCATTACTTCCCTCGTGTATGCAATGCTAATTAATTTGCTTCAATCAACATACATGTGTATCAATAATAGCCTTACGGATGATGGGGTTAAGCAGCCGACATCAATCTAGTAAGTTTATCGCGTAATACGGACGACAGTTTCTGGAATGTAGCTTTAACTTTTGCCAAGGATACCTACATGTATGCTGATATATTACTGACCCCAGGTGATAACCTGGTTTTACACCTGTTACATAATCCATTTTCTGCTAGTACAAGCTACTACTCGACATAGGGACATGGATCGAAGTAACAATCATGGGAATAATCAGAGATTTATGTCTCTGAAATAATTTACTTTTAATAGATCAGTACTAAACAGTATATTATTCATAAAAACTCGCATTATAAGCGATAAAATTGAATCTATCTCCGTTTGCTTTAGGTTTTGTAAAGTAATATTACTAAGGCAACGCATGGCAAATAGTCTGTATTTCACTTATAATCACTGCCCAAACTGCAGAAACAACTTAATAAAAAACAAATGAAAAAAAACCACCTTAGGTAGTATCAGCTGATGCAAGGACTTGTAAACTTGTTTAAAAGTCCTTTACTGATGATAGCTATATTAAGTACCGTAATGGCGAATAGTAACGTGATCTAAAGATGGCCGCGCCCGTGTATTACGCGATAGAATGGTCTATACAAGTATATGATAATTTATGAATGCTGGTGTTGGCATGCGAGATGTAATGAAAACACATGTTTTCACATGTTGTCGAGTGCCAATTAAAGGTATATCGGGGGATATTAAAATTGTTTTTATATATTTATTTGAATGAAATAAAAATTTACGTATTTAAAGTCTTAGCGTATCACCTTTAATTTTTTGTGAATATTTAGAGCACGTGTCTGGCGTTTCGTAGTACCTTAACATACATGAAACATGTTCTCTCCTTTATAGACAGTGGCAGATTTAGAGGGGGCCTGACCCACCATAAAGCCCTCTTCGCTACAAGTATGAGTAAAACTTCAAATTTGGAACCTATAATAGCGGAGTATTTTGGCTAATACTTGACTTTCATATATGCCCTAGCCTTTTCGGAAATTGAACTATCCCCGCAACTAAGGTTTGCTCCGCTCATATCTCCTAATATGTTGCACCCCGCTGAGCTCCGACAAACACACTGCAATGCCGGTGTTGTAGCATAGACTATCCCCATGCATTGACCCCCACCCCCCCCCCCCCCGGGTAAACCGACCCAGTATAGATCTTCCCCCTCTAACGGGGATATTTCAATCCCCTTCTGATTATCAGCATAGACTTTTCCTCCTGGGCGGATAAACCGACCTGGGTTAATCCCCCCCCCCCCCCCCCCCCTATTGATTCCGGATTCTCGTCAAATCGGAAAACTCAAACCGTAATTTAGTCTTGATTTTACGTCCTTTTGAAACTGAAATACATGTACCTGTCGGCTGGCCGTGGAGGAAAATAAACAACCATGCATACAAAACAAAGTTCCCTTTTCATCAATCTTAATGGTGTAGACTATATCAAATACACAGCAAAAAGGAAAAATAAGATACACATGTATGATTATTGAGCAAAATCATTGGGGAAATTTCATTATCATTACCGGGTACGTCAAGATGCCTTTTCATATTTTAGATCATATTTAGAATAGAAAAGATTTGGTACTGAGAAAAAGAAGTTTCAATCCCTAAAATAGTTTTCCTTTGGTGGTTGTTTTCATGGTATTGGGTTCGAAATCTTATGCCACAAACAAACAAAAACAAACAACCCCCCCCCCCAAAAGAAAACAAAAACAAAAAAAACCCCCCCAAAAAACAAAAAACAAAAACAAAAAAAAAAAAACCAAAACAAGAGGGACTACTATTTTAATGTATCAGGGGCGGTGATTGGATGAAATTATTTGATCAGTCTATAAATAAAGATTAATTCTGCTGTAAAATCATGATTTTTTTCTCATTTCGCTAATGTAAAAATTTTATAATCTAGAAAGTGGTTGTTGTTTACATTTTAATTTTGGCCAATTTTTGAGAGTGACCCCTATCAAGCATGATTTTCTCAAAATTAAGGTGGGTAACCTACATGTATGGTAAACTGTTTAAATCCTAATAGAGAAGGGTCTGACAAACATTTTGATATATGGATTATATATAGCTAAAGTGTATGATCTTGTGTAAATCTTGCTGGAAGTTTGGTAATTTAACATGGGACCCTATGGGGAATGAAATTATTGTGCTTTGGCGTCTTATCACAAGGATTCCTCGTGTGAAAAATGGAAACTCTATCACATAGCATTCAAAATTATGTGTAAGGTCTAAGGTTTTGTAAACAAACAGACAGACAAACTAACGAAAAGGACAAAAACTACTGTTGCATGATACTAACGGCCACATGTATGTAAGAGGCTTCTTATACAAATACTGAAAAGAGCTTCCCAAGATAAATACATCTTCTAGTCTGAGATACTTCTCTCAAAACTTGTAGGGACCTCTTCAATTCATAATTTGATTGTCACCTAGGGCCAGCTAGAGTAAAGAGATATGTTTGATTTGCAAAATAAACTAAATGCCCTAATGCAGGTAAATCGGATTTTTCTAAATTTTAATTTCAAACTGGCAATGTGTCGATATCCATTGAAATTTTGTCAAATAAACATGGTAACGCATTATGCATTTTAGTTTCACCACACCATTTGTTTGGCATTATGCATTTTAGTTCACCACACCATTTGTTTGGCTTTTGTCAAATTAAATGACCGTCCTAAGTCGCTATCGTAATTGCACTACAATGAAATATTTTTGTAATGTGTTATATGTACTAGTATATTATTGATATTCATGTATTGTATAGCTCCATGGTGACTTCTGCCACATAACTGAGCCAGTAACTCCGCATTTTTCTTTAATTCACTTATTGTAATATTCGAACCAAACCGGATTTTCTCTCTTAAGAGGGAAAAGCGTACTGATCTTGGAGGGGATAAACTATACTGGGTCGGTTTATCCGTGGGGGATAATCTATGCTGGGTCGGTTTTTCCGTGTGTGGGGGGGGGGGGGATTTATACTGGCCCCCGGGCCGCTTTTTCCGGGAGGAAGTTTTATACTGGGTCGGTTTATCCGGGGGAAAAGTCTATACGGGGGAATATAGTCTATGGTACAACACCGGACGTAAACAGTACAACACCATCATAGAAAATAAATAAAATACGCTTTGTTAACTGATTTATCTCGTGATTTATCCGAGATATTTTTTAAATGTCCAGAAGTCCAAGTAGCAAAAATATAAGTATTTCAGTGAAACCTAAACCTACATTATGTATTTCGATTATGTAAAGCTCTATAAAGACGGAAAAGTGTGTGGGGGGATTAACGTCCTACATAAAGGTACCTACAGACGTGCGGCTGTATATAACTTTATATTATTTTCCCTTCAAATGTATTTATCAATAGGTATCTTTCTAATCCCAAAATATATATGAATAGTCGGATTGGTATGCTTTTCGCTATGGTCAGTATATGTGAAAGAATATGTTTTTACACTCTGCTCAATATATGAATGAGTAGGGTGCCAGCAACTGCAGCCGCAGGTCCGTACCCAAAATCATTGCATTTCACATATATATATATATATATATATATATATATATATATATATATATATATATATATATATATATATATATATATATATATATATATATATTATATATATATATATATATATATATATATATATATATATATATATATATATATATATATATATATATATAGATAGATAGATAGATAGATAGATAGATAGATAGATAGATAGATAGATAGATAACATTACTAACTAAATGCAGTTCACCACTGAAGGAGAGGGCAGCCCCCCTCTCAACCCCCTTATTTCTTCCTTCTCTCTTTCTCTGGTTTTATTTTCTCACATCTCTCTTCAATGTTTACGCATTTCATGTTCCAGGTCTCGGTCTTTTATTCTGTCTCGTGTATCTCTCTCACCCCTTTCTACCCACTCCCATTATGTATAGTCCACCTCCTCAAAAATGATTTTCGAAAACTAAGATTGCAAGATTCTGATATAAAGTATCTACAATCTAGATTACCCTATATCTTCCCGCTTCCTTCTCTTGGGTGGAGGCCTGGAAGGCTTCAGGATGACGGAAGTTTGGTAATGGGTTAGGGTTCTTACTATAACATGCACGCAGGCGCATCATTTAATTATTTTTATGATAATGAAAAATATTGACGATTTTAAAGGTGTTTTGTCTCTTGGCCTGTACATTCTTTACGCAAACATATACAGGGAAATGCGTTGTTTTTCGTAGGTCGAAGCACGTGCCGGTCAAGATAAGACGCAGTATCATTGGATATGGGTTAGAAGGGGTGTGTTTAGGGGATAGGTCAATTCTGGATTCGCTACTGATATAAATACCAAAACTTAAGTAGAGAGGATTAAAACTAAAACATTTAAATTAATTAAGCCCTTAGTATTATAATCTTATTTCCTTTGCTTTAACAAAAAATTTCTTCCTTAAGTATACATAGCTTATAACCCCCCCCCCCCCCCCCCACACACACACACACACACACCCTCACCCACCTCCCACTCAACCTTCCTTTCGCAACTCTAGATCTATCTGCAATTAAAATGTAAGTCTGATGTTGGAAACAGGGTTCCGTATAAACCAAAGAATGGTAAGATTTCTTAACTTATCGCTCAGTATATAATTCTTGGTATTTATTACATTAAAATGTATATTTCTGTACATACGTATATATACATGTACGTACATGTACGTGGAAGTCGCCGAGTCAGAGGAAACTCATGAAAAATCTTAAAGTGTTAATAAAAGAGCTATAAAATTAGAATAAACTATATGAAATCGTCAAATGTTTAATTAATGTAAATACCAATAGTTATCAATTCGAATGTAAAAATTGTTCAAGGTTAGTGTAAATCCACATGGCCACGCCGTGCTTAAAATTTATGTATTATGAATGATGAAATGAAACTTTTGATAAATAAAATTTTGTAAAAGCTATCTTTTTATTTTTGAATGAAATGTACTCATTTCTAGGTATATGTTTATAAAATTGGTATCACTTGAATCGGTGGAAACATACTTATCGCATATTATGAGATATATGAGATATAAAAAAAACCAAAACAGAAAATAGTAGATATAAAACACTTGTGTGTGCCTGTGTCGCCTATCGTTTTCGTTCGGTGTTCAGCGGATCAGGTAATGGACGCATTTACTTGAAAACCTCACTTCATTGGATTAAATACAAACGCGACCCCGGCCAACGGCAATGTACATATCCCTTTCATACTGATTAATTATAAGCGCGCCGTAGATTACAAGGCAAAATAAACATCTCGCTGTACCGCCACGCTTTCGATAATTATTTTAATGATTTTAGCTATTTTCAAAAGGCCGTAATTTTTTTCTACTCTAACTGAGATGAAATTTAAGAAGCGTGAAGAAAAGAAAATAAATATTTCAATGATATGATTCTGATTTACATGTTGAAAATATTTCTGGATAAGATATTGATGCTAAAATTGCAAACAACGCATTTTGATCAATTTGCGATGGGCCTCACTAAAATTTGAGAATCAGCCACGAGAAACTTGCAAACATAATGTTCGCGGTAGTCTTGAATTAATAGGGGATTTTGCGCACAATATGGGCACTTCAACAGCTGATGTCTCTTCTGTGAGAATGATGGCCGAAATCCGAGATCGAAGTACTTGAAGACAAACTTTTAAATAAACTGAGTTAAGTACCAGTCTCAAGACAAAACTTAATGCCTGAGATTTATTTCTCAGTTTAAGATAATTTACAAACTTTTGTTATAGTGTATTTAAAGTATATTTATACATTTCAGGTCAGCACAGAAGCGCCGAAACCAATGATTGTAAAAGTCCATCAACAGCGATGTGGACCTTACGATAGTGACATTTGTACTTATATTCATTTAGTACACTATCTACCTATTGTGACAACGTTAGTCTCTTCCGTGATTCTCAAGGCCGAAACTAAATCAACCCGACCTTAAAATAAGAGAGAGAGAGAGAAAGAGAGATCGAATGTCAGAGCTATGCATGACGGAAATATTCCTTAGTTTTCGAGTAATCTACAAACATTTGTCATATAAGATAAATGACTGTATCCTTCATACAGCTGTACTTCAATACTATCTATGCGTAAATTTAATCAATATTGGCCAACATGATAAGTGAAACTTCTTAAGTCATTCATAATGCAGGAAATTGATTCATTCCTTTAAAAATGATGTTAGACAAAATATGAAACCTGATTACTTTTTCATGGAAACGGACATAAATAAGATTCGATCAAAGTTACTTCGTCATCAATCTGAATATATCTGCATAATCAAAGCATAAGCCATGCAATATGACTGCCTCTTCTCCTCATAGCCTTGTAAACAAGGATAATCTTTCACAGATGTTTCAGAACAATGTCAACAAAGTGAAATTAAACGTAATGGTGGACACTGTGGCATTACAAGGGAAGAATACACAACATGACTACAGATTTTGTTATCTGGATAGTTTTGGCTTCATTATTCTTTTGTACACATGCAGGTAAATATGAGTGATATAGGGGATGACAAGCGCCATATCTTTAGTCATGAGTCGATTCCCGCATTTCCTGTATTGATATTAAATCAAAATACCAATTTTTGAACAGAACATTTGTGAATGACAAAGAGTCTTTACATGTCATTTTTCATTATTCAAATATTTCGAAGTATCGATAATTACATTGTTCCGAATCACTTGTGACTGTGTAGAAATAAATTTTTCATTGAATGATAGATGCAACATATATATTATCGTTTAATTTAACTTTATGTAATTGTTTGGGGGCCTTTAGTGTATGTCTTGTATTCATTAATGTAAACTGTCGTTTCATTCTCGTTTTAATTGATCTAAGACATCTTTGGTGTTGTTTTTGCATTTATTCATGTAGATATGATATCGATGTTCTGAAAAGAAATGGTTTAATGACATCTCCATGTTGATACCTTGCTGATTATCTGTCCGTTCTTACCAATTACTATGTTATTCTGTAAACTTTTTCATACTTAGCAGGGAATACTTACTCCTCCATGGCACCTGATCCCACCTCTGTTTTGACAGAAGTTCGTGATTGTTTATATTATATTGAGATATGTATTGTCGTGTTTCTTCGACTTCGAGTTGTGGATTTCGAAACAAAATCTTGGATTTGTACTAATTAATAATCTAATGGAGATATGCCCAATTTAAAAACGGTAAGATGATGTTTTATATCTGTGTACGAATTACGGATTACCTGAAGAAGATATGTAAGATTTATATAAGTGGTGCATTGCATATACAGTGTACTCTTATCACGAAAATAAAAAATTGTGATGATTTTTAATTATTAGCTGACAAGACGATATGCAGGACACGGCGATGTAGAAGTCCGTCGGGAGGTCGACGCGAGTGTCTTTTTCCGTGGGCAGCCAGTATAACTACAATTTTGATATTTAAAGAACGTTCCAGACATAAATGCCAAGAATCAGTGTCATATGGTTTACTGTCCCCGAATGGAATTTGGGTTGATCATGGATGCGACGCACGATTTTACATTTGCTTTGTCACGAGCGCCAAAGGTTCAGTAAATAACTGCTTATCTTATTGATTTCATATATAGATAATCAAAATTGATACATTTCGATCAATACATTTTCAATTAATACGCTTATGTCATCTTTAAAATCTTTGTTGTTAAAACTTTTGTATTCTAATCAGGATTAGAGTGTCAAAATGGATGCGGAAAGAATGCAGAATGTATAGAGGATAAGTGTAGGTGTAAGAAGGGATACTTCGGAAACCCAATGACTTCATGTGAAGGTATATCTACTTTACATATAAAGTAGGATTTTGTCGAAAATTAAAGCATTCTGACATAACTCTCTCACTGCTTTCAAGCATAATTCTCTCACCTGTTTCTAATTTGAATTTGAGTCCTAGTCATGACCATTGACAACAAGACTGTCTAAATGAAATGTTCTGTACAGAGAAGTAAGTAAATGAAAGGGATTTATGTATATTTAAGCAAATCAGATATTGATTAAACAATATGATAAATTATTCTGAATAAAGACTTTATAGTGTGGGACGTAAAGCGTATTCATCACGTGAAAATTATAGTGGGAAGGCGGAGGAAATGTAACGACAAATTGTTACTTAAAGGTGTCATTTGGGTGGAGGCCTAACCTTAAATTAATTGCCCTTAAAGTTAAGAGTATGACTGTTCTCATAGTTTACATTTTGACTGATGAGGGAAATTGTTCTCTCATTTTTCCTGATATGCGGCAGTGACGCTTTCTACAAAGTCTTTGTTCACATTCATGAATATATACAGTGCTGAATTTGTTTGGTGTGTATGTAAGGGCATTCACGGCGGGTGTGAATAGCCAAACAGGAGACGCTCACTCCTCCTGGGCACCTGGTCTCACCTCTAAATTTTAGGGGTCCATGAATGCCCACTGTGGTACATCGTTGTTAGTGCCACAGTTATATCACATCAGTTACTTTTCTTTTTTACATTTACAATCTTATTTTTTAATAACAGGGAAAGCACGCCCCACTACCGTGTTTACTCTCCATGAAATGTCTGCATAACAGTGGGAGGGACTAAATATAAGACCGTTGGTGTTTACAATGATCTTAGAGTCATAGTGACGCTGTCAAAGACGTTCAGCGTTATATAATACAATGAAATACAATAATCAGAACCTTTGATCTGATCCTCTTTTAATTGTATAATATATTGTCGGTGTAATTACGATGAAAAAAAGTATATTGTTCAAAATTTAGTAGTTTTCGTTCGAATTAAAATAGAAATTAGAATAAGATCAATATTTTTTTAAAATTCTTTCTATGTGTACAGTATCTGTAACCATGAGAAAATATTGACCATACAAATTACTATATTATTAAAATATGATGGTAAAATCGTTCTTTACATTGAATTTATATATTAGGCGCAAATAAAAGAAAACAGAGGAGTTACTGGCTCAGTTATGTGGCAGAAGTCACCATGGAGCTATACAATACATGAATATAAATAATATACTAGAACATATAACACATTACAAAAATATTTGATTGTAGTGCAATAACGATACCGACTTAGGACGGTCATTTAATTTGACAAAAGCCAAACAAATGGTTTACGGGCCCACTTTCCCACTCATTTTAATAGCAGAACAATCAAAGGACGTACATTTAAAAATTTATCAATACTCCTCCATGTAAAGAACAAGGATCAACAGGTATCGCATATTGAGAGGTCATAAAAATATAAACACGTAAGGTATTGTAAAACACATAATGGTATAAAAATATATGCGACATCAACATGATAAACCGTGCTCTGCTAGTCTGGAAGCGAGCTAAGACCCTAGATCTGTAGAAGTCCCGACTAACAGTCAGAGGGGACGAGGTTCAGGACCATGTCTCCTCTGAAAGAGGTTTGGACAAGGCCCGTCATATAGTCCCCACCGCCCTGTTAGTCAGCGTGCAACGTTCAAGTAAAAGTCTGCATAAGGCTGTAGAGGGGCCAAATACAAGACCTATATTCTTTTTGATATTACATGATAAAATAACGTTATCGGAGTCTTTTACTTTCCTTAGTTTATATACGAGATCACCGTAAAAATTAGGATGGGAAATTCCATTGGATACATACTGTTGAAAAGAAATATTTCCAAATTTAGATAGAAGTTCTGAATAAGATCTGAAGAATTTGCCGAATGTTTTTCTTAGCTTGTGATATCTGTAACCCTGAGTTAAAAGTTTAGTAGTAATATGTAAATTTCGTTTATGAAAGTCCAAATCATCGGTGCAGCCTCTGACAAATCGAACTAATTGAGATATATAGATACCATATGATTGGAGTCGAGGGACATCGCCATCCAAGTAAGGGAAATTTACAATAGGAAATCCAAAATCCTCACGTTTATCATAAATATTAGTATATATTAGGTGGTTGATAATTTTGATGTTTAAATCTAAGAAAGGTGTAGATTTATCTCAAGTATTAGCTTTATTCAATGTGAGCTCTGGTGGATATATTTCTGATATAAATTGTTCGAAAAACCCCAAGGTTCCATGTCACAAAATCGAGCCCTCACTGACTGGGAAGGGTCCGCTGAATGGGAATGAATGCCTATGCATTACATCAGACAGACGCCGTTATCACATACGAACTGCTTCTTCAGAGAAATAGTTTATGTTTCTTTCCCATAACCTACAAACAATACAAACAATTTAGATAATTCACTGAATCATTAAATTGATTTTATCTATCCATGACTTCTCTTTCAGATTTATGTACATGCACGGCATACGGTGACCCTCACTACAATGGCTTTGATGATATGTACTACACGTTTAATGGTATGTGTAAATACACACTTACACAGTATAAGAACCATGGCGACCGGTGTGAATTCAATGTTGAGGTGAAAAACGAGAGACGAGGAGACCGGAGAAAGGTGTCCTACACCAGACTGGTTGACGTAGAGATATATGGAATAAAAATCAGACTCCATAAAAGCAAAGCTGTCTATGTAAGACATTTGCATGATCTCTCATTTGCAATTAATAACTTAACATTCATTATGATTTATACAGAAACTTTCATATCTAATTTAAATTTGAAATGGATACTTACATCATAATTTATATTATTGGGGTAGTGTTTTATCTATAAAATTATACTTACTTTGTACTTTTACCATCACGAAACACAAATATATGTACATGTACTTTTCTTTTATTCTGATTTTTACACAATCCTTGACATGAAATGAATGTTACTGTAAAACTGAATACGTAAACGTGCTTCTAGATTAACGGAGTAAGACATTACTTACCTGTGAAAATGCGTGGCAATGAACTGTCTATCTATAACACGGGAGAGTATGCCAGAATGGTAACCCAATGTGGACTGACTGTATCATGGAATGGGAAGTCAGAAGTTGTCGTTTCCGTGCCAAGGAAATTCGGACATCACCTAACAGGGCTTTGTGGAAATTGTGATGGGAAGAAAAACGATTACATAACTCGTGAGGGTGTTAATGTAACAGGCAAATGGAAACGAGATGTTTTGTATGGCAAAAGTTGGGAAGTCAAAGATGATTCTGATTTACACACTGACCAGTATGTCTATCGAGAATTCTTCTCTGTTTTATACTGAATTAATCATTCATACAAAACCTTATTACTAATAACAGATTGCGTTTCAAGGTATTAACACTAGTTAAGTTAAATGATGGAGATAGTATATATGACATCACATATTCGACTTGTAAACAGCGGTACCTGAACCAGTGAGTCAGGATTGAAATATTGTCTCCTAATAGAAGGACGTTGTCATACGTATCAGCAATCTTAAACATCAGATTTACATTATACTTTCTGTTTGGACATTTCAAGCCGTTGCTATTACAACCTTCCTTCTCAACGTATAATTATATACAGCTCTGTAATTTTGTGTTTAGAGGTCCGTAAATGTCAATCATTATTTGATTATTACTTTACATAAGACAAAGAATATGGTACTCATAGAAAAATCACATCGGCCAAAGTCAACACTCAGAAATTCGGATCTATCCAAGAGACCCACTCCGAGGCATTAAACTCAATACTCAGAAATTCGGACCTATCCAAGAGACCCACTCCGAAGCATTAAAAATCTTTTACTATCCAAGTCTACTTTGGCATAGGACTTGAAATTTTAGTATCTCACCCGCAAGACAGAAAACAGACGAACTGCCAGCGGTACTCGAACCTGGAGTTTCTTGATCACATTCCAAACGCTTAGTCTCGTGGACTTTGCCGATTCGAATGTCAGTTATAATATGTTTAAGTGAGTACCACAGTGACTTTTCTCTGAATGGGTTTGTATTGTAAAGAATGCAGAGAATGTCAAAAACTTTCCGTGGGAGTTTTTATTTAAAAGTTATACTACACTTGTTGAGATATTGTATGGTCATGATTTTTTTTGACATTATGAATGTTGAAATATCTGTATTATCCATACGATGCATGTGTCTATGACGTGCAGAGTAAACCAACATGTAATGCATGTTTTTCTAGAGATTCTAGTGTTACCTTTTTTCATGAACCCTTGTTATCTGATGTACATTGTTGTCAGATCTATAACGATACCATTAGTTACCCTGGTGTTTTATATCATCAGAATGTATATGAGGATTATCAATCAATATTTAAATTTTGAATTTTCAACATAGTGCATTATATGACAATTGCTTTCTTTTCATTGCAAGGTGCATCACAAAAGGTGTCGACGATCCTTGTACTGGCGACATGGATACTCAGGTTCACCAACCGATATACTGTGGTCTTCTGTATCACAAGTACGCAAAACTCAGTCCATTCAAGAAATGTATGGCTGCGATTCCTGAGATAGCTAAGACCATGTACAAATCGTGCAGGTTTGATGTCTGTTCGTACTTTCATGACACACACAGGGTTGAGAGTGTTGTATGTCATGCTTTAGAGGGTTTTGCTACAGAATGTGAGGAGAGAGGATTCATAGTGAAATGGAGATCCGAGTATTTTTGTCGTAAGAAATAGGTTTCTTGTCTTTATTTTCCACCTTTTTACACAAAGCATAAATATACAGAAAGCTTGTTTTTCTGCAATTCAATTGTTAGTTAACACGTGGCTATTGAAACAAATACATTATTCTGTACATCCTTGAAAAATCATTGAAATAAACAAATAACATATATGTATCGATATCAATCCTGAAAAACCAGTTCGTCTATATCCCTCAAGTGTAGCATAAATGATGAATGAATTACAATATCTGAATTCCAGCTTTGCCTTGCCCAAAGAACATGGAGTTTAGTACTTCAGTAAGTGGTTGTCCTGCGTCCTGTCTCGACAGACATCCTGTTGCTAAAAAATGCCATCAACCACCAACTGAAGGATGTGAATGTATGCCAGGTTACGTATTAAGTGATAAAAAGTGCGTCAAGATCCAACACTGTGGATGCCGATCTGAAATGGGTTATATACCAGTAAGACTTTGTGTCTTTGTGATACGAAATGAGAGTTTTTATTAAACAACATCTATAAAAATAAATATGCCAAAGATAGGTATCCTAATTACTATAACTTATTAACTTGACCTAGATGTATCTCTATACCAAATATCAATTCAATATAAAATTATCTAGCTGTTCCCGAGATAATGAGCGGAAACTACTAATTTTAAGAAATTTCTATTTCCAAGGAGAATAACTCTCACGAAAATTATTGAACCATAGCAAAATTTGAACTTGACCTAAATTTGCCAAAGATAAGTATCCTAATTATTATAACTTGACCTAAATATCTTTAAGATGTATCTGTATACCAAATATCAATTCAATATATTTAGCTGTTGCTGAGATAATGAGCGGAAACTACTAATTTTAAGAAATGTTCTAATTCCAAGGAGAATAACTCTCATGAAAATTATTGAACCATAACCAAATTTGAACTTGACTTAAATATACTTTTGATGTATCAGTAACTTAAATATACATTCAAAATCTTTATTGGTTCCAAAAATAATGTGCTGCAACTGCTAATTTTAAGAAATTTGCTAAGTCCAAGGGGAATAACTCTAACAAAAATTATTGAACGATAACCAAATTTAAATTTGACCTAGATGTATTTAAGATGTATCTGTATACAAAATTTCAATTCAATACCTGTATTCTTTCATGAGATAATGAGCGGAAACTGCTAATTTTAAGAAATTTTTTAAGAAGGGGTATAACTATGACAAAAAATATTGAACGACAACCAAATTTAAAACTGACTTAGATAGCTTTAAGATGTATCTGTATGCAGAAATTCAATTCAATATCGTGATTGGTTCTAAAGATAATGAGCGGAAACTGTAGATTCACAGACTGACCGACTGACAGCAGCATATGTATATGCCCCTTCTTCTTCCAAGGGGGCATAAATATTATTTCAAAGTGCAGAAAAGGAAAGTGCGAAACATATAAGAGGTTGAATAATGATATTATTATTGTTTTTGTAGTTGGGGTTTTTTTTGGGGGGGGGGGGGTTGCAGAAAGTTATTTTCTAAAGTACAAATGCATTTATCTCACACATTCAATTTTCTTTTAACTTGTTTGCAAACGTCGACCCTCAGTGGAAAACAATTGCATAAGTTTAAGACACATGCCTTTACGTAAATGAAACCAACTATGGCATGCGTCAGAGCGACTTGAAAATTTAGCTGCTTCTCAATCACATTTCAATTGATATTTTAACACAGAGATTTCTCGATGCATCTAATTTTTACTTTTGTAAATAAAACAAAATCAAACAAGCAGCCCTGTGTTATGTAGATTGGGAAAACCTTGTTGACTTTGGACTGCAAAGCTATGCTCATATGTGAGTTAGTGAATGGCACAAAAGTATTTACGAGGAAAGAGGTACAACTGCAGTGTCACAAGAATGCCGGCTGTGGTCTAAGGAAGGGATTTCCAAATTGTGCTTGTAACGACGGTTATTTTGGCGATGGCGTCAAACAATGTGACCGTAAGTCTTCGGTTAAAATCATATTGATATAAATTAAGATGCACGTAATATATATAGGGGATTTAATTTCTTTGATGGTTGTTAGTCTTTGTTGATAATATTTTCCTTATGAATAAACAGGCCTTAAATAACATATCCACATCGAACTTAAGAGAAGGCTAGTGATATTCAAACAAAAAAGAGGAAGAAAATGCATTAAGTATTTCTATATTTATATTTCTTGTAAATATATGACAGATCTCAATGATGAATGAATGTAATCTAGTGTGTGATTTAGTTTTCCAATAAAATTCGTTTCGAATTGAAATCGAAAATCATTTCTAATAAGCTTGATATTGTATTCCAGTAGCTCTTCATGAGTATCATGTTCTTTACATAGTAATTAAATATTAATCTCATTCTCGTATTATTATTAGTAGTAGTATGAATTTAATAAGATACAATGTAGTTATCTATTTACTATTAATTCGCATTTTCTATTCGTTGGTCCTCTCACAGCTCTACATTGTTAATTATTCAATAATAGTTTACACTTTTCGTTTCAGTATTAACAGTTCATGCACTAAGTAATAATCAAAATGTTTTAGAAAATAATCAAAATGCATAACAGTTCATATTCATATCTCAGTGTAATGTTAATTGATAAAACTGTTACAAATATTAAAAAGGAGATGATATAAATGGCACCACATATACAATGTATACATAATTAAGTAAGATATATATCTGCTAACGCTCAACCCATTTCACCCTCATTCCAATACTTCAGCTCTCTGTAAAGGACGCAAATGTGCTGAGCATGCATACTGCAAAAATGATAGATGTATGTGTAAGGACGGTTACCATGGTAATAGCTACATAAAGTGTGAACGTAAGTTATATGTTTTCGAGCATAATTTTATGTTATAGTACTAACAAATGACATAGTTTCAAAACAAATTCAGGCAAATTAGATTTCTTATTCAATATCATAAGGCTCAAGCATTTGTCATATGGACTCATACATAAAATACATTTTACCGATTTTAGCTCTTGGTTTATGCGGAAACGAGAAATGTACAGCCAATGCAATATGTATCAACTATAATTGTGCATGTAAAAAAGATTATCTCGGCGATGGATATAAACAATGTGAACGTAAGAGCAATTTACTTTATGTGTATCCAGATTGTCAAGAATAACCTTTCACCTTTCGATTTCATTCTCATAGAAATTGACAAATCAACGTCTGGGTTCAAAACCTCACTATTGAATTTTACACATATTTTCCTGTATTTTGCAGTATATATCTGGGATAGATCTAAAATATATTGCTTGGTTGTTGGAGGAACAGTAGTTTATAGTTTATATTTGTTTAATAATTATGCAGTGAACTACTAAACTTCAAATAAATAGGTATTAGCTACAATAGGTTATTTTGCAAATTGGCAATTTGAAATACATACTGTAACATACTTTTATGGAAATTTGTGTGTATAAAGCCCTCGCTGTCTATGATTATTAAACTATAACATGTATGTCGCTTCTTGTGAAAACCATGTCTCGGTTTTAAACGTGAGATAATCGCGAAAATAAAAGCAAGCGAAATATACATTGTAAGTATGTATAGTATTCATGGGACGATACGTATATCTGCAATAATTACAAACATCCTATTACATAAACGAAAATAAAAAATACATTTTGTTCACTTTCGATTACCATTAAAGAAACGGGACATTCCCTATCCTTACAAAAGCAGAACAATAAAAACCCAATATACATATGTATAAATAATGCTTCATAAAGAGACAAAAGATGAAAGGGTAACTTAGGTTGATAGGCCATAAAAGATAAACACAAAAAGTGCTATAGATTTTAATTGTAATGTCAAAAGGATAACATGCCATCAAATTATATATTTGATTGTAATAAAGTTGGGATATGGACCCATTCACGCTAATTGCAGGACTAACGGTTTGGGGAAAAAATAACTGCGTTTCCCGTAAAAATCAAATATTGGTTGCTTCT
Source organism: Pteria penguin (assembly GCA_035048485.1). Taxonomy (NCBI): domain Eukaryota; kingdom Metazoa; phylum Mollusca; class Bivalvia; order Pterioida; family Pteriidae; genus Pteria; species Pteria penguin. The sequence continues at coordinate 22,585,736 of CM068585.1, forward strand.
TACGTCATTTTGTCGTCACTACATATGTCTCATAACGTAGAACGAAAACAATCGTAAGACAACCAAGTAAACGACAGATAGATATTTAAAACAAATGTAGAATAGGATAAAAAATTGCTGTTAGCAGGTCAATGTCATACAGTTTCATAAAGTGATTGAAATAGTACGAATAACAGTTTCTGCATTTTGTTTGTAATATGATATGTATCCGTTGTAATTTTACAGCACTTTGCAATCATAGGAAGTGTGTAAAGAATGCATATTGTAACAAACAAAAAACATGTGTTTGTCATCAAGGTTTCCATGGTGACGGATATGTCATGTGTGAAGGTAAATTATAAATACTTCATGTTACATAATATACAATAATATTGTGTTAAATATTTGTGTAATATAAGGATATAATGAAAACCTACAAAATTTGTATCACTGAAACACTGAGCGCACAAAAAAAGATAAAGCATTGTTCAAATGAAGGAAAATATTGAAATATAATTAGTGTCTGAATGAATTGTATACTGGTACATTATAGCGGACGAGTACTGTAACGGAAAGAAATGTGCCAGTCAAGCCATTTGTATCAATTTCCAGTGCCAATGTAAGAAGGGTTTCTTTGGAGATCCCTATGTATATTGCGATAGTGAGTATCCTATAGTTAGCATTAAGAATATTTATATCAACAAATTTCATTATCAGAACATATGTATTGTACTAATAAACCACATCATACTACTTACGGATAGAAATAATGCAGCGATGTATGAAAGTTTAATTTATAACCTTAACTGGCATTTTTTCCATGTGAACAGTGTTATGTGCCGGTCAAAGATGTGCTGAACATGCATATTGTCAACAAGGTGTATGTACTTGTCGAGAAGGTTATCATGGGAACGGATATTTCAAATGTGAAAGTAAGAGCATGTTCATGTATAATGTTACTTAATTCATTATATTACCCTCCGTATTTTTATTATATCTACACATTGCGAGCTTAATAGATACTGATAGAAAAGTCTGTATATATTTAAATTGTTCTCCTAAGCCAGAGTTTTGATTTTGTTTTTTGTTTCGGGGTTTTGTTTTATTTTGTTTTTTTCTTTTTTTTAAATAACTATACATAGTAGTTTAAATAATATAATATCTCCATTGTTATTTTTAACTTTTTCACAATCATAAAAAGCATATCAGAGAAATATATATTTTAATGATAAGTTCATAATTATGCTAGTAGTGAATAAAATTATTTCACATTATTCATCGAAATTGTGGGGGGTGTTTTTTTACATCTTTTATTTTTTGTTTAGGAGAGGGAGTATGTGATGGAAAGTTATGTGCTAAGAATGCATATTGTTATGGATATAAATGTAAATGCAAAAGAGGTTTTTATGGACACGGAAACAAACTTTGCATTCGTAAGTATAAATTTTCTTTCCTTCTCACTGAGTTGACCTAATTTATAAGATTTTACATTTTTTATCAATGCATTTGTGTCTTGTTTATTGATTTAACATAGTTAAAATATTATTTGCAGCCTTGTGTTTTGGAAAGCGATGTGCTGATAAAGCTGTTTGTGATCATGGAAAATGCAAATGTGATACAGGTTACCATGGGAATGGATATGTGAAATGTGAAGGTTAGGCAATAAGTTGTATTTAGCAGTCACAAAATCAATGACGGATGACAGTATATAATAGAATAAGTGTGTAGTAATATTTTAAATCAATATGGTCTGATCAAAAGAGGTAGGCTTTAAAGTTTGACAATAGTATTTGAAACACACTATTACGAGAAATGAATCTTTTTGAGTACATAGGTACATCACCATAGTTGTCTCTTGATTTTATAGAGAATTTGACAATACTCTAATGATGAATTCTGTTTACGGTCTTACTGATTGAAAATCTTAAATGTCTTTTGCCAAAGATAAAACTTAAACTACGAAAATTCCATGTCACTTTGTACCTTTGAAACTATTGTCACTTCAACCGACCGTTTCAACTTGGTATCGCAAATCGAATGTTTTTCTGGTGTGCTTATTGTTGTTTAGTTTCACTTGGTATCACCTTTGAATTTCAGGAGTCCGTAAATGTCCGCTGTGGTACATTGTTATTAGTGCCATAGTCATTTGACGCCAGTTACTCTCGTATTTCCCATTTATGTCCCACTTATTCCCTTTGTAGTGTGGAGCTCGTAATAAAGTCCCCGCGACGGGAAGGACATTCCTGATGTTATTGGCAATGCTTCTTTCTGAACTGTTCGTTCACAATCATTTCTGTACAGTTACAGCGGGCATTCATTGCGGTTGTGGGTATTTGGGCACCTGGCCTGATCTTTAAATTTTAGGGGTCCGTGAATGTCTGCTTTAGTACATTGTTGTTATTCCCATAGTCACTTGACACTTGTTACATTTGTATTTGGCTTTGCTATGCATGTCCGTGGCGACATTTTTTACAATTTGCGACAAAGCAAAACTGAAAGGTGAGACTAATATATGTGTTCTGGAGATGTAAACGACTTCGGTAAAAATTAAGCATGATTAAAATTAATTTATTATTATTGTTTTTTATTTATTACTTTTTTTATTGTTTTCAGAAATAAGTCAGTGTGACGGGAAACAATGTGCAAGAAACGCAGTGTGTATAAACTACCTATGTCGATGTCCAAAAGGCTTTTATGGAGACGGATATGTGGAATGTCTTCGTATGTAAAGAGAAGAAATATCACATGATAGCAGTATAAATTATCACTAAATTCTACCATATAAGAGGCATTATATATATATTTTTTCTTTAATTGATGTTTTGTAAAGATATAAATATACAAAAATACATACTCTCTAGCCAAGTGTTATGAGTACAGACTCAATGAAAGTTAATTCTTAAATTCGTTAGTATACTTTGATTGCATGAAATTGAAATAAGAATAGAATAATAAGTAACATAAGTTTAATTACAGAAAATCATCAAAACAAAAAGACATTGAACTAAAACCACGATATGTATCATCTACACTGGTATTATTTTCAATGTCTGTCGGCCTGTTTTAATGTTTTTATATATGTTAATCTATAAGTTAAACTGAAGAGTTCACCATCAAGCTTATTTAGTGAACATGCTCTTTATAACTATCTATTATATCATATGATGGAAACAACATATAACAATGTATAATTATACAAACCTGTGGTGTTATAATTCTAAAACGCACAACACCTTTGATTGAAGTCAGGATGAAATTTTATTTCAGCTCTCTGTAAAGGTCGACGATGTGTTGATAACGCCTACTGTTACAGAGACCATTGCTACTGTAAGAGAGGTTACCATGGCAACGGTTATATGAAATGTGAACGTAAGTCTAAAGTTTAAACCCTCCTCTCCCATTTCTAAACCAAAAATTAACATTTGAATAAAATGGTTAACCTTGTTTAAATGAATTTTTAATAATTTACGGCGTCGTATGATTTTAATTTCTTTTTTAGTTAAAAATGTATGTGGAGGAAAGGAATGTGCTATTAATGCAAAGTGTGTGAACTATGAATGTGTATGTCAAGATGGATATATAGGAGATGGCACGACCGAATGTGAAGGTATGTATGGGATTTGAACGCTTTTAATTTTTCAGTTAATCCAATTATAACAATTATGAGACTAATTCATCCAGTAATTTTGACGTATGCATGGTTCCATTAACTGTAATAGTTTATGTAGATACTCTACGATTATTAAGGACAGCATTTTGTAGTTTGAATGATGAATGAGACACCTCACCCACCCGTTTTTGTATCTAAGCTTATAAGGTACGCCAGGGCATGTTCGAAATACAACGGTTTGTCACAAGGCTAAAAGATAAGCTACTTGTTCAAGTTTATGTTACAGAACGCCTGAAATTGTCATTGAGGAAGTTATACTGTCGCTACGGTGATCTCATAAGATAATATGGGGCTTTGCAGAATGATTCTTGACGTTCTGGAGTGCAATTGAATGACTGTTCGACAAATCCTACTATGACGTCACTTTCACCATTTATGTAGTAATATATTTCTGTGTGCATTGGGACCTTCACCGAATTTGACATATTTCAATATAAATGTTGCATGCAAACAGGAGACACTCACTATCCCCAGGCACTTGGTCTCACCCGGAATGACAAATGTTTTGGTTTTATGGCTTGTATGGAACAATTCCATAATGTAGCTTCCATGTTTAGACTTCGACACTCACTGGATAACTGATCGGTACTTCTTTGTTGTTTGTTATACCAGAATTCTTTAAAAAAAATCGTACTTCGTGTTAAATATAACTTACATTTATATTTGCCAAATTAAGGATTAAAATGATACTCAGAATATTTATCTATTTAAGACAAAATGGTTTTGATACAGTAGATTTTCATAAGATGGCAAATAGCTTGTTAAAATGTAACAAAGTGTACATTATCGATTACTTTCAAATATCTCAAACATTTACAGCATTATGTGGCAAAAGAAAATGTGCAAAGTATGCAACATGTCTCAGTGGTAAATGTAGCTGTATAGAAGGTTTCCAGGGCAACCCATACATAAAATGTGAAAGTATGTACAATAACTTATATTTAGTATCCATGCATGTCATTTGAAAACTTTTGTTTATTCAGCAATAGAATTAACAAATTATTTATATTTCTCTATTTCTCCACTATATACTGTTTCTACAACAGATCTCTAATTTGACTGTTTAATGGTAAAGGCAGGACACTGACAACCATCTGTAGAACCAAACACGTGATTGATATCCGTAATTCTATATATTGACTCTCATATAAATTTCAGAACAAGATTTTTGTGGTGGTCGACACTGTGCCGTGCACGCCCTTTGCTGGAATTACAAGTGTGTATGTTACCGAGAATACTATGGAAACGGATACAACAAATGTATACGTAAGACTACACAAACGTGTTTTATTTTCAGTAGAATTTATTTGTGTAAAGAGAAAGATATATCTTTCACAACAAATAAAAAGTTGTAAAGTAGAAAAAAAATCTTGTAAATGCTAAATATATATCCTGATATTTATTGTTAGAATTGATTTGTGATTGTTACCAATTACTAATATATTAAGCACATATTATCAACTATTTAAGGTCTCTGCAATGGGGCAAAATGTGTGAAAAACTCAGAATGCCATAATGGAAAATGTGTATGCAATTCAGGTTTTCATGGAAACGGAAATATTAAATGTGAACGTAAGTGAAATTTTGAGAAAGATACATCATTTGTAATACACAATATACTGATGTTCCCATGAACAAGCATAGCAAACTGAAAAAAAGAAGCTTGCAAAAAGCTCACATAAAATGTTTCGATGCACTGTGGTTGCACTTTCGATTAATCGTTAATGGTGGTGTCAATCGTGTAGTAAACTGGTTTGCGGGTTCACAAAAGCAGTATAAACAATAAAATAACATCTGTCGTTGTGTCTGTCTTACTGTTTGTCCCTCCGAACATCCAACTGAGATATTTTGGTTTCTTGTCTTTTCCATGGAATTGTGTGCTTGTAAATGTGACTCTCTTATATCTGATGATCCAGATTTGCTTTTTCTTCTCGTTTATAAGATAAAATGTTCTTTTGTTAAAATTGCTTTTTCGGACATTTTCTTTGTACATTGGTGCAGAGAGATGATTCTTAAGATTTGACTTCTATTCGACATGATACTGCTAGACCTTTCAGGAGGTATTGCCAAAAATAAAATAAGGGCTTTCTCCGTCATTCTGTGTAACATACACTTGATATATGAATTCTTTATGACAAAAAACACTGTTTTTGATTCACTTTCGATTAGTTTTGAAAAAAATCAACTGAACTAAATGTGTATAGTTGACGTTATTCGTCAACTTATTGCTATAAGAAGGCAATAGAATGAATAACTATATTAATAAATCAGTTTTTCTATGTAAAGTTTTTAATTGATTTGTGAAGCTATATTTACCCATAATGTGTCTAAATTCACAGGCTCGGCCCAAGTTTTATATGGACTTGACATAATATGGAAACAGAAATCTATTTAGCTCATACGACAGAGACCTTATCACTTGTAACATTTTGTATTAGAACATTACAGTTGTATTCCTTTACAGCTCAAAATGATTGCGGTGCGAAAATATGCGTGCAGAATGCTGTGTGTGTAAATTATGCATGTCAGTGTATAGAGGGATACATAGGAAATGGCCTTAAAAAATGCAGAAGTAAGATTCAAGTTTTGTAGTGTACTTTTACATTCTTAAGTATCATTGAATGCCATTTCTTTATATAGGGAGGTTCTCGTGGATTATTAATAATAATGAAAACACTTTGATACATATGCATACCACACTCAAAATTATATCTACCGAATATTGATGAGAAAGGTAAACTTACTACTTCGCTTTATGCCAAATGTGACGATTTCAATTATCATATTTCAAACTTACCATATAGGTGAAGTAACATTCTTTTATTACTTGCGTTTGGTTTCGGTATGTCTCAACCGATCCGATATACTGGAGCTTCTTCAGAATACGTTTCTTTCATTTAACGAATCGAGCTACTCTAGTTAATTTTACAAGAATACGAAAACCACGTTTGAAATCTACATTCCGCAAATATTTCGGTACATGTAAAGGCATTCCTGTGCTAGTCAGAAATCAGTATTTGGTATGTTGACTTCTTTTTGATTGTAATTCTATGACACTGATTGTCACCACGGTTATAATGTTTACATTTTATGTGATTACGAGTAAAGAAGGACATTTATATTAATAGCTAGCATAATATTTTTTGCGTTAAAGCGCGGACGCAACTTTGCTTGCATGTCATGGAACCTGATCCCACCATTTTCCAGTGGATCGTACAGCCATTATCGTTATTGTATCTAGTATAATAAATGTTCCTTATTAACATCCAAGCGTTATCTTACTAGTTTACCCACTTCTGAAGTGATTTGCAAATACTTTAAATGATTTTAATTATTTACCTTTTATCCAAGATTCTTGTATTGTTTATTGAATCATTATTGAAAAATAGATCAGACTAACCTTCTCGAGACGATTGGATAAAGAAAGAAAAGAGCTAAAAAATGCGTATCATTCGAAAAATGAAAACTCGTTACGTATGCAGAATAATCAATTACATCAGGACTTATATTCGATCATATAGCTGTTGAAATTCTAAATGTATGATATTTCAGAATTATGCAAAGATCAGGTGTGCGTGTGTAATGCTGAATGTGACACTGACATGGGATGTGTTTGCAAGAAAGGATATCATGGTAATGGAGCTATCAAATGTGAACGTAAGTAAAGTGTTATTACACAAAATCACAGAAATATTATATAGATGTTATAAACACCTATGGAAAATAAAAATATGTCAAGAAAAGTTATTGACACATACATTTTGCATGTAATTAAAACAAACCCCAGTTTCTATATAACACAACTTAGTTAAGGGTACTATTTAAAACTACAGCGTGTGTACGTGATCATTTTACGAGTACATGTAGTCCATTTATTGAGGAGCATATCAGTTAGAATCTATCCTATAGACTTTTTCGTTTATAACTTATCAAAATCATAAATGTACTATTGTTATACTATATTATTTTATAAATTTTTCGTGTGTTATAAATTTTTATGACCTCTCTCCTTGAGAAACCTGTTGATCCTTGTTTTCTATTTGGCGGATTATTTATAAATTTGTAAATGTATGTCCTTTAATTGTGCTGCTTTTGCAGTGAGTGGGAAGGTGGGAGCCCGTAAACTGGTTAATCATATCAAATGAGTGACGTTTGATACTTCAATTGATTGTCCTAAGTCGGTATCGTAACTGCAGCACAGTCGAATATTTTTGTAATGTCGTTCCGTGTATATTGTAATATTATCATTTTTTGTTTGTGTGTGCAGATCCTCGGTGTTTTGTGTCATATAGTTTTGTGAGATGACTTCTGGTTTCTCTTCAAGAGAATCGGTATTGAATAAATAGTTTGGGGGGGGGGGGTGTTTGGTTTTTTATATATATATTCTTCATCACATCTAAATATACATGTCTGCTTCACAGCTCTTGGTATTTGTGGAGGGAAACACTGCGTGAAGAATGCACATTGTTATAACTACAAATGTACATGTGATCAAGGTTATATGGGAAATGGGTACAAAAGATGTGAAAGTAAGTAAACTGATTAATGTGAGTGACGTAAATTGCTTATCATTAATTTTTAAAATTCAATTATCATTGTAGATCCGTATTTTGTATATAAAAACATACTGAAATTTTGTAGGATTCTGCGAAGAACGAAAGTGTGCTAAATATGCTTACTGTGAAGCCAATGAATGTGTTTGTCAAAACGGTTTCCATGGCAATCCATATGTACAATGTGAACGTAAGTGTTGTATTTGTTGATGGATTTGTGGTTTAGGATGTATGAAATTTTATTTTTCCACAAATATGTGCTATAGAATAGTAACACCTGTACAATATTATTTCAAATTATGCACAATAACAAGAACTGAAATCAAATGAGATCATATGAAAGTGGTTCAACATAAACATATTTCAAAAAGCAAAGTTGATGTAATGGAGATGCTCACTCTCCCCGGGCACCTGATCTCACTCCATCACAGGGGTTCACATATGCTCTTCAAGTAGACATATTTTGTTATTTTCCACTTGTTTTTCATTTTCCCTGATTTTGTATGTCCTCTGGTTTTATGCTTTTTAGACTTATGGTTTGGATTTGTCCATTATATTTACATTACATAAATGATAAGCACTGTACATGGCAACATACAACTGCAACAATTAAGTTATCTGCATATTTGCTATTTCAGCGCGTCATATGTGTGACGGCAAAATGTGCACTACGTATGCTGAATGCAGGAACTACCATTGTACGTGCATGCCGGGATATGTGGGAGACGGAATCAATAGCTGCACACGTAAGATGCAAAGCATTGTAAAAGGAAAAATTCGTAAATTTAATGTAGTTGTAAGATGCCAGGGCATGCACTAAATACGTAAATTTTGTCCTGAGAGCGAGGATACTTGCCATGAAACTACTCTTAAAAGGATATATTGAGGAATGTTTGAAAATGTCGCTGTGGAAGTTCTATGGTCGATATAAGGATTTAGTGCAATTCCAGATTCCAGAGACCAATATTTCGGGACCTGACCATAGAAAATAACCATCTTAACTTTTTTCCTAACTTGACATAATACGTATATCTATATATACAGACATTTATTAACGTGCGTTTCCGACACCGGAATTTCAATCAGGCAGGATTTTTTGCCTTAAATTGGAAAATTTGACTTCGTGTTTTTGTCTACTTTGTGTGTTCGTGGGTGTATATTCATGTATTTACATCCTCGACTTGAAAAAATGTTGGAGGACTTTTGCGACGAGGTTTTCATGCAGTCAAGGGACGCTTACTCCTCCCGTGCATTTGGTCTCACCTCGATTTTATTGAGGTTCGCATTTGTTTGAATATGACACTATGATATTGTCCTTTTATTCTATGAGATATGGTTTACCCTTCAATACTTCTTCGGTTTTTACTTTCATGTATTTATTATCATCATAATTATGTTACAGCACTCTGTGACGGAATGAAATGTGCCGAGTTTGCTGTGTGTAAACAAAATAAATGTGAATGCAGTAATGGTTACCACGGTGACGGAAATATTAAATGTGAAGGTAAAACATCCTGCTTTAAACGATATCAAAGAAAAATATATCTAAATTATCACATATATAAAAATAAACCATTCATTTTTGTCCTTTAAACCCCCTAAAATCCATAGTAAACATAATCGAATGAAATATCCTCATTTTACGTATTTTCTCACTTACTGGTATCAATACGGGTGTAAGAAAGCGACATGAATATATGGCAAGCGACATCGTGTTTGCGTACATTTCGCCAAATTACTCACTTAGTACTCAGGGCAACGTGCTAAGTATTCACTTGCTAATAGTTATAAAGTAGTTTCTTGACGATATTTTAGGATGCTATTTTTCAGTATGAAGGGGCAGTATCCTTTCAAATATTATTCAATCATAACCAACGAATATCACCCCTATTCCTTCTAGGAACATATCATAATCAAACTTATACTGAGCTTATTACATAAAGTCAAAAAAGAATATGGTGTTTAAACAACTGAACACTATAGGTAGGTCGACACCTATAGTTATACAAGTCAATGAACAATTTGGTTACGGTCCGAAACTTTGACACTTGCGTGAATAGATTTTCTTGTATACTAAATATATCCATGTATCATACAGTGATGTCTCTTTGTGGTGGTCGAGTGTGTGACATGTATGCGGAATGCATCAATTATGTCTGTAAATGCCGACCAGGTTACTATGGGAATGGATACCAGTGCACATGTAAGTATAATAAAATAATAAGAGGAATGTTGAAAAACGAACGTAGAGAACCCACTAAAAGCAGATAATTGAAGCGTGAACTAAATTAAATAAATATTGATGATATTGACAAATAATCGTATTCATTTGTGATTGTATCATTGTATATATCAAAATCAAATTACTTTACCTATATTTATATTAATAAGTATGTTATCATTATTATTATTATTATTATTATTATTATTATTACTATTATTATTATTATTATTATTATTATTATTATTATTATTATTATTATTATTAAAATTATTATCATTAGTATTATTAAAATTATTATTATTATTATTATTATTATTATTATTATTATTATTATTATTATTATTATTATTAAAACTATTATTATTATTACTATTACCATTATTATTATTACTATTATTATTATTATTATTATTATTATTATTATTATTGATGTTGTTAAGCATTCTGTGCGGGACAAAAGTGTGTTAAGAATTCAACCTGCATAGACGGAAAATGTAAATGTGATAAAGGTTTCCATGGTGATGGTGTAATTCACTGTGAAGGTTAGTAATTCCAATTTTATATCATTTTGATGAACTCGTCATATTGAATTATTCATTTGTAAACTTACTTTGCAAATATCTGGCATCAGTATGTTCAATGTCGTTTTTAAATGACACAAACCTTTCGTACATTTACGTAGATTTCAGTTTAAAAAGAAATACAGTCCAATGAAATAAAACTCGAAATTTAAAAACTATATATAAAAAAATAAATAAATACATGTAGATAAATGAATGAATAATAAGAATATGAATCATAAAACATTCAATAGCATTGCAGTTAATGCGTAGACTCCTTACGGGTAAATAAAACAAGCAATGTAAGAAAATAAAAACTACTTATATACCCATACCAATATACAAGTAGTCACTAAACTTTTTTGTCATTTCGTTCCAGAGGAATATAAAACTCAAACAATCAGTTAACTGTTAATCAAACCTTGTAGGCATCAATACATGTGGAGGTCGATTGTGTTCCAAGCATGCCAATTGCATTAACTACCACTGTATATGCAATGAGAATTACTATGGAGACGGCTTCGATATTTGTCTGCGTAAGTTATATCTGTTTTGGTATATATTTTTACCATTTGATGATGCATCACTCAATCACATAAGAATTTAATCATAGAGCCACCATAGCACAGTTAATAAGATGCTTGGTTTTTTAGCGAAGGGTTGCAGAACCGACTGAGTGTCATTGTTGGCCGGCTGGTGTCATGTTATTCGTATGTCATATGAAACCGAAATAGTTGAGGTACCTTCTCAAGATTTCTCATAGCCTCTTTGCAAAGGTTACCAGCACTGTATAAGTGTTATATTGTTGTGAATTAAACAAACAAAAGCAATTATTGTTATATATAACATTTTGGAGTCAAAAAAGGGAGCGGTGGGTATCGGTACCGCTCAGCCCCCGGCAACTTGTGTATCTATCTCAGATGCATTGCAAACTCCATCACCATCCCTTTCCTTTTCTGATGTAGATTACTTTTAGTGGACACTTCAGACGTATCTAAGTACGGAGATTTTTCAAATAGGGAATGCCAGGAATGCTCTCTCTCTCTCTCTCTCTCTCTCTCTCTCTCTGTTTTTTTTTTTTTAATTTTTTTTTGGGGGGGGGGGGGTATTCCGCCATTGGTGTTTTATATCATATTATCATGATCCTTAAATTTGATATTACTTATTATATGCTTACGATTACAATTGTTCGATAATGACGTGATAAATAGAAACTATACATTTCTTTGAAGCATACTGTGAAGGTAGAAAATGTGTTGCGAATGCAGAGTGTAAAAACGGAGGTTGTGAATGTCGGAACGGTTACCATGGCGATGGATACATCAAATGCGAAGGTTAGTATACGTACACATATTTCATTCATATGTGATTACGAATATAAAAAGTGCATTATATAGTTTTCGTATTTAGTACCCTTTGTCAACCCCGTCTCACTAAATCAGTGAGGCTTTCAGTTTTTCAAATATATTTGATAATTGATATTATATATTATTTTATTATTAGACAAACCAAAACCATTGAGAAGAAATTTCACAGTTTAATGTAGATGAATAAATAAATAACTAAATAAATAAATGATAAGATAAAATAAAATGGAATTTACATTTGGAACCATGCAGAAGTCACCTTTATCATTATTCTGAAGGGTCGTTCAAATAGTTGCAATGGATACAATAAAACTTATTATATTTGAATTAAAAGAAATTAAGGTAAATATATCTGTAAATAGTATAACTAACGGAAAACTTTTTAAAGAATATCATTTAGGAATGAACCCTAAAATTCGTTGTTATACAAATCGAAGACATATAGTAAATTTGAACATGTATTCACGAATGGAATATCCAAAAAAAAAAATCCAGATATGTACATGTATAATATTGCCAATATTGAATTCTGCAGTATGATCCGTGGTAGATCTTTGAATTACGCATGATTAGGGGATTGATAATTCTTTATTCAGTTTACAATATCACTGAAAAATGAAGATGAAATTCGACATAATGGATATGGAGTTGGTATTCCCGTGTTGTAAAATGACCTCAATAGAATGTAATAGAAATCTTACGTACCTCATAACTCTCAGCAACACGTTATACACACAATGTTAACGACAACTTTGTTCAAATCGTTTTAATATTTACTCTAATGATAAATTTATTATTTTTTCAAAGCTGTTGGCATGTGCGACGGCCAGAAATGTGCTGACAATGCAGAGTGTCATAGTTATAGATGTATCTGTAAACGTGGATATATCGGAGATGGATATATATCATGTCACGGTAATATGACCAGAAATACTGCAAGAGTAATCTGCATGTCGTAATTACGGTAGGCCAGATTCACCAGATTTACGCTCATCATTTTCTAACTTAGATTTTTAGATATCAATGTTTATTATGCAGGATTCTAGCGGAAAGTCATCCATCATCGTAAACATCATGAAACCTGAGAGTTAGGTTTACTAATCATTATATACAGACATGGAACCCTAAATTAAAGGGTAATCACGGTAAACGATCGAGCACCCCTGTTATCAAGATGACCAATCATAGTAAACAATGATTTACCGCTAGAGTTAAGGTTATCAATCATAGTTACAATGATGAACCCTTAGAATTAGGTTCACCCATCACGGTAAGCAATGGTAGACCATTAGGATAAAAGTTACCTATCTCGGTAAGAAACATGAACCCTAGGATTAAGATGACCAATCATTGTAAACAATGATATACCCCTAGGAGAAAGGTCATCAATCATGATAACAATGATATACCCCTAGAATTAAGGTCACGTATCACGATAAAGAATAATGGACCCTTAGGATTAAATTCACCAATCACGGTATGATCATGAACCCCTAAAATTTAAGATTACCAATCAGTGTAATCAATGATAAACGCCTAGATATAAGGTCACCAATCATTGTATTAATGATGGGCCCCTAGAATTAAGTTTGCAAATCACGGAAAACAATCATGGGCCCCTGGGAGTAATTATGATGTATGGTTATAGTAATGAAGTGTCAAACCTGCTGTAAAGGTCACTTGTTAAACAATTACCTGTTTTTACCAACTACATTTCTCTCTCTCTCTTTTTTTTTTTTAGTTTTAATCGTCTTTGTAAAATATACCTGCATTAACTGTATTATTATTGTCATAATTATATATATGAATATATGTGTTTATTTCAATTGAAATATATATTTCAGCATTGTGTGGCGGACAAAGATGTGTACCTTTCTCTGAATGCAAATACGACAAATGCATGTGTTTACAAGGTTACCATGGAAATGGATACGTACTATGTGAGAGTAAGGGAGCAACAAATGTGTTTAATGGGGGTGGGGGACGTAAAGACTGCAAAATCCGATCGTCGTTGATTTCTATATATAAATATATATATATATATATATATATATATATATATATATATATATATATATATATATATATATATATATATATATATATATATATATATATATATATATATATATATATATATATATATATATATATATATATATATATATATATATATATATATATATATATATATATATATATATATATATATATATATATATATATATATATATATTATATATTTTATTCTGAATGTAATTTTTATATACTATTTGAAAAGATTCAGCTCTGAAATATGGCAAAAGTAATATTTTTCCGGCTCCCATAAATTTTAATTCCTCCCCCGATAAAAATCTGAAGATTACTTAAATTGTTATCTTTATATAAAATACATTGTAATGTACTCGTCACAAAAGGATGTATTGATATTGTCAGGTCGACATTTAATAATAATACCTTATTATTCATAAACCTGACATGCCAGTGTGTAATATCATTCATAAAAAGGCATTTTTAAGGTATAAAGTAATGGTTGATTATTTGATGACATTTCTTTTATTTTTTCTTATTTTTTTTATAAGAATCGACACATTGTGGCGGCGTAGAATGCTCAGAAAATGCAGTTTGTAGAAATTATCAATGTACCTGCAAAGACGGATATTATGGTGACGGTGTACATTCATGTAACGGTCAGTTCATGTTTTCTTACTAGTGTTACATTTGTCACTGATTTGCTCTTCAGATTCATTGAATTCATGAACGCCATCTAGAGTGGATGACTAACACAAAATCACAAAAGTCTAAAACAAAATAAGGAAATATTTATTGTGTATTGGATGAGCAAATTGCTTAATTCTTTAGATCTCGTATTTGTAAAATTGCCAGATTAAACAAAAAAGGATTTATAGAAGAAATTTTTTGCGCTCAGTCAGACACGCAACCACATACATAAAGTAAAGAATATACACACTTTTTTACAGATGCAATATATACATGTATTTTATCATTTTTATCATGTCAACATGTCATATTACATATTATTTTACAGCCCTTTGTAACAACCGAAAATGTGTTGAATTTGCAAAATGTCGGGGTGACAAATGTCAGTGTGAGAAGGGTTTTCATGGTGATGGGACTATTCGTTGTGAAGGTACGTAAATAACAAAATAATTACTCAATGAATATCAACACTCACATGTACAAAAATGAGATACATATCAAAATTGTAAACATGAAGATAGAAATAGAATATATTCTTTTATTCATTTTGTGTATTTCATGGTTTTGGTAGCTGATGGTTTCTGTGGTGGTATTCACTGTGCTGACAATGCAATCTGTATGAACTATAAGTGTATTTGTATGGATGGATATCAAGGTGATGGAATCAGTACCTGTGATGGTGAGTCTACACAAGAAACGAGTCCGCTCATCAAAATTACTATATGCTAGATGGAAAGGTCTGTCAAAGAGCGTATATTATCTATTTTATACTTTGCTAGCATGCAAAAATACGAAACCAAAAAATCACCTTTCACTTTATCACTTATCACTCTAAATGACGTATGAGAATTTATCATTAGTGTGTGAGTACATAGTAAGTACGCCACATGTTGTTTAATGTCGACGATATAATGGATAAACACACTAAATACTTTAATATATAACCCATTTGAAAATTTATTTTTTTTATTTAATCAAAAATCGAATATGATTTTGATCAAGCATTTCATGGCAAAGAAAGGGAAAAATACGACTGACTGACAGAAACAATACCACAAACATGCGTGAGCTTGCTGGAATAAAAACAAAAATTCGATTTAATTGGGAATCGTTACTGAAAGTATTTAAAATTAATAAACTGAATGCGTATGTCTTTTATTTTCGATATTCACAACACTTATAAATCCTGAGAATCTATCTGACCACAATTGATGACATGATATGTGTTTTGGTAATGATTTTCTTTTTCTTTCAATTTTTATAGAAGTGTGTGGTGGAACTATTTGTGTGAAAAATGCGTTTTGTGACAATGGAATCTGTAAATGTAGAACAGGATATCATGGTCATGGAAATCACTTCTGTGAAAGTAAGCACCGTTCATAGTATTCAAGGAAACACTATTTCCTTTAAGTTTATGTCGAATTTAATTCAATATTTTGTGTTCTTAGAAGTATATAGTGAAAGGGAAATATTAGAAATCGTAGAATTATGTTTATTTCATTATATTTTATTTTAGTTATAAAATTTATTAGAAATTCAATATAAATTATGCACGTTTTATTTCAATGATTTAACCATTTTTTCTTTTCATTATCATAAAATATGCATACAACAATATCTTGAAATCCTTGTACTTCATGGTATACATCGTCGCAACCCACAGTTATCTTCGTTCAAACTTAAGGTATTAGATGGACTCAAAACCCTGAGTTTTTGACAATGCGTAGTAAAGGAAAGGCTAAATTTTCAAACGATAACATAAACATAAACAAAATATAAAATTTTAAAATGTGATTTATTTCAAACTATACATGGCAGGTAACAAATTGTGTGGACGGAAAAAATGTTCTCCTAATGCAGAGTGCATTAACTTCTTCTGTCTGTGTAAACCTGGCTACCATGGGGATGGTTACCTTGTTTGTGAAAGTGAGTATATCTATTTATATAAGCAATCGTTCAATTTCGTTTGTTATAAATTTTGTCATGTGAAGTTAAAGTAAAATTCGAAGTACTTTATCTGGAATAAGAGGAATGGAAAAATAAATTTTAAGATTTTTCATTTTCATTTTTTTTTTTTTTTATTGTATTATGAAAAATTTTTAAGATAAAAAAGGGGGTTTATTTTTCATATATTGTATTAAGCCATGATGGACTTTGATGAAAGATGGCAAAATAATATTCTTTAGTTCCTCTCTTAGTTTTATGTTTGTCTACTCAAGGTTACATTATGGTAGGGTAAAGTAAATCCAGAACGGCAACTGATATCAATTTGTAAAATAAAGTCAGATACCCTGTTCTGAATGAAAAATACATATTTCGTGGTGTCTTAGACAAAATGGCATTCTAGTGGGATAAATTCTGATGTGAAATATTCTGATACCTTTCCATTTTATTGAATGCTCAGCTTCTTCAGGTTGGCCACTTTGGCTCTTTATTCGTGTGTTCTTTATTTAGACACTATTCCATTTTATTTATCTAGAGTTATGTATGGGACAACGATGTGTGCAGTATGCTCAGTGTAAAGATGGAACCTGTGTCTGTCAAGACGGTTACCATGGAAATGGCTATTTTAAATGTGAAAGTAGGTCTGAATAAGTAAACTACAAAGTTTCGCTGAAATATATTGATTTTAATAAACGTAATATATCTGGATCAATTGCAAAGATGACTGCTTCATAAGATAATCTGATCATTATTCACATTTCTATTGATATAAGTTTATCCTTTGAAAATATAAGATTTGAAAATTAGATTCACATGAAAAAATAACATCTGTGTAGACAGCATGTGTGACAAAAATAACGCGCATTTAAACATGTAGGTAAATTTTACTTAGCCACACCATAATATCAGTATCAATAACATTTTAAGGACAGGGTATTTGTGGAGAAAAGACATGTACAGAACATGCTAGATGTTATAATTTTGAGTGCCAATGTGAAGAAGGCTATTCTGGAAACGGTATAACAAGTTGTAAAGGTATGTAAATATTGTCGAGTTGTCCTCAGACCAAATGGAAAGGTATGCTACCGATCGCTGTAAACGGTATAATATCTAAAGAAATGTCAGAGGTTCGTGCAGCTTGTTTATTTTGAGTATCCAACACTTCTAGTTGTTACTAGATCGTTATGATACTAAAACCATCTTAATCCTAATACAAATTAAGCCAAGACATGATCCTACAGTGATTGCTATCATATATTCTATATAAATGACATATTTTTATTAATACACGTATACATGCTCTTTTATCTATAATATATTTCTGGGTAGACACCGCTGCGGATAGACTCTTAGTTCACAAGGGTAATCACGTGACCAGTTTTCTGCTTCTGTACTGGCCCGCAGTATAGACTTCAAATCTTAAAATAAGGAATATCTTCCTCGTGCACAGCTCTATTCTTGAATTTGTTTTTATGCTTTACTTTGAGTCAGTTTGGTAATTTGTTGTTAATTATTTAATCGCTCTTAAAAATTATACTTTCCATACTTTCGGTTTTATGCATTGCGGAGGAGACAAATCATTGAATTATGCATATGATGCATTAAAGCGATACACACATATGTGTTCCGACATTTATTAATACTAATTATTGTATATGGAAATAATAAGAGTTTCGCTAAGATTGCAGTATAAGTGACGTAACTCACCCCCCCCCCCTTCTTCCCAACTTCTCTTTCTTTCTCTCTTTATCTCTCAAAATATATTTACATTTCAGCATTGTGTGATAACAGGGAATGCGTAGAACATTCTGTTTGTAAAGATAATAAGTGTATATGTGATGAAGGGTTCCATGGAAATGGATTCTATAAATGTGAACGTGAGTTTTGCCTTTTCCTTTAAATAAATATATATGACACTTATTTCGATGAGAGTTTTAGAGCACTAATAAACATGTAATACACACACGCAAACAAACAAAGAAACAAAAATATATTTGATTAATTTGAAGCATAAAATATTGATTTCAGTAATAATATTCTACAGTAACACCACAATTACATAATACATCTACATTTACGTTAAATGGGAAACTTTTATTATTTCAGCAAATGGAATGTGTGATGGTCAGAAATGTCATGAAAATGCCCACTGCATAAACTTCATGTGTATGTGCAAGAAAGGGTACTACGGAAATGGAATCACTAAGTGCGAACGTATGTCAGTATAAACATGTAATAAAATTCTTCTTTAATTCCCTTTAAATTATACACACTAAAAGTCTTTTGGTTATGGAATGATCATATGTCGTATGAATGTTATACGACACATGAATGTATTTATGTGCAAAAAATGAAATTTATTTCATTCACTGACGTGCAAGGCTCGATGCAAAGGATCTAGCGTTCAAGTCATTTAAGACTATATTATTTTCAAATTGAAAATGTATTGAAATGTTCCTATTCAGCATATTATCTACTTTCTATAATATATTGGCTTCAATTTTCAAATACTTTTATGTACCATTTTTCGCTACGCGATTTTAATATGGTTTATGTTCATGTATATGTCGTCCATAAGTTAAATATATTGAACACAGAATAAAACAGGAAAAACAAGTATTCATTATTTATATCTCGTTTTATAGCTTTCTGTGGTGGAAAACTATGTGTGGAAAACGCCGAATGCATAGATGAGAAATGCAAATGTCGGGCAAATTATCATGGAAATCCGTACAGCAAATGTGAACGTATGCATATAAAGGCAGATCTCTTTTATACAGTAAAAAAAGAATTGCTATCAAATTGATATTAATATTCATTAAATAACAAAATTTAATGTAAAATAAATTTGAACTTGTGTAAAAGATAATTTTTGTCTCATTTAGCTCTTCGGTACTGCGGGGGAAAAACATGTGTGCAGAACGCAGAGTGCCAGGATTATAAATGTCATTGTCAGAGAGGTTACTATGGTGATGGCATCACTATATGTGAAGGTATGTCCATTTCCCTTCTATTGATGAGTGTATCAAGATTGATAAGTTTATATTTCGAGCTGGTGAGTAAGAAGGAAAGCTTAATGTTATACTAATGTGTCGCGTAGTCCTTTCTCTGGAACCGTGATCATTGTCTATAGTGATATATCTTGCCTTCTGTTCTTGTTTGTTTATTTTTAGTGCGACTACTATTTTACAGTGGCAAAGTCAATTACACGACTCAAAACATAGATATAAAACTACATAGTCCTGAATAAAAAATTATGTGAAGCTTAGCTTAACATAAAACCAAACCTAGACGTAAATACTAATCTACACTTATATACACACTATAGTTCTACTACACTCTGAATTTAACTCTAACTAAAACGAAAATCTAAAAAAAGAATCATCAAAGTCCTCCAAAGGGAAGTGTAATATCAGTAATATAATAAACACAAACACTCAGTTACACAAATTCTCAGCCACCAGGTCTTTATCAAGTGTAGAAAAACGAATTTGTTACAGAGCTATGTGAAATCCGTGATGAATCAGGAGCTAATCTCAATGTGATTACAAGGAATGCTTCTCCCTGATTCTTAACATCGTTTTCAGCTCAATTAAGTTATGATGGTAATTCAACTAGAATGTATTCAACGAGGTTTCCATTTATGAAAACGTCTCCCTTATTTACTCTGGAAATAAAATCGTAGAGCTTTGTCAGCATCCCATATTAGCCCTGGAACTGCAAATAAACTTGACATTGATATATCAATATATAATCGTGTGAATGTTACGACTATAAAGAGAGGAAACACTTTTTGGTACATTACGCCCGAACCGGTTTACCTTTTGCACAACTTTACACATGGGTCAAATGATGTGCATGAACAATTATAATTATTTTGAAAAATAAGACAAATGTGCACATATTGAGACAAAAAAGCCATAAACCTGTGCGAGGCTTAATGAGATGTCGAATATCAAGACTTCTCTCTTCATGTTTAACACGATTACGACGATGTGTTAAAAACTCAAGATCATTTCATTTACACTTTGAGGGCCGATATCGGTTGTTGATATAGACCTATATATTCATTTACAACTTAAGATTAATCGGGATTCAGTTTTTATAACAGCGAAACTAGTTGAAGGTAATCTGAAACTGTTATTCTTATTCTTCTCTTCCTGGACTTGCTGGTGGAAAATTCTAAAAGTGTCTTTCATATTTTATTACAGCTAAGGGTTATTGCAATGGACGGAAATGTACAGATAATGCAGAATGTGTAGCTGGAAGATGTGTCTGTAAACTTGGTTTCGAAGGTGATGGATATAAAGGATGTAAAAGTAGGTGGACATAAAATTTTGAAACTGGAATACAGGCTTGAATCCCTTTTTTATCGATTAATTAGATGCAGAATATGAAACATTCTTTTTTCACAAGGCTGTCAAATAAATACTTCTTTTTTTACATCACTGCAAAAAAAACCCCAAGTTTCCGCAAATTCGGAAACCTACCGGATACCTTAAACATACAATTAACGAAGGCGTCTTTCGCTGGTGTGATGAAATATTACTCTTTGGTCACTCCAAGGTCTTCGAAAAGATGGATTTAGTCTACTCGGAAAGATTACCTATATGTACCTCCTTTTCTTTTCCCATCTTGATTAATCCTCATATGTGATCGTAACTATATCAATATTTTTGACTCTCTTTATTTTGGATCGTTTAGCAAAACTTATCTCAACTTTGCATATTCACCATGTTTAGATCACAAGTACAAACATGGCTACAAGGACAAGGGGAATATTAAAAATCCGATTAGGAGTATTCACAAGACTGAAAGATAATGAAAGGGGTTAGTTAGATCAATACACTGCTTACAGCTTTTGATATAGTTGACCTTGGACGTAACTGGTTTCTATCCATCAATAGGAAATGCTGTTTATATTTGAAATGTTGAGATTGTTTTATCTTCAACAGATTCGTGGTAAAAAATTTTGGCCTAACGTCATTGTCCTTATTAGTACATGTAATGAAAGGATAGTTCCCCATGTATATATTTTACTTGACGGCTAGAAATAGCAATACAGTTGAGATTTCAAGGATAATACTAACTAATCTATACCTGTGTTATAACACATAGCAACACATATCAGGAACCTGATATAATCCTAAAATATATGTAAATTTCTAAATAGAATTTAATATAATTTGGTAAGAATTTGATCAAGCCAGTAATACCGTCAGATAAAGTATCCGTCTAGATTAGATTTACTGCAAATAGTCATTATTTATTACTTTTATTCTTACAGAATTTTGTGTATGTACAGTTTCTGGAGACCAACATGTTCGATCGTTCGACGGAGCTCTTATTTATGTTGGTGGAAATTGCAAATACAACATGGTGACGTCTAAAAGGTTCCCGGATCCTTGTGCATTTAAAGTGGAAGTCGAAAATGAATATAGATATGGAAACAATGGGACTCCATGGGCGAAAAAAGTCAATATTAAATTAAAAGGACTTAAAGTGACTCTAGATCAAGATGGAAAAGTTTATGTAAGGATAATGTTTAATAGTATTAACAATATTACTTTTACCTTCTTTATCAAATGAAGCCGGCGTGGCCTAGTGGTATAGCGCTCGCCTCCTGATCGGAAGGCTGGGGTTCGAGTCCCGCTTTATTCATGCCGGTGTCCTGTCTTTCGGACGAGACAGTAAAAACGAGGCCCCGTGTCGTGGTATGCATGGCACGTTAAAGATCCCTCACTGCTTGGGTGGGTCCGTTGCAAAGGTCAAAATTTGTATGTCCGACATCAGGCAGATGCCGTCACCAAATACGTGAGATATTCGTGGTGTGATGTTAAACAAAAATCAATCAATCAATCAATCTTTATCAAATGGGTATGGGATGCCAAATGTGTTAGATATAAGTGCTTCGATCAATTTCACTATTATTTTTTCCATCACGCTTATCCCAATAAGAACAAGTGCAATTTCTGTCATTGTTTTTTTCCGCAGATCGGTTGTTTTACTAAGGCACACGAACTAAACTGGGGGATCACATTCTGACTTGAGCAATAGTGATATATCTCTCTATATTCCTTCCTTTGTTGCAGAAGCTCGAGTAATAATACAGAAACTTTCACATTTTATTCTTGTAATCGGTTTTTCAAAGTCAATTAAATTTAAAGTGTTTTATATTAGGTTAATGGATTCAAAAGGTACCTACCAAACCACATCTATGAGAAAAACATCAAAATCTACCGTTCTGGCCAATGGTATGTTCTGCAAACAGATTGTGGTCTTGTCGTCTGGTGGAATGGTTTTTCTGTCGCTATTGTACGTGTTTCAATATCATACCAGAATCAGCTACGAGGTATATGTGGAAATTGTAATGGTATAGATTTTGATGATTACACCACAAAAGCCGGCAAGGACATGTCAACATATCCCAGAGAACAGAGGTCAAATCGGATAACAGAAAGTTACATTGTACCATCCACAAACTCTTCGAGCAAGTAAGTATTGGGTTAAACGTATTATAAAATCATTCCAGTTTTTAATGCTTTTGTACTGAAGTGAAATATATAATTTAAATTTTGTAAATCATTCTAAATCTAATGAGTATCTCCCTCGTGTACAGCTCTGTCCTTAAATTGATTCTGTGGCTCACATTTTAGGCCACTTTTGCTTTAATTCTGCACTTCAAATATATATATATATTACAAGAACTCCAATCTTTCGGCCATGGGCATCACTGAAGAGGCATAAATTGTCGAAATGCGCATCTGGTGCACAAAATTATAACGTGTTTGTGTTCTAATTCTAATATTTATCATAAACACCGGTGTCACTGCTGGTGGACTGATAGTTCCCGAGGACATCATAAGTTTAGTTTTCAGTGCTTTTGTACTGAATTGAAATACATAAGTATAATTTTCCGTCATGAAATTTTATAAATCATTCTAAAACTAATGAGTATCTCCCTCATACATAGCTCTGTCCTTGCACTGATTCTTTGGCTACACTTTTTCTGCGACTTTGGTTTTAACTCTGCTCTTCAAATATTAAAATTCCATGATTGCAATCAATGCATATTTTTTAATTTTTCGTACTGAAGTGAAATATATAAGTAAATTCTCAGTCATGAAATTTTGTAAACCATTCTACACCTAACGATTATCTCTTTTATGCACAGCTCTGTCCTTAGGCTCGTTCTTTGACACACTTCTCTTCCACTTTGGTGCATATAATTATAATATGTATATGTTTTAATACTTATTTCTTAAATCTTTTACATGAACATATTTCTTAATGTTTCTCTTATCTAGAGCAATAATCACTCTGATTTGTACACAGGTTTTAATGTATCCCATTGACATGAATACGATCAATGCATAATAGTTTTGTCTTCGGTTTATATTCACTTGGTTACAGTGTATAAACTTTCTGGTCGTATAAACCAATATAACGATGTATATACTCTTCATTTTTAGTTGTAATCCTAAATACCATCCAGCAGTTTGTAATTACAAAGAAGTGTATGAAAACGATAACATATGTGGATATCTGAATCCCGACTCCTCTTCAAGTCCATTTATTGCCTGTTCATCACAATACCCTAATCTTGCACGTTTGGTGTTCCGTGCATGTGTCAAAGATACATGTCAGTATCATGGAAATCGTGATCGTGCCATGAAGATTGCTTGTCAATATATGGAAGAGTTTGCCAAGGAATGTGAACAACGTGGCTATACTGAGCTTAATTTTAGGATAAACAACTTCTGTCGTACGTTTTAATCACTTTTTAAACGTTTTGTGATGAGAGAAAGCATACAGAAATATGATATATTTTGTTTTGAAATTAAAGCTTTAGTCTATTAAGGCATTAAAGGAATTTTTCATATTAAGTTTACATTTAAATTGTCGATGAATATTCAGACACCTGAATATTTAGTAATATTACATAATCATTAAAGTTCTGTAGATAGGTGAGTGGTAACTACATGTTAATCAGTTTTAATAAATTCTATCATATTATCCTATGTATTTTACCAAAGCTTTGAAATGTCCTCCGACCATGGAATACAGCTCCTCAATAAGTGGCTGTCCTGCTACGTGTTTGGACAAAGAACCGAATTGCACCTTGCCTTCTACTGAAGGTTGTCAATGTCAGCCTGGATATATGTGGAGTGGAGATACCTGTGTTTTGCCTCATCAATGCGGATGTTATTGTCCAGTTAACTTCTACGTACCTGTAAGCATTCACTTCCGTGTAGAAAAAAAGAAAGCAAAAACCTTTCATAAATTGTATTGGCATTATGAAATATCACTGTATTTTTGTAAGATAAAATTTAAATCTGCGTAATTTCCCTATTCTCACCACAATCGTCGTTTTGCGACATTATTTGCCACTCCAATTTGTAGAACACAGGGCCTTTTCAGTTTATCACAAAATGGACTTGCGTGACTAGACGAAGAAAGCTTTTAGGTAATAATAATACTATGTTGCGAATTCAACATAATCCATTTACTTTCTGAAAATTCTCATTTATTACTTCTTTCCTACTTCAATTATCTCTACTACCTCTCTCATTGTCTTAATTAATAGGATCAAAACTATAATTTCTGTGTAAAATACGAAATATCATTCGTATACATAAATATAATATCTACTGAAATAATTCCGTTTTGCAGAGAAAATTTTTGCGAACTCCGGTTTTATGCGCTATATAACACGCCGTAATATTTTCTCTATGACTTACTTCCGTTCTGTAAAGATGCTCCCGTGTAGCAGGCATTCAGAATCGTGGCATGAAAACAAATGGGTATGTAAGTGAATAATATCGGTTGATATTTTTCATGCGTTCTTAATTTTACGTTGTAAAATCATTTGGACAATGCATGAAAAGGAAGAAAAAAAGTTACTGATTCAGCCTTATGACAGAAGTCACCACGGAAATAAACAGTATTTGATGCAATATGAAAAAAACCACATTGACACACATAAGGACATCACAAAAATGTTGGATTGTAGAGCATTTAATATAGCGACTTAGGATGGTCACTTGATATGACAAAAGTCAATCAATGGGTATGGTTAACCGGCTTATGGACCCACTACAAATTGCTCAAAAGTTACAGCTTATAATCCGGGTGATATCTCAACTTGAATGTGCGTCTTTAAATATCAAACTAGACTATCACTCACGCAATGAGTCTCTACAAATGTGAAAAGGGGCGATAACACCGAAATGATATTCTATATGATCCATCCTTCTTCAATTTACATCGACCATATCCATGTAGTTGAAAGAATATGTAATGTTTAACAGCACAGAGATAGACTGGTTATTTTGTTATTACTTTAAGCTTGGTAAGACGTACGTGACGGAGGATTGTTCTGAGGTGGTCAAATGTGTTCTGATGCATGATAAACCACGTCTGAAACATGTGGAAGTCAACCTTAACTGTCATAAAAATGCATTGTGTGGTCTGAAAGAAGGTATACCCAAGTGTCTGTGCAAGTCGGGATTTACAGGAGACGGCTATATGTACTGTGATCCAGGTATAACAATATTTTTTCCATATATATATATATTCATTTATTAATTCATTTATTTATTTATTTATTCATACCGCATTCAATTTTGCTTTGTACATAATTAAACAATGCACTCTGCAAACTGTAATGGGACCATCGATAGTTTTCTTATTAATATAGAAAGGACTGAGGAATTCGATTTCCGAATTGATTTCTCCCTATTCATTCTTCTTGTATTGAAATATATCGTATGTATAGTTTGAATATATCACGGAACTGTATTCCGGAGTAAGTATGTCAAACGTTTTCCTCTCAGTACAATCTGTGTGCCGAGGACATCAGCATATTACATGATTAGAAAAAAATGCTATTCCGAATACTATGTTTCTGTGAATATTCCTTTTACGTTATAAGTTTGTTTAGTTTTTGTTTTACATCACTCACTGGCGGTTGCACATATATAGTAACGGCATCTTTCATATGCACTACACAAATATCTACATATGTCTACCGTGAAACGGGACTTGAAATTTTATTGACTCGTCCGAAAAAAAAGAAAAAACGAATGAGACGTCCGTAGGATTAGAACCCGAGCCTTTTTCTGTCATGAGACAAGCTCCATACAGATTGAGCTACGTCGACTCCCATTCACGTTCTACACTAACTGATGTAAAACGAAAACGAAACTATTTCAGTTTTTTGATAATACGGGTGCTGCCCATACATGTAGGTAAGATATTAATCCGCTGATTCATTACTCTATGCTTGCCCTTGGGGGTCTCTCATATAACTGACTAAAATAACTTTCCCTTTCTTTTCAGTTTGATGACGCAGTGATACAGATGAAACCAACGATTTTCTTTTGTAATTGAATTATAAATAAATGGAAAAATTATCAACATGGTATACTCTCACCTTCTTTAAATTAGGACATTTATATTAATAACATTATGCATTAACATTACACACATTTACACAAACTTATTTTCATTAAATCAAGAGGTTCAGCAAAATATGTTGCAAGTATAATGCATATATGCATGATTATCTCATTATAAAAAATGAAATATGCAGAGCTTATCGTCATTGAACATCTAGATTTCGGAGATTTTAAATAATGAAGAAGGAGGTATCATCGCGATGCTGTAGCTGCTGCATGTGCGCATTGTGACAGCCTCTATGTATATCCTCTGGCGTTTTTGAGGAAGTATTAAATGCATGTGCACAATTCTACGAACATTGGTCATTATAGTCCCTTAACTGGCGCAATATAACGACACAATTCTACATGAGGCATGGTTTCGGCATTTGGCCTTGTGATTTTCAAAACCACAACTGTCAATTTAAAAACAAACAGGTAATAAAATGGTAAACACGGAGTTCAGGCAACATAGAGAGATCAGGAGCCATGGAAAACTACACTTAAGCATCCACTGCCGAGAGGTCACAGGATAAACAAACTTTCCTGAAAAATTATAATCAGTATAACGACTTAGCATTTGCCACTATTAAACTAGTTAATACATTAGATAACAAAATCTAGATTATTGCGTAGTTGTCTGTTAATGATTTGACGATAATTTGAAGTAGTATAGAACAAATCTAATTCATATACATTGTGTAAGCTCATGGTGGCAGTGTTAGATATAAACACGCTTATAAAGATTATCCATAACAATTAAATATGGAATTTTCATCAAACATAAAATTGTGAAATCTTCCCATTGAAACGAAGATTAAGTCGATACACGCCTCCGAATACCTACTTAACATAAAAGAATTAATTTCAATATAAATTGAAAGTAATGAGATCAGCGAAAAGGAAAACATTTTAGCGCCACTAAGCGTCCAGGATTATCAACGATGTACCTAATACATAAAGGTAATACCGGATTATTTTTCTTAAGACCTTTTCTGGATATTGTTTGGCTGTGGCACTTTCTATAAAATGTTTTTTCACATTCATGTATACAGTGAGGTGCAGTCCTAACATAATTGCGTTAACGTGAAGTTTGCTTTCCTCGTGCGCTCAGGGCTGCTGAGCACACGCGTTTGTGTTAACTCAGATTTCCTCGTGAACCTCATTTTAAGACCGCGTTCAAGCGCTTGACTGCCGCGTGATTGTGCTTGGCAGCCACGTTTGATTGCTTACAACTTAAAACTTACATGTACATAGAGAAGGATTTGTATATTTAAATAAAATGTAAAAACATATTATTGTGCATATAGGTAAATATTTAGAATTAAATAAAATGCTTACAAGTTAAGGGATGAATTTTAAAAATGATGAATACAATTTCCGAACATTAACTATGATGAAATTTATTCTTATTTTAGGATAATTTGTATAATAATAATAAAAAGAAGAAGAAGAAAACTAACAAATAATAATAATAATAATAATAATAACAATTATGGTATTCATATATCATAAATATAGCTATATTAAAAGAAAACCAATAATAAATACATAGATAATAATAAATACATAAAAAAATATAACAAATAAGCAATAAATACATAATTTAATTAATCAAAACTAAATTGATAAAATAGAATTAGAATGTAATTATCCTAGATTCTTTATACCATAAACTGATGAAGTTTTTCATAAATACCTTAGTGAATGTCTACGCGGTAATTTCTGTTATCATATTACATATGAAACCCTTAATGTGAGTGTCATTTTAACATTACATTTAATACACGTATATATATGGCGACATTTGCAGTAATTTAATTAGATCCATTTCATATCCTCCATCCATACCACTGCAAAGAGAATTGCAAATGTACATGTAGGCATGTGAACGCGCGACTGGATCGAGCGCACACGGGAATAAATCGTGTTAACGCGAATTCCCTCCAGCGTTAACGGAAGGAGCGCACGCACCTCCGATCGAGCAGTCCTAGCACGTGTGCTAAAGCAGTCCTCGTGACCGCTTTTTGCGTTAACATGCATGTTATGTTAGGACTGCACCTATCTGTAAAAACAGTGCTGTATTATATTTGTTTCGTCTGAATTTAATGGCGGATGTGGCTAGCAAATCAAGAGACGCCTACTCCTTCCGGGTACCTGGACTAACCTCTGAATTTCAGTGGTACATTTTTATTAGAGAAGAGACAACAGAAGAAATCCGATAAAGCTGTATGACACAATTCACCAAGGACATGCATAAAAAATGATAATAGTAGAATAAACTCGAAAAAAACGACATTACAGATATATTCGATTGTGCTGCGGTTACGAGATCGACTTAAGGCAGTCATTTGAATTAACAAATGTCACTAATTTGGTGTGGTTAACCAGTTTATGAGCGCCCACCTTCCACTCACCACAAACGCAGCACAATCAAAGGACACACATTTAAAATAACCCTCCATATAGAGAACAAGGATCCACAGGTTTCTCAAGAAGAGAGGTCATGAAAGTTTTTTACACACAAATGTTTGTAAAACAATATTTTGCTTTCAAAAATATGTAAGGCGACATCAACATAAATAAAACATGCTCTGCCCATCTGTTAGCGAGTTCAGATCTTTGATCAATAGATGTCCCGACAAAGGGGACGAGGATAAAGCCCTTGTCTCCTCTGAAAAGTTTTGGACAAAGCCTGTCATAGAGTCACCCACCGGCCTGTTAATCAGCAATCAACTCTCGAGTTAAAGTCCATATTGGGTTTTAGAGGGACTGAATATAAGACCTATGGTCTCAGCGATGATCTAGGGGTCATACTGTCGATGTCGGAGGCGTTTGATAATTTTAGAACCTGTCGATATGAAATTATTGGAACCTTTGTCCCTCCTTAGTTTGTACAACAGATCATCGTAGAAATTGGGATGGGATTGTTGAAAAGCTGTATCTCCGAATTTAGATAAAATGTTTGAATAAGATCTGTAAAATTTATCAAACGTTTTTCGCAGTTTATGATATCTAAAACCTTAAGTAAGAAGTTTAAAAGTAATCTGAGAATTTTTTCCGTAAAAATCCAAAACGTTAGTGCAGGCTCTAGCGAACCGAACAAATTGACTAACATAGATACCAAATTATGGGAGTCTGGGAACATCATCATATTGATAAGGGAAATTTACAATAGTAAATCCAAAGTCGTCACGTTTATTATATATGTTTGTATAAGTATTGTTGTTAATAATTTTAATATTTAAGTCCAAAAACGGTTTTCCTGGTCGGAAGTATAGGCTTTGTTCAATTGAAGTTCAGATGAATGTCAGTAATATAATTTTCAAACTCATGGTTATCGATAACTACAATATCATCAAGATATCTGGAGGCGTCATTGAACTTATCAATAGGGTCGAAACGTTTAGAGGTTTGAATAGAATGCATAGAGTGTCATAGTCATGTGACACTTATTGCTTTTGTATTTTACATTAACCAATCCACCATCTTTTACAATGTATACGGAAGAAATCGTAGCTGTTAAATTACAGGAAATTTCCTCCTTCAGACAAATTAAGTTTTTGTATTTTTATTTCAAACAATTTGTTTTGCATAAATATTTCCATATTCTGAAATGCTGAAATCCGGCCAATACACATAGTTCTATGTGAAGCTGGAAAAGACAGATTATACAGTATAAGAATTCATTTCAACGGCAACTGTCTGAAAATGACGTTCCCATTTATAAGAAAAAGTTGCCACTATAACAAATTTTCAGCTGAAGATGCATTACTTTTCTGACGAAACTGCAATTGGTTTCATTATGTATTTTGATAAATGAATTTATATCGTTTTTGTATTCTAGTCTTAGTCATTCATTATCCTCCCTATAGTTAGTTTTGCATGGATCCTCTGAGAAGAAAATTAAAAGAGTAATACATAATGGTTGTTTATTTCTTATTATTTCTCTGTCTGTTTATGACAATCTATTAATTAAATTTGAATCATATATTGAACTTCGATTCTCCCCACAAACCTTTCATTAGCAGAATGTTTTTGTCAAATACTGTATTACAAAAGAAAAAAAGGAGTTATTGGCCATTACAAAAATATTTAATTATAGTGCAATTACAATATGCAATATTTATGAATCTTTAAGAATATTTTGATTTTAGTAGAGTACACTTTCTTTACTTGCTTGTCGGTGTGAAACATAATTTGTTTAGTCTTATTTTCTTAATTTACAGAAACATTTTGAATGCACTTCCTGCATTGTCTAAATCTTCTCAGCATCCGCTCATACTATGGTACTCATTTGAGGTGATGATTTTCATATGGTATTGTGCAGATTTGAAACTTTTTTATCGTTGTATATTAGTGTTAACGTTGCAGTTGCATATAGTATTATGTATTATTTTCTCTGTTATGTCTATTATGTCTCCGAAGAAATTTAATCTTGGAAACTCCAAATTTGTATATAATATTTTGTTAATGCTGTTGTTGTTCTTATTACTACTACTAGTAATAGTAGTAGTAGTAGTAGTAGTAGTAGTATCGTTGTTGTCGTTATTATTATTATTATTATTAATATCATCATCACCATCATTATTATCATTATGATAAGATTATTATTATCATTTTATTATTATTATCATTTTCATCATCATCATAACTTTATCTATGGTTATAGATACTCTTCATAGTCTTTCTACATGTAAAGATGAACACGTTGTAGCTTTAGTTTATATGCAGGCAAACGTGGCTGTCAAGCTAGTTATGCGTTTGACTGATGCGAAAAAGAAATCACGTTTACGTGGAACTTTGTGTTATTGCAAACGCGCGTGCAATTAGCAATAATACATATGAATGTTTAAACTACGAATATTAAAACTGAAAAAAAAAGAGAAAAAAGTTTCAACGCGGCACTTACACGCTTCTTTGCAGATGTACTAATGATTCAGGAAGATGTGATAAACCACAGCATATTGGCATGATGCTTATTGGAAAGTTAGTAGAATTTCACCCGATGTCTAAAATATAGAAGAACCAAAATCCAAGAATTAGGTGACTACGAATTCCAAAATTTGGAATTTGATCTCGATAACGTCATGACATGTGTTCAAGACGTTCTCCAGGTACCTACAAAGAATGAAACTGCTGATTCCGACCATGAACGTAGTAGCCGAAGAGCAAGATAACTGTGCACCTGTCAATATAGCACTTTGTGTAGTATAATAAGTATTATATAGTACTAGCATGACTATATAAAACATCAGGGATTATTTATCTTTCTAATACTGAATGTACTTAAGATTAAATAGTTTTAACAAATACATGACAACAGATAATAAAAGCATTTCTTTTTATATTAAGAAATGAGTAATTTTATTTGTTTAGTGAATACTTTAGGACAACCTAACATGCACAATACAATAGGAAATAATTGTAAATTGCAATTCAAAACGATTAGATGGTACGGAAATGATACTGCTTATTTTTTTAATTTGGTAGACAATATTGTTATTAAAATCACATTGGAAATAACAATAATAAGAAGAAATAGATGGCGCCAGCAAATGTACTTATCAAAAGAAATGTAAAGATAATAGATAAATCCAAACCATTATGTGAGGAGAGAAAATTAATCCCGACCAGCCAATTAAAAGCCACGAAACCTCTCTTTGGTTCGATTCATTTATTTGGAAGATCAAGCATAAAGCATCGGAAACGAGACCTGAAATGAGATAATAAATTTGTTTACTATGTGACATGAAAATATCAAAATTCAGATACCAAATTACGAAATACTCATTGAACAGTTCAAAAGAATGCAAATATCATTCAATTCTCTTTTAACACATTATTTCAAAAACATAAAAATAAATCAAAATTAAACTGTATAATAAAACTCTTATTTAATCTGAAATCACCAGGAGCAATTATATGAAATATATAATATTTCAACAATTCCGTATTACAATATTTCACATCACACCCACCCCTGATTGCATTAAACTAATCTACATGTATTCATACATTCTGCGTTTAGACTTCTTCATTTAACTACATTTTCTTCGTATAGACTTCGCAGAATTAACAATTTGTAAAAGAAAATCCATTCCGCATTAATACAATACGTTATTCACCCTGGATGTTTCTCGTGGGATGCGTACCTACGTAAAATTCGCTTTCTAAAGTCACACTGTTCACGTGATGTATCTATGCCGAATCATACCGAAATTCTATGTAAAACTATGAAAACTTAATTAATTTTCAATAAATTTCATCAAAACCGAAATAACAGAAAAGAAATAAAACTTCCCTAATTAGACACTTCGTAAATTACTTAATTCCGAGTCTCAAATTACGACAATCCCTTGTTAGCACTGGCATTAAGCTTCAACAATGTTTACCCCAAAAATGCGACTGACATAGAGATTAAAATGCCATTATGTCCGTTAACCTCAGTTACTTAGATACACATGACAGATAGTTTATTAAAAATACAATATTTAGAACCATAATGTTATCATTTCTTGTCACTGGACAATAACATTCTTTACAATTAGACCAAACATCATGAAACCAGAGGACATACAAAATCAGTGAAAATAAAAATCAAGTAGAAAATAACGAAAAATGTCTACTGGAATTTCATATGTAAACCCCTACGATGGAGTGAGATCAGGTGCCCGGGGAGAGTGAGCATCTCCTGCTTGCTAGCAATACCCGTCACATAAACCTAGTAGAAAGAGTCAGATCGTGTAAATTCCATATATATTTATATATGGAGAAGTCAAATCAGGTAACCTTCTAGTATAGAAGGTGTCAAATCTTTGTAAAATGATCGGAATCGATCTCAGTCCAGATATCATTCAAAAGTCTGGATAACAAGATATCATATTGAGTAATAAGAGTCTCGTATTGACCATAGAACTTCGTCAGTGACGTTGTTAGTCTATAACATATATAATCGTGGTTGAGTAGCTTATCTGAAAGTCGCCTAGTCCTCAAAACAAAGTCATTGTAATTTGAACATGCTCTGGACTAAATTTGAAAATGAATTAATATAAAAACCGTAAAAAGAAATTTATGTATTCTAAGTTAACTTACTAATGAATTGATATATATATATAAAACAAACAAACAAGCATACAAAAATAGAAATAAAAGAAGCCATATATATGTGTGTGTGTGTGTGTTTATGTATATATTATGTACTCAAAAATAACATAACACAATGAATCTACATCGTAATGATAGAAGGAATGCTTCTCAATATGATTAATAGAGAACAAATTCAATTTTCTCCACCATAATTCTGCTGGAAATAAAGATATATATAATATCATTCAAAGTTTTCGATTTAATTTGGGTAGTTTATATTTTCTATGTGATCATCATTTCTTAAAAGCATCGAAACAACAATGCTAATATGTATAATCTATAATTGGCGATGTCATACATGTCGTTCCTACTGATATCATCTACGTTGCAGGTTTCTCACACAGGACGTTTTTATTCGGCGTTTCCGCAACATCGTACCACTTCCGTTTGTGTTCTCCGGTATTGTCACTTATTGCTAGGTAATCCTCGTTTCCTGTATTGTTTGGTTCATCTATAGCAAAATCGCTAAACGTGAGCTGCTCTTGCGATGCCTCCCATACGAAAGTCCCCTCTTCCACATAATCCCCGCCTCCTAACCAAATCCAGGCCGCTGTAAATGTTAATTTCATGCAAAAATATGGATACATAATTGCAAGATGTTCCATAATTTGTAAAATTTATTCAGTGAAGTTATAATATCCTTCATCATTAGAGGAACATTTCATATGGAAGAAAAAATTCCGGTCTAATTTAAGAACAAACAAAGGACACAAAACACAAAATATAAAACAACCACAAACACACAGACAAAAGAAACCCCCCAAACAAACAAAACAAAACAAAAGAGTAATAATTATAATAATAATAATAATTATTATTATTATTATAATAATAATAATAATATTAATTATTATTATTATTATTATTATTATTATTATTATTATTATTATTATTATTATTATTATTATTATGAAAGAAAAAATTCTTAGAGGATACTTCTTGTAATTGATGTCTTACGGTGGCACTTAATCTTGGGGTGTGGTGTAAAACAAAATTAAACAAACACATTACACATTACATTGGACTGATAGTCCAAGAGGGCATCATAAGTCTAGTTTTCAGTGCTTTTGTACTGACATGATATACATACTTCAAATTTTCAGTCATCAATTAAGTAAATCACTCTAAAACTAAGGAGTAGCTCCCTCATGCATAGCTCTGTCCTTAGATAGATTCTTTGGTTCACTTTTCGGTCATTTTAGCTTGAACACTGCTTTCATAATTTCATAAATTTTGATAACTCCAATCATTCGGCTACGAGCATCACTGAAGAGACATAACTTGTCGAAATACGCATATGGAGAAAATTAAAAGGTATATATGTTCTATATTCATCAGAATACACTAGTACTGATATATTGATTAATACATCGTAATAAAAATGAATTTTTCACACGCACACACATACAATGTACACATGCAATGCAATATATATTTGGGTAAAGGTCCATTAAGAACTGTGATGATTATGGAACAAAGGAAAATGCCAAAATATATATCTCAAAAATTTTTACCGAACACTAGTGTAATAGTGTAATAAAAATATAATACGAAACAAACAGGAATCGTTTAAATCATTAATGTTTGAAGAAACCATAACGGGTCTTGATTAAATGGAAATAGTGTTTTGTACTTGATGGAACCGAGTGCAGTATGATACAGAAATTTGGAGATAGAATTATTCTTGCCGAGAACTTTTATCCCAAATAATCATTTTGAGATCTGCCAATCTGACAGATACACATTCGATACGATTACAATTGATTATACAAATTACACTGCAAACGGGTGGTGTGGAATATTGTCACATCGCTGAGAAAGAAATTAAGCCATAGTAGCTATATAGATAAAGCTGTAAGATAAGAAGAGGTTCTAATATTTGATCACATATCAAACCTGATATAAAAGAATGGCAACAAATTAACAATTATATCCTCTTCCTATACTATGATGATTTGTTATGCCTCTTTATCTAATGATTCAATTGTTAAATGCCAGATAAATGCTATGGAATAGTATTTACATGGTCAGTGAATGTCCGAATGAGCTATATGTGGCACTGGTGTATAATGCTTCGTTGCTACTATTTTTGTTTTCCCACATTGATCAGGTGACTTGCTTTTAATTCAACCAAGTAAAGTACAATATTTATATTATCCAATATTTTCGTTTTTGATTATGCGAGTGACTTTTATCTAATTTTATGTTTGCAAATTGTGTTTTCACCAAGTGGTAGCAGAAAAAAAACGTCAACTCTCCTCTTATATGTGCGTTATGATTTAGTGGGAGACAAATGTAATGCAAATGTCATATCGCTTCATCATTTTTTATTGTTGGAATTTAATAATAAATATACACTTTTTGAGATATTGCTACGTAAATGAGGTTTTATAGAATAACATGACCGTATGCGAGAATTTATAATAAGACTTAGTTTGTATAAGCACAGTGTAAAATAATTGGCTAGGATCTGCGACAATATAGTTGTATTCTATTATCTTATAAGGCAGTATCTGGCTTCATATACATTTAACATGTTTTTGAAGTCGGATGGGAAGTGTGTCCTGTTGTTTAGGAGGAATCAATTCACGTAGTTTATTATCTAAAACGATTACGTTTGTTTTCAGATAATAGATCATTTGCAGTTTTATCAGATATTGAATGTTGATATAAATAAGAATTACCATTGTGTTGGTCAAGTTGGGCTATCACAAACTCATTTTGTCGACTTGTTTTAATCTCTGGAAGGTATCCTCCTAAATCCTCGCAGTAAGTCTGTAAAACTTTGTAACATATGTAAGACACACACACGCATATATGTATGTATGTATGTATGTATGTATGTATGTATGTATGTATGTATGTATGTATGTATGTATGTATGTATATTTCAAATATTTCTGCAATTAATGATTTTAGGAAAGCAAAATAAATTAAAGCCATACGAGGATCAAACGTTAATTTCCCTAACACATGTGAAAATAATAAATATGCAGACACCAAAGAGGAGATACATGTATGCAATGAGATGTGAAGCTATTCAATGTCTCTCCTATCTAGGACGTAATCAATACTTATTATTATACATATGTACTGGGAATTGAGTTAGCAGTTCAGGATTCTCGAAATCGGGTATTCATGAAAGATTTTAGTACAAAAGCAAAATTACTTCAGGAGTGTTTGATGCGTTCGGTAGAATAACATTTCTGTTATCTCATTTTCTGGAATTTTCATGTTACTGTTTACAATTTGCTGAGAAAGTCCATAACCAATTTCTATAATTCTAACTTTCTTCAATCAGGTCGTCTTAAATGTTGGTGTACACATAAAATAATCATTGTCACTACTTTAAAAGTGTATATACGAAAAGGAGCCACTGGATGTCCGGCTTTCAACATCCAAATAATATATAGTAAAGTCCGGTGATGTTGGCTTCAGCAAAAACACTGAGATTATGTTTCAAGAATGCATGACTGTCCCCTTGCATCATGCAAAACTCGTCTCAAATATTCCAAAGATCTCAAAGGGGACAAATAGCCCGTATTGCTATTTTTATAGAAAAAAAATCTTTTCAGGGCCAGCCAACAACACTGTCTCGCTTCAATTGCGAATAAACAGTAGAAATCCCTCTAAACATGGGTAAAATGAACTTTGTAGTTTGAAACTATTTTAGAATTCACACACCAAATGTTCAGTTTATACCCAGCACGACAATTCCGATATGCCTTCATAAATATGTTTTTATATCACCATTAGCAAAGGCTGAATACCCTTTGCTGCCTATGTGTTGCTGTTCATTAATAGTCCAATGCCCATATCGATGGACTCAGTAAAAACTGCATACAAAAATATATTTACTTTCCCCTGACTCATGATATCATCCAAAATTTTCTTTAAAACAGCACGTCAGACGCCATACATACTAAAGCCTCGGCCCGAAATACATAGAGAAGGTGTTATGTCAGCCAATCCGCAAGCAGATTCAATAAGAATGTATACAGCGGATCTAGTACGTACGAAGCATGATGCTTCGTGTTTCAAGAATATCCGACGATATAAGTAATGATTAAATGCATTGGTGTGGTAGCATATTGAATCAATTGAGACATATGCACACCATACGATGTATATACAATGTATTTCTTAGTGAAGAAGCAGTCATCAGTAATGATAAAGAGTCTTTTAGTTTAGTTTAACATGTGGGATAGTAGTACAAATAGCAGAAACACCGTGACTTAAAACTTTTCACAGTTGACAAATTATAAGACTTCAATGTTCAAATTGATTAACACCACTTATCAGATACAATATTGTCCGAAGAGTGTTTGTCTGACAGCACCCATACCCTATCGTTGTGTATTCTATCTAGTTTAAGACGGGTAATATATAAAATAATTTACTAAATTAACCCAAAATTTATGTATCTCAATAACTCTCTCAAAATATATTTTGTTCATGTCTACCTTACGCTTAAATTTGCCTCTAAAACTTGGCATGGCAAGGTAATATGGTTTCCGGGAGATTTTATTCATTCTTGATTAATAGATGTATTGGATTTTAACATCTTTTGAGTGCCATTATTAAACAACTTAGTATCTTTTTGTAGTTTAGTTCTGTATTCTGCTTATGATAGTTGAAGCCATCATTAGCACACGGATTCCTAGATACAAATGTAATTATAAACTTAATCAGGTAAACATCATTACTAGGAGTTTTTTGATTACTGTTTAATATACCTAATATACCTTAGCTTGATACCAATCCTTCCACAATGATGTAAACAGTTTATAACATGACAAACCATACTGTATCCAACTGTTCCCGCACGTCACTGAAATTAAAACTAATTAATAAGTTTGTATTGTAGGCCGTATTGATTATTGTACAAATAACATTGTTTAAAAATGAACGGAAAATATTGCCAATATTCCTTAACAAAATCGTCAGTAGTAAAACATATGTCACATTTACATAGACTAGTTCATCGGAAAAAGAAATCATTTATTAAAAATTGTAGTGTAGAAAACATATAGCAACGAGAATATGAGACACAATGCACCATTAACGATTACTGATATTAAAGCATCGCTGGCTTTCTTCCTTTTTATTTTTTTGCATTGTTTCCATTATTAAACAGTTAAAATACTTACTTGTCTTAATATCAAATGCTAACGGAAAGAAACTTTTGCCGATATTCTTTAACGAAATCGACAATAGTAAAACATATTTTATATTTACATGGACTAGTTCATCGGAAAAAAATATTCAATAACGATTATTGATACTAAAGCGCTACTGGTTTTCTTCTTCTTTTCTTTGTCTACATTATAATACAGTAATGATACATATTCTTACATGTTATTCTTACATGTCTTAATATTAAATGTTCTTTAATGATGGTTGCACAACATAATGCTCTTGCATTGATAGGTAGAGAGATGGATGGATGGAAGGAATGATTCATGGATGCATGGATGGATGGATGGATGGATGGATGGATGGATGGATGGGTGGGTGGATTGGTGAATAGATGAATAGATATATAGATAGATTACCGGATTGAGTTGTAGTTTGTTTATTAGTAGACGTTGGGTTGGTCAACCTCTGTGTAGTATCTTCAGTCACGCTAATGACAGGCGTAGTGACATCATAAGTCGTAGGTAAGGCAACATGTGGATGACATTTTATGAAAGGATCTACAAACATTCAAATTGTTCTCCAAAACAATAACAAGTATTTAGTTTAGTTTATTAGTCTTAAGCAATACAGCTTATTAACATGCATATAAAGTAAAACATTCAATATTACATACATAATTGTCAGTAGCGAAAGAGATACAATGGTACAATGTTATATAAATACAATGTAATTGACACAATATAGATATAATTATATATGAAGTTTTCTAATAACAAAAGAATTTTTTATATATTTGCCAAGGTTACAAAGTTCTTTTACATTTTGACTGGCAAATATCTGTATCAATTTATAGACTGAAATAGTAAAATTATCCAGAAATCACTCAGTCATATTGAATTTTTTTCATAATCATAATTAACGATAACATAAATGATAATAATTAACAAAGTACGTAAATTGATTAACACTATTTGATTTTTCCCCCGAGAACTTTATTTTTCAGAAGTTTCCTTTGATGACACCACTCAAAAATAATATCCTTTATTTGACTATTACAATATAATATGTTCGTGGTTTCTTGTGAAAATTATGTCTTATGTCTCAAATGAAATTATTCCAGAATTATAGTCAGGCCAAATGATTGACTTTAGTATATGATTTCTGTTTAAAAATCTATTTTTAGAAATCTAACATTAAAATCCTAAAATTTACTTTAAATTCTATCTAGATGTCTTTCTTGTAATTTTTATTAAATAATTAATTCTGTTTTACGGCTGAAAATGATAAAGAGTTCGTGGGTTTTTTATGTACTATTGCTTTTCGAAAGTTAACCTTCACTTAGTAAACGCATAAGTTAAAATCATAATTTTGTTTACATTCTACAGAATTAGAATTCCAGAGAATGCATAATGAATTACCCATTTGTTTCAAGTATATCCATCCATATTCTGTTTGAGAAAACGTCGCCAACACCCCGTCGACAAGTTGACACATACCTCCGATATTGTTATAAAAATACGACTGACAGACTGGGTGTTTGCAACACTTTTTGGCACATGACGTTATCGTCTCTGAATTGAATGTACGTACAGTATAGGTGTTGCTTAACTGATTAATATTCACAGTCATATACACTGAACAAGTTTCAGAAAAATGATATCGCAAAAGTATATGGAGATAAATCACTAAACTACTCTTGCAGGATTTCATCTTGAATGCACTGGTAATAATGCCTCCGATTTATTTATAGATAAAAATACACACTAGCTGTAACGTGACTTGCAATGTAAATGAAAACTATTGGTACAACGCGAAAACAAAATACTAATCAACGAGTACATGACCTATTTTAAGTGAAAATCTATTTGCTCACTTATTGATTAAACAGTTATAATCTTCTCAAAGAAAGAAGTCTTTACGTACGATTTACGTGCATTTTTCTAAATGAATTATCTATAAAATTGCTTTAAAAATAAAATTACTGCAAAGCATTGAAAAATCTGCAAAACATATTATATAATAATAATAATAATAATAATAATAATAATAATAATAATAATAATAATAATAATAATAATAGTTATTATAATAATAATAATAATAATATAAATAATAACAATAATGATGATGATGATGATGAAAAAACAATCAGTACTTTCATTTTAATAATTTATTTAAACACTCTAGCAACATCCCTACAATGGAACACATCAGTATTTATGCGTTCAAATTCAACAATATTCTGCTAGCACTTTACTGAATTTTGTCTGACTTAGAATTGTAGAATAAGAAAGAAATTCAACTTTATTTTCTTTATTTAAACAAAGCAAGCATTAGTTATCAGATATTAATCACTCAAAATTTGAAAATTAATAAAAATTATAATTTTCTATCACATTATGTTTAAACATGGCTAAATTCGCTGAAAATGTCAATCAGTATTTGGTGTTTGGCAACTAGGTGTTGTCTCAAAACATTTGGTTTTTATTTTAAATGACCTAGAATATTAAAAACACATGCGGATTTTCTTGAAAATGTACATATGGTGCACTAAATTAAAAGGTATATATGTTCTATATTTATTATAATCACTAGGCCGGTGTCACTGCTGGTGGACTGATAGTTAACGAGGGCATCATAAGTCTAGTTTTCAGTACTTTTGTACTGACATGAAATTAGCTTCAATATTTCGCCACACCAAACGTTATTTATTATCGGCTATTTATTTTGTTTGGTGGGGCTTCAATGCCGTGACTATGCTGACTTCGGCGCAGGGCCGATTGTGATTCAAAATCGGCATTTTTTGCACAATTGCAGAAAATAAGGTCACAGGTAAGTAGTACATACCTTATATTAATTAAAAACTGCGAGCTCTCTTGTAAAGCATCCATTTAACATACATTATTTCACGTGTAATCTTTCGTAGCGATTTGAAAACTTTACCAGTCGGCCATTTGCAATGACGTCGTGGGGATAAATGAGTTGCGATGTCACATAGTTTCCTTATTTGGGATCATTTTCCTATTATGGAAAATCGTAGTAAACATTAAAATAGAACTTTTAAAACATATTCAATTTGGAGTTGGGTTAATGCTTCTTGAGCCACCCTTTCAATGTCCATTTTTGCCGACATTTGGCGCTAAAATATCAAGATATAGCCTTATCTATG
This sequence comes from Pteria penguin, assembly GCA_035048485.1. Taxonomy (NCBI): domain Eukaryota; kingdom Metazoa; phylum Mollusca; class Bivalvia; order Pterioida; family Pteriidae; genus Pteria; species Pteria penguin. The sequence goes on from CM068585.1 coordinate 22,628,650, forward strand.
TGTTACACAAGCCTTATTATAATGTTTACTACGATTTTCCATAAAAGGAAAATTATCCCAAATAAGGAAACCATGTGACATCGCGACTCATTTATTCCCACAACGTCATTGCAAATGGCTGACTGGTAAAGTTTTCAAATCGCTACGAAAGTTTACACGTGAACTAATGTATGTTAAATGGATGCTTTACAAGAGAGCTTGCAGTTTTTAATTAATATAAGGTATGTACTATTTACCTGTGATCCTTATTTCCTGCAATTGTGCAAAAAATGCCGATTGTGAATAACAATCGGCCCTGCGCCGAAGCCAGCATAGTCACGGCATTGAAGCCCCACCAAACAAAATAAATAGCCGATAATGAATAACGTTTGGTGTGGCGAAATATTGAAGCTAACATGAAATATATACTTCAAATTTTCGGTCATCATATTAAGTAAATCACTCTAAAACTAAGGAGTATCTCCCTCATGCATAGCTCTGTCCTTAGATAGATTTTTTGGTTCACTTTTCGGTCATTTTGGTTTCAACGCTACTCTTCAAATATTTATATATTTTGAAAATCACTGAAGAGACATAAGTTGTCGAAATGCGCATATGGTGCACTTAATTAAAAGGTATATTTGTTCTATATTTATTTTAAAGTCTTTCATTATTTGCTCAAATTTGTCTTTTAGTTATTTTGTAGAAGTTTTACGCATTATTCTTACTGTTTCAATACATGTTAGTGATCTTCTACGGTCTCATGGTATGCCGTCATGTGACCGGTATCACATTGCTATAAACACCTATCAATCAATACCGGGGAGTAAGCATCAGATTGCTATAAACAAAAATAACCTCATACCAGGGGTGTAAGCATCAGCTTGCTATAAACAAGAATAACCTCATACCAGGGGAGTACGGATCAGCTTGCTAAAAACAAGAATCACCTCATACCAGGGGTGTAAGCATCAGCTTGCTATAAACAAGATACACTTTATACCTGGGAAGTACGGATTAGCTTGCTATAAACAAGAATCACTTTATACCAGGGGTGTAAGTATCCGATTGCTATAAACAAGAAACACCTCATACCTGGAAAGTACGGATCAGCTTGCTATAAACAAGAATAACTGAATACCAGAGAGTAAGTATTAGATTGCTATAATCAAGAATCACTTCATACCAGGGTAGTAAGCATCGATTAACTATAAACAAGAATCACTTAATACCAGGGGAGTAAGCATTAGATTGCTGTCATGTTCTAATTTCTGTATTTACCACCACCCATGACATTGCTATAAACAAGAATCACTTAATACCAGGGAAGTAAGCATTAGATTGCACCCATGACATTGCTATAAACAAGAAACACCTCATACCTGGAAAGTACGGATCAGCTTGCTATAAACAAGAATAAACTAGAGAGTAAGTATTAGATTGCTATAAACAAGAATCACTTAATACCAGGGGAGTAAGCATTAGATTGCTGTCATGTTCTAATTTTTGTATTTACCACCACCCATGACATTGCTATAAACAAGAATCACTTAATACCAGGGGAGTAAGCATTAGATTGCTGTCATGTTCTAATTTCTGTATTTACCACCACCCATGACATTGCTATAAACAAGAATCACTTAATACCAGAGGAGTAAGCATTAGATTGCTGTCATGTTCTAATTTTTGTATTTACCACTACCCATGACATTGCTATAAACAAGAATCACTTAATACCAGGGGAGTAAGCATTAGATTGCTGTCATGTTCTAATTTTTGTATTTACCACTACCCATGACATTGCTATAAACAAGAATCACTTAATACCAGGGGAGTAAGCATTAGATTGCTGTCATGTTCTAATTTTTGTATTTACCACCACCCATGACATTGCTATAAACAAGAATCACTTCATACCTGGGAATACGGATCAGTTTGCTGTAACTAAGAATCACTTATTACCAGGGTAGCAAGTATCACAAAGATAAATGTGACATTTCACTTTTATCGTAATACTTTTATTTGAATATTCTTTGTGATAAACCTATTTCTGTGCAAGTGCTATAATTCCATTATTTCTGTATATTAACGCAGAACTATTTTGTCTTTGGCAGCAATTACGTCTTTGTACATTTAAGTGACACGGAGACTCCTTTAGTCTATACAATACCTTAATTATCTATTACGCAATTATCACTTTTCATAATCTCTTAAACAAACACCCCTTGTATACTTGTTATTGTTACTATTTGTTATAAAATCTTGATCATACATTGTACAATTAAGGAATGACTGTCTTTTTTCTGGGTTCATGGGGAATGAACTTGGGTGAGAAACAAACAAATCACGTGAACCGCAAAGCGGTTCTCGAATGATTAGTTTGTTTCTCACCCAAGTTCATTCCCCATGAACCTAGAAAAAAAGACAATCATTCCTTATATTTACAATGCATTTTGAAAGGTTCTTTTTTTAAAACAAAATATCAAATTCCACGTTATCAAACTGGCAAGGACCGAATTTTTCCTCAAGTGAAAAAGTACTTCCGCCACGCAATATAGTGCGTGTCTAGAATGCTAAAAATATTCTATCTGTCCAGGTAATTTCTTGAATTGCTCAAAATTAACAGATGCATTAATCTCGTTATTACAATTCTTATATTTAATTACGTAAGCCCCGCCTCTTTTTATATTACTACGCATGTGATTTGCCATACACCGGGTACTACTTCCATGACCCAAGTTCATGGGCTGATGAACCGAGTCTGTTTAGCATGGTTCATCGAAGGAATTAGACTAGCATTGTAAATATTTTAGTTTTGGAGTCAGCGTCAGACTGAGAATATCCAACTCGCCAAAATAAATCTGGAAAATCTATACTTCACGTGTTTTCGAACTTATTCAAGAACGTCATACAGGAACCACGGCACCGCAGTCTCTCTACGCATCGCCGTCCTCGTTCCTAATTCCGTGACAATCATCGTCACGATAAGTTCCAGAATCTACGACATTGTATAACCAAAATCTACTTGGTTATATAAGAATCGATTAGCTATAAACACCTATCATTTAAATCCGGGGAAGTATGCATCAGCTTGCTATAAACACCTATCACTTAATACAACAGAAATTGTACAATCAGGTAAATAACAAATATGGTCAAATTTGATATTCAAACTGTTCGAGAAAGGTATCAATCCTGAATATCTTTCAAAAGGCAGGATAAAGAGATTACGTATGTAGAAGTTCGTACCGACCACAGACCTTCCTCTGTGATGCTGTTAGTCTTCAACTTTAATGTCCATGGTTAAGTATGTCCATGGTTAAACAGCTTATATATCTAGCATGTCTATGGTTAAGCAGCTTATATATCTTGTACATCCATGGTTAAGCAGATTATATACAAAATGTAACTTGTATGTCCATGCTTAAGTAGCTTATATATCTCGCATGTCCATGCTTAAGTAGCTTATATACATGTATCTCGCATGTCCATGGTTAAGCAGCATATATACCTTGTATGTCCATGCGTAAGAAACATATATATCTTGTACGTCCATGATTAAGCAGATTATACATCTTGTATGTCCATGCTTAAGTAGCTTATATATATCTTATATAAGCAGATTATATATCTTGTATGTCCATGGTTAAGCAGATTATATATCTTGTATGTCCATGGTTAAGCAGATTATAATCTTGTATGTCCATGGTTAAGCAGATTATATATCTTGTATGTCCATGGTTAAGCAGATTATATATCTTGCATGTCTATGGTTAAGCAGATTATATATCTTGTATGTCCATGGTTAAGCAGATTATACATCTTGAATGTCCATGGTTAAGCAGATTATATATCTTGTATGTTCATGGTTAAGCAGATTATATATCTTGCATGTCCATGGTTAAGCAGATTATATATCTTGCATGTCCATGGTTAAGCAGATTATACATCTTGTATGTCCATGGTGAAGCAGATTATATATCTTGCATGTCCATGGTTAAGCAGATTATATATCTTGCATGTCCATGGTTAAGCAGATTATATATCTTGTATGTCCATGGTTAAGCAGATTAAATATCTTGTATGTCCATGGTTAAGCAGATTATATATCTTGTATGTCTATGGTTAAGCAGATTATATATCTTGCATGTCTATGGTTAAGCAGATTATATATCTTGTATGTCCATGGTTAAGCAGCTTATATATCCTGCATGTCTATGGTAAAGCAGATTAAACATCTTGCATGTCCATGTTTAAGCAGCTTATATATCTTGCATGTTCATGGTTATGCAGATTATATATCTTGCATGTCCATGGTTAAGCAGATTATACATCTTGTATGTCCATGGTTAAGCAGATTATAATCTTTTATGTCCATGGTTAAGCAGATTATATATCTTGTATGTCCATGGTTAAGCAGATTATATATCTTGTATGTCCATGGTTAAGCAGCTTATATATCTTGCATGTCTATGGTTAAGCAGCTTATATATCTTGTATGTCTATGGTTAAGCAGATTATAACCTTGCATGTCCATGGTTAAGCAGCTTACATATCTTGCATGTCTATGGTTAAGCAGATTATATATCTTGTATGTCCATGGTTAAGCAGATTATATATCTTGTATGTCTATGGTTAAGCAGATTATATATCTTGTATGTCCATGGTGAAGCAGATTATATATCTTGTATGTCCATGGTTAAGCAGATTATATATCTTGCATGTCTATTGTTAAGCAGATTATACATCTTGTATGTCCATGGTTAAGCAGATTATATATCTTGTATGTCCATGGTTAAGCAGATTATATATCTTGTATGTCTATGGTTAAGCAGATTATATATCTTGCATGTCCATGGTTAAGCAGATTATACATCTTGTATGTCCATGGTTAAGCAGATTATATATCTTGTATGTCCATGGTTAAGCAGATTATATATCTTGTATGTCCATGGTTAAGCAGATTATATATCTTGCATGTCCATGGTTAAGCAGATTATATATCTTGCATGTCCATGGTTAAGCAGATTATACATCTTGTATGTCCATGGTTAAGCAGATTAAATATCTTGCATGTCCATGGTTAAGCAGATTATATATCTTGCATGTCCATGGTTAAGCAGATTATATATCTTGTATGTCCATGGTTAAGCAGATTATATATCTTGCATGTCTATGGTTAAGCAGATTATACATCTTGTATGTCCATGGTTAAGCAGATTATATATCTTGTATGTCCATGGTTAAGCAAATTATATATCTTGCATGTCCATGGTTAAGCAGATTATACATCTTGTATGTCCATGGTTAAGCAGATTATATATCTTGTATGTCCATGGTTAAGCAGATTATATATCTTGTATGTCTATGGTTAAGCAGATTATATATCTTGTATGTCCATGGTTAAGCAGATTATACATCTTGTATGTCCATGGTGAAGCAGATTATATATCTTCTATGTCCATGCTTAAGTAGCTTATATATATCTTATATAAGCAGATTATATATCTTGTATGTCCATGGTTAAGCAGATTATATATCTTGCATGTCTATGGTTAAGCAGATTATATATCTTGTATGTCCATGGTTAAGCAGATTATACATCTTGAATGTCCATGGTTAAGCAGATTATATATCTTGTACATGTATGTCCATGGTTAAGCAGATTAAATATCTTGTATGTCCATGGTTAAGCAGATTATATATCTTGTATGTCTATGGTTAAGCAGATTATATATCCTGCATGTCTATGGTTAAGCAGATTATATATCTTGTATGTCCATGGTTAAGCAGCTTATATATCCTGCATGTCTATGGTAAAGCAGATTAAACATCTTGCATGTCCATGTTTAAGCAGCTTATATATCTTGCATGTTCATGGTTATGCAGATTATATATCTTGCATGTCCATGGTTAAGCAGATTATACATCTTGTATGTCCATGGTTAAGCAGATTATAATCTTTTATGTCCATGGTTAAGCAGATTATATATCTTGTATGTCCATGGTTAAGCAGATTATATATCTTGTATGTCCATGGTTAAGCAGCTTATATATCTTGCATGTCTATGGTTAAGCAGCTTATATATCTTGTATGTCTATGGTTAAGCAGATTATAACCTTGCATGTCCATGGTTAAGCAGCTTACATATCTTGCATGTCTATGGTTAAGCAGATTATATATCTTGTATGTCCATGGTTAAGCAGATTATATATCTTGCATGTCTATTGTTAAGCAGATTATATATCTTGTATGTCCATGGTTAAGAAGATTATATATCTTGCATGTCTATGGTTAAGCAGATTATATATCTTGCATGTCCATGGTTAAGCAGATTATATATCTTGTATGTCCATGGTTAAGCAGATTATATATCTTGCATGTCTATGGTTAAGCAGATTATACATCTTGTATGTCCATGGTTAAGCAGATTATATATCTTGTATGTCTATGGTTAAGCAGATTATATATCTTGTATGTCCATGGTTAAGCAGATTATATATCTTGCATGTCCATGGTTAAGCAGATTATACATCTTGTATGTCCATGGTTAAGCAAATTATATATCTTGTATGTCTATGGTTAAGCAGATTATACATCTTGTATGTCCATGGTTAAGCAGATTATATATCTTGTATGTCCATGGTTAAGTAGATTATATATCTTGTATGCCCATGGTTAAGCAAATTATATATCTTGTATGTCCATGGTTAAGCAGATTATACATCTTGTATGTCCATGGTGAAGCAGATTATATATCTTGTATGTCCATGGTTAAGCAAATTATATATCTTGTATGTCCATGGTTAAGCAGATTATACATCTTGTATGTCCATGGTGAAGCAGATTATATATCTTGTATGTCCATGCTTAAGTAGCTTATATATATCTTATATAAGCAGATTATATATCTTGTATGTCCATGGTTAAGCAGATTATATATCTTGCATGTCTATGGTTAAGCAGATTATATATTTTGTATGTCCATGGTTAAGCAGATTATACATCTTGAATGTCCATGGTTAAGCAGATTATATATCTTGTATGTTCATGGTTAAGCAGATTATATATCTTGTATGTCCATGGTTAAGCAGATTATATATCTTGCATGTCCATGGTTAAGCAGATTATATATCTTGCATGTCCATGGTTAAGCAGATTATATATCTTGTATGTCCATGGTTAAGCAGATTAAATATCTTGTATGTCCATGGTTAAGCAGATTATATATCTTGTATGTCTATGGTTAAGCAGATTATATATCCTGCATGTCTATGGTTAAGCAGATTATATATCTTGTATGTCCATGGTTAAGCAGCTTATATATCCTGCATGTCTATGGTAAAGCAGATTAAACATCTTGCATGTCCATGTTTAAGCAGCTTATATATCTTGCATGTTCATGGTTATGCAGATTATATATCTTGCATGTCCATGGTTAAGCAGATTATACATCTTGTATGTCCATGGTTAAGCAGATTATAATCTTTTATGTCCATGGTTAAGCAGATTATATATCTTGTATGTCCATGGTTAAGCAGATTATATATCTTGTATGTCCATGGTTAAGCAGCTTATATATCTTGCATGTCTATGGTTAAGCAGATTTTACATCTTGTATGTCCATGGTTAAGCAGATTATATATCTTGTATGTCCATGGTTAAGTAGATTATATATCTTGTATGTCCATGGTTAAGCAGATTATATATCTTGTATGTCCATGGTTAAGCAGATTATATATCTTGTATGTCCATGGTTAAGCAGATTATATATCTTGTATGTCCATGGTTAAGCAGATTATATATCTTGCATGTCCATGGTTAAGCAGATTTTACATCTTGTATGTCCATGGTTAAGCAGATTATATATCTTGTATGTCCATGGTTAAGTAGATTATATATCTTGTATGTCTATGGTTAAGCAAATTATATATCTTGCATGTCCATGGTTAAGCAGATTATACATCTTGTATGTCCATGGTTAAGCAGATTATATATCTTGTATGTCCATGGTTAAGTAGATTATATATCTTGTATGTCTATGGTTAAGCAAATTATATATCTTGCATGTCCATGGTTAAGCAGATTATACATCTTGCATGGTCATGGTTAAGCAGATTATATATTTTGTATGTCCAATTGGCAACCCTGTGTTTGGAGATTGCCTCAACATCATATATCCATAAAGAAATTCGAGAAAAAAAGTACAACAGAGAGAACTTCATGCTTCATGCCTAGATATACTCCTATCAATTAATGATGATTGTTCTTTGGTTGCCTCTCTTTACGGCAAATGATTACAATTTCATTATTATCAACTTCCCTTTCCTGAGTAGCATTATACCCTCCTTTCCTGTATGTTGCGTCGTCGTTTCACGACTTACACGCTACGCCGGGACATGTTCTAAATACTAAAATTTCGTCCCGAGTTCAAGTCTTCTTGCCATAAAATTAATCTTACAAAGATATATTGAGGAACGTTTGAAATTGTCATTGAGAATGTGATATGATTGATATGGGGATCTGGCGCAGTTTGAAATCAAATCCCCCTTTCGGAAATGTTAATCGCCATTTTGGGATCTGGGTCCGGGGCCATAAACTGAGAATATACATACGTCATAATTTCATATTCCTCTGTTCATCAATGAATTAATAACTGGGATTTGGATTTTACTTAGTTTTATTGTATTGGATAAATAGAATTAAACCATTCTGCATGAGAGTTTATTTGAACGTTAGATAATGGAATAAATTAAAATGAAATATATGACTTATGTATATTCTCAGTTTATGGCGCCAGGCCCTGATCATACAAACTCAGCACCTTGGACTTTTTGACCATGCTTGAATTGACATTGTATGAATACATATAGACATTTTATTCGTGCATTTCTGAAGCAGGAATTTCAGTTTAACAGCATTTTATGCTGTAAATGTGATGTTTGTTTTAGTGTCCTTGTCTCCTTCATATGTGTATATGCATGTATTTATTTTCTGAACTTGAATAGTTGTTGTGGGATTTATGCGAGGGGTGTAGTATACAAGCAGGGGACGCTTATTCCTTCCGGACATCCGGTCTAACGTCAGTTTTAACTGGAGTTCGCGTTTGTCTAGATATACACACGATATTGTCCTTTTGATTCATTGACCTCGAGATGTGGCTAATCATCGGTACTTCGTGTTTTATTTCGAACCATATTTGTACATTACTTAAACGGAATCCATCCCTGGAAAATTCTTGTTTATGGCGGTATCTCCCATTATCCCCGGTACAAATGCATCAAATTGTGATATTTAGATTGTTGATAGTGTAAAAATATGTGTAATAACAATTTCTTGATTTTTTTTATCTTACCATACCATATGTACTTAATAAACAAAAGAAATATGTATGTATCCAGGTTAGATTTTGTTCAAAGTAAGATTTTATTACCCTAAACCCCTCCCCCATATTTTGGCCCCAAATTATTGTAAAAACAATGAGAGGACAGCTCTTATAGAGATGAGTTATATGTGTGGGTCATGATTTTACACTGCAATCTTTCTACAATATCAGATGTTTCTTTGAACATAGATATCTTATATGACCATGCTAAATTTGAAAATAAGCAAAATAAAGGAACACCGTCCTCTTATTTTGACAGAAAATTAATGCGAGTAAGTTATATGTTTTGGTAAGTTAAAATAAATCAGAAATATGTTTAAGACCTGCAGTTTTACACTATTTTTGTTACAATATCTATGCTATTTTTACGAGGACAAATCAACAAAATTTTATTTATTTCCCCACACGTCTTTTTGACGGAACATATGTGACGTCACCCAAGGATTGAGAACCCTGTCTATGTGCCAAATGATCACTTTTGGGCCACTTAAAATCCCGTTGTAAATTCATATTTCTTTTCTGTAAAAATACTTTAAGATGAGTTATACGTTTGATCTAATGTTCAAACTTCCTTGTTGTGTTTGTAGAGAATGATATAAGTGTTATCTACAGTATAAAAGATGTCGAAATGTGTCTAATTTCATGAGTAACATGAGGAAAATCCACACAAAAAATAGTCTTGTTCGTTCATTCAAACGTACGTTGACACAAAGGTGACATACACTATTCTTTTTTATCTCGAGGGAACGACTTTTTTTTATCTCGAGGGAACGAGATTTCTCTAAACGATACGGCTTTTTATCTCGTGGGAACGACATTTTTATCTCGAGGAAACGATTTTTTTATCTCGAGGAAACGACTTTTTTATCTCGAGGGAACGACTTTTTATCTCGAGGGAACGACTCTTTTATCTTGAGGGAACGACTTTTTATCTCGAAGGAACCACTTTTTTTATCTCGAGGGAACCACTTTTTATCTCGAGGGAACGACTTTTTCATCTCGAGGGAACGACTTTTTATCTCGAGGAAACGACTTTTTTATTTCGAGGGACGATATAATCAACCAAGGTAATTAAATTTTGTATATCTATTATAAAACATGAATTTTACGCATATATATTTATATCTATATCGATCAGCGGGGATTTAGAGGTGCATCCGAGCGCAACCCCCCCCCCCCTTTTCACTGCATATTTACAAGTAAAACTCAAAATTTGGCATCCAAAATGACTGAGTAGTTTGGCTAATACTTGATTGACTTGATTGATTTCCATATGTGTTCCCTCTTTTGCGGAAATATTGGATCCGCCACTGTATTGCTACTGAATACTGTACATAAGAGAAAAAACAGAAGACATCTGACAAAGCTGTAGGACACAAATCACTAAGGACCTGCACACAAAAAATTATAAAAGTAGAATATACACGGAATGACGTTACAAAATATTCGATTGTGCTGCGGTTACGATACCGACTTAGGACGGTCAATTGAAGTGAAAACGTCACTCAATTGGTGTGGTTAAGAATACTGTTCAAAGAAATAAATGCAAGCGACAGCATTGTCAACACCAGGCCGAATAAAACTGATTTATTTATATGATTTCATTACACAAATAAAATTATATGTTGTATGTTGCGTTTATTGTTTAAATAATAAACAATAAATATTAAAATATATCTGGCAGTCTAGGCCACGTTGAATTTAAGGAATATGCAGCATGGCGGCGTCCGCTGGTGACAAGAGATACATTGGCCGGTTAATGGAACTTTCATTCACTGAAATTAAACAATGACTCATTCACAAAATATATGTAAGTTGCTGATACTAGAAGACAGAAATGCGTGTGTAAGAGTGTAGTGCAGCAAAATCTATTACATTTTATTACGTCACAGATTCACAGTCATTCCATGATGAAATAAATGACAGCTAATATAAACAATTTGATTGGTTGATTATCTCGAAGGAACGAATTGATAAGTCGTTCTCTCGAGATAAAAAATGTCGTTCCCTCGAGATACAAAGTCGTTCTCTCGAGATAAAAAGTCGTTCCTTCGAGATAAAAAAGAGTACTGTGTGTCGCCTCTGTGCCACCGTACAGACGTCAACGTAAACTGACCTCATGTTCTGAACAGTGACGTCACAATCAGCGTAACAATATGGGCGGTATATGGAAACGAGCCATAACAAACAGAATCTAGGACAAAATAACATAGACTATCGGCTTGCACAGTGCTTCTTGTTATTTTTTACGATGAAAATGTTACGTTATATTGTCCGAGAAACAAGTAGGTATGTATTTTTCAGAAAATGTGAATCTGAGTCTGAGTCTGAGATTGAATGAAAAGAATGAAAGAAAGAAAAACCCACGAATCACCCCATTTGACAGCAGCAGTTAGCAACATGTATTACCTCAGAGTCGTGAATCCCTGTGTCTATAAGAGATTGAGCCTTATACTTTTTATCTTGTGAAGATTTTAAAGAGACCTGGTCCGAGACTGGAAAATTTTGGCATGAAAAGGATTATACGACAATGTCTTATTTTTTATTCTATGCATAAATTATAAACTTTAGTAAATTGCAAGATTTAAAACTAAAATCCCTCAATGTTTTCGTGGAATAAAGGTAATTGAGTCGAATTAAATTCGGTTGGTTTCAATTCTCTAAATAAGGCGATGTTCCGCCCATAATCATGCGCGTGCGCGGATATTCACTGTAGAAAACAACAACAATTGCTCAGAGGAGGAATACGAGCACCAGAAAAGGCAAAAGATACAATAAAGCTATACACAGACTCAGAAGCCAAAAAACCCCAAGAAAAGTAGACCTTCTGTTAGAATCGGGTAAAGCTCGAGTTCCATTGTCACGTGATTTCCTCTGACTGTCCTCATCAATATTCATAGAGTTTGCGTGGTTATTGCGCAAATTTAAAATGGGCATATTTCATTAACGACATCGACTTTGTTACGACACTTTTGATATATTTTAGAGTATATACTAAAACAATTCGTTAAGTAATCCGTTTACATTTTGATACTTTTCCCGACTTTAATCGTACTAAGCTCCTTTAACTACATAAAACCTATACAAAGACATATAAATGAATCTAGCAAGTATTTTACTAAATCTTAGGTAGTTCTCTTCATTTCATGAACATCGCCAATGAGGGAGAAATATCAAAGGTACTTCTTACCGTATACTCTAGACATAATGGTCTGAATCAGATGTGGATATGAAAAAATCAAAGGACCTATATCAAACAGGATGCCTTAATGCTCTTTATTAAACCATTCCAATATAAAATATCTATACTCCCCACAAAAGGTTTCTGTTCGTAAAATGCATACATGTAAGGTGTTCAGATCAATCACAGAATCTGAGACATTCAATACAACAATATTGAAGTCATCATTAGTTATGTTTATTATCTTTGATCCTGTGCCGCTTCCTATAAAGTGTTACTCTTCTTGAAGTATCTACCTCTAATTTAAAAGCGCTACAAGAGATAAAACCCGCTTGATAGTCAGGGATATTAATCCCATAGTTCTTCTTAAGAAGGTCTATGTTATAGTTTACATTGGTACTGTTATGGCTCTCCATATTTCCTGCTTGTGTTGTTTGGTGGACCGCTAAGATCGCACTCGAACCGTCTATTACAGCCACCTTGTGCTTGCGTGCATGCATTATGACGTAGTTATCGTAACCAGGCCTGCCTATCACTAAGTCAGGAAAATCACCGAACGGAAATATTTTTAATGTAATAAAATAATCAACTGCATCTGAAGATCTCAGCTTGCCCCGAGTGGAGGCTACACGCTCAATTCTATCGAATGTCGTTGCCTCTTCCTCTGTAACATGCAACACTTCCGTTCTACGACCAACTATCAGAAAAGATCGATGTCTATTTGTAACCAGATGTTTCATCATTAACAGTGTGTCAATGATTGCAGGTGTAAAAAGAATATCGCTGTTACAATATGAGTAAAATAAGGAGTCTTCTTGCTCCATTGCTTTTCGGAACATTTCTTTAAACAGTGGCAGTCGGTCTGTAGTTTTAGATGGTACCGGCATTATTTTGATATGCTTGCTTCTAACGTCAACATTTATTTCATCTTGTGAATCTACGAAAACGATTATTTTAACAAATGGAAATAAAGAACTCCAATTATGAATCGTATTTTTTACTACTATCCGTTTTTCTTCCCTATTTTTCCAAGTAGTAAAAAGTGTTAAGATGGGTAACGGGATCGCAGCATTGAACAACCATTGCTGAATATCCTTGTTGTCAGACAACCATCGCTGAATGTCCGTGTCACTTTCATTTAGCTTGTATTTATTTAATATGAACCTGACTCTTTCCAATTGCGAGGCGAAGGTGAATAACTCTATGCTGTTTGATGAATTCGACTCTGTGTCAATGCATTGGTTTTCTTCTTGAAATATATAGATGAACAGCGAACAGCTTAAGATTATGATGACGAGAAGTAAGCACTTTTGCCTTCTAAGATGCGGCATACTGTAAAACAAAAACAATTGCTGTACAGATAATAAAATTCTAACAGCATATTACCTTAAAACATATAACTTGAACAAGTCAGGTTGCCCGCGATTATAGTACCTAACGATATTGAACGATTGAATTTTTTTCACTTACTATACTCGTCCGATTTAAAATGCAAAACATGAATGTATGTACATATAGATCGGTATGTATATATACTCTGATAAGTATTAGATATTCAAGATTCAAGTCAAATTTCTATTAAACTCTAAAAACAATAAAAACTGTCAACAAAACAGACAAATGTGAAGCGATAATAGATATTATAATGTAGTATTAATTTCTAAGGTTTGAAGATTCGACACATATTTACTTTAAAGATTCGACACATATTTACTTTAAAGATTCGACCCACATCTATTTTGAAGATTCGACACACATCTACTTTGAATATTCGACCTACATCTACTTAACGGATTCGACAAAGATCTACTTTAAGGATTGATACAGACCTAATTTAAAAACTCGACCCACATCTACTTTAAATGTCGTACTCTGATCAGACGAATAGAAAGATCATCCTGACGTGACCCCTCACGGAAGATTGTAACACCTTGTTATTCCTCACGGAAGATTGTAACACCTTGTTATTCCTCACGGAATATTGTAACACCTTGTTATTCTTCACGGAAGATTATTACACCTTGTTATTTCAGGGTTCGTGACACAGGACGCCAGGGAACATGTAACGCAACATATAAATGTACATGTAAGTGAGGGGCACTAGTGAATATGTCCTCCCCGCCTCCTTTCCCAGAAATATTCGTTAAAAGTATGATTTTTTTCATAAAACTGTATAAAAACAGCTGTGGTAATTACGGTTCAAATAACATTTTATGCGCAAATGAGTGTATGTCGCTAAGTTGTTTTATCAATTTTTGAAATAACTATTTAGAAATTACTATGCGTTTTTTTTTTTTTTTTACAAAAACTGACAAGATATCCCCAGTCAAAAATTGAGCTTCAATGCCCTGCTATGGCCTCAAAACGACACATTTGTCTAAGAGTTGTGCCTATCCTTTTCGAACATTTTCTGCATAAAAACGAGTTTCGAGATACCGATCCGGACCGACATTTTCGAATTTTACGCGCTCAATGTGGCAAAGGTGGGACATGCGTCTCTGTGTACAGTTAATGACCCGCTCCGTTTAAACGCGAATAAATCAACAAATAAATCTACTTGAAAATAATGAAGGATCACAATGTTTGTACGTTCAAATAAATTCAAAACATAAAATTTAGAACTATTGGTTTCACGAGTGAACTTTCTTAATCTTCTTGGGCGGTTTCGATCTTCAGTATTGCAAATCCCGATAGAAAGTTGGCCTCTACAAAGAATTATAAAAGTTATCGGGGAAAATATAATATTTGAACATCTAGAATACTTAGTGTTGATAGTTTCACTGAAAACTCCGTTATAATTCACAATTATCGAAATGCATTATATTCACTATTACCGAAATCCGTTATAATTCAAATTACCGAAATATACTTTACTATAACGGCCAGTGGTGTCCCACTTTACCTCAACTCGCCGTTCAAGAAGCACATAAAAACCGAAAATCGACGGTCCGGATTTCTATTTCGAAACAGACGAATTTTCCTAAATTCATTGAGAAATAACTTCGTAATATAAAACTTATATTATAAATACGACATCATAATGTAATTCATAGTTAAACAGACTGCCGTAGTATTTATGGTATCAAAGAAGAACTTCTTTGTTATGATACATTTCATTCTCAGTGATAATACAGAAATAAATCTGGGTATTTCTGTTTTAACGCAATTCGTAAAAGTACGCGAAATACCCATGATGGATGTCATTCATATGAAAAGATAGCGAATCCCTTGGTAAGCGTTTAGGTTTTTGACCTGATTGAACGGTCAATGAACTGGCTGTCCGTCCAGCGTCAACAACTTGCGTTTAGCTGAATCATTTACATGTCAACAATGGTATTTATATTATACTTGAAGAGTTTATAGACATTGTAAAGGACTTCCCGACTAACGCAAACTTTGGTGACCTTGACCTTGATTTCACGTTTATTAGTCCCCTGCCAATGAAACTGGAGGAGACTATAGCGTTTGTCGTTGTCCGTCTGTCCGTCTGTCTGTCCGAATGGTTTCCAGACAATAACTTCAGTGAGGAATGACCACTTTGCTTCAAACTTCATACAATGTTAGCTTATATGAAATCTAATGTGGGATTGATTTTGGGGTCAAAAGGTCAACTCGTCACTGTTACGAAAAATAAACATTTATCCTTGTATTTCGTTTCCAGATGATAACTTGAGTTAGGAATAATTGATTTCTTTTCAAACTTCATATAAGGTTAGCTCATTAAAGGTCTAGAATGGGATTGATTTAGGGGTCAAAAGGTCAATTCTAAAAATAACTGTTACTGTTACAGATAATAACTTGAGTTGATTGATTTCTTTTAAACTTTATGTAAGACTAGCTTATACAAAAGTGTAGGGTGAGATTGATTTGGGGGTCAAAAAGTTCAATTCTAAGGGTCACTGTTACTAAAAATAGACATTTATCACTGCATTTCGGTTGACAGATAATAACTTTATTTCAGATTAATTGATTTCTTTTAAACTTCATACAATTCTAGCTTATGTATAGGTCTACGGTGAGACAAACTTTGGGGTCAAAAGGTCAACTTTCAGGATCACTGTTACTTAAAATAGACGTCAGCATAGTTCAGTTGTAAACTTATTGCTGAAAATTGTATTTCATCACTGTTTCAGTTTCCAGATGATGATACTGATGCCAGTTATGAGTAAACCGAGGCTATATTTTTGCTGTCATTTTCACTGGAACTTGGTATGAACTTCACAAAATTCAATGTTATTTCTTGTTAAATCATGCAAAAGGTTACCAAGTTCACATAACTGTTTCATGTTGCTAATAAGGTATCACTTCGAAGGTATAGGTTGTGGCAGGGGACGACTGTTGCATGCAATACTGACTGTAAGCTTGTTATTATTATTATTATTATTATTATTATTATTATTATTATTATTATTATTATTATTATTGCAATTACATAATTTCTAAAGTAATTTTATAGATAATTCATCTAGAAAAATGCACGTAAATCGTACCAAAACATATTTCGTTGAGAAGATTATAGCCGTTTAATCAATAAATGAATAAACTGATTTTCATAAGATCTAGTTTAAACATGTATACTGGTTGATTAATGTTTTAAATTTATATCGTAATAATATTTTATTTACATTGCAAGTCACGTTACAGCTAGTGTGCCATTTTTTAATATCCCTAAATAATTCTGAGGCATTGACCAGCACATTCAAAATGAAATCCTGCAAGTGTAGTTCTGTGATTTCTCTCCCTGTACTTTTACTACTTAATTAATTAATTTTTTATTTATTTATTCATTCATTTATTTATGAATTCATATATCAATCTATTAATTTAATTTGCAATTTTTCTATATTTTTTTTTCTCCATATTTATGATTTTTTATTTCTAATTATATTAATCTTTATTTTGTAAGGTTGTTTTTCTTATCACATGGACTTGTCACCATCCTGACAACATATACATGTCACCCTTCTGACCACTTAGACTTGTCATGATTTGTCACCCTTCTGACCACATAGACTTGTCATCCTTCTGATCACATCGACCTGTCATCCTTCTGATCACATAGGCGTGTCATCCTTCTGACCACATACACATGTCACCCTTTTGATAACATAGACTTGTAACCCTGCTTAACACATCGACTTGTCATCCTTCTGACTACATAGACTTGTCACCCTTCTGATCACATCGACTTGTTACACTTTTGACCACATAAACTTGTCACTCTTGACCACATAGACTTGTCACACTTCTGACCACATACACTTGTCATCCTTATCACCACATACTTGTCATCCTTCTGATCACATAGACTTATCATCCTTCTGATCACATACACTTGTCATCCTTATCACCACATACTTGTCATCCTTATGATCACATAGACTTATCATCCTTCTGATCACATAGACTTGTCATCCTTCTGATCACATAGACTTGTCATCCTTCTGATCACATAGACTTATCATCCTTCTGATCACATAGACTTATCATCCTTCTGATCACATAGACTTGTCATCCTTCTGATCACATAGACTTATTACCCTTCTGATCACATAGACTTATCACCCTTCTGACCACATAGACTTGTCATCCTTATGACCACATAGACTTATCATCCTTCTGATCACATAGACTTGTCATCCTAATGACAACATAGACTTGTCATCCTTATCACCACATACACTTGTCATCCTTCTGTTCACATAGACTTGTCATCCTTCTGATCACATAGACTTATCACCCTTCTGACTACATAGGCTTGTCATCCTTATGACCACATAGACTTGTCATCCTTCTGATCACATACACTTGTCATCCTTATCACCACATACTTGTCATCCTTCTGATCACATAGACTTGTCATCCTTATCACCACATACACTTGTCATCCTTCTGTTCACATAGACTTGTCATCCTTCTGATCACATAGACTTATCACCCTTCTGACCACATAGACTTGTCATCCTTATGACCACATAGACTTGTCATCCTTCTGATCACATAGACTTGTCATCCTTCTGACCACATACACTTGTCAACTTGTCATCCTTATGACCACATAAACTTGTCACACTTGTAACCACATGGACTTGTCACTCTTCACCACATAGACCTATCATCCTTATGATGACATAGACTTGTCATCCTTCTGATCACATAGACTTGCTATCCTTATGACCACATACACTTGTCACGCTTCTTAAAATTTGAGTATAAATGTCACTGTCCATTTATATGAGAGACGGTCAAGAGGTTAACCGTGTATCCCGCGCACCCCCTAACACCCCTACAAGCTCCTACCTCCATCCCGCCTTCCTCCCGTCCCACTCTTGGTCTCCCCTCCCTGTTACAGTATCCCCCATCCCTAGTTCATTATGAAAATGCACTGCCCTATGCCCGTAGCGCCGTCTGGTCTGGTATTTATCATAATGAACTGTTGGAGGCATTCATTACACTTATAAAAACATAACCATTTAATATCACTGCGTAATTGTCTAATTTTCAAACATATCAGACAGCCCAAGTTATGCGTGATCTGATTGGACAGTGAAGTGAGCGCACTTTTAGGCTGTAAGAACAAAGGTATGAAATCGGAGCAATAGTTAAGCTGTTTCGAAGGTTGCTTTCTTTCTTAATGTTTCTGATGACACTGCCCTTCCTTGAACCAGAAATCCAGTGTGTCTACATGGGAAGCGTTTGACTGTGCAAAAGAATAAACCACACTCCCCACACCACGATACGGGCAGAATACTGCTATATTCATAGCAGTAGTGGAAAACTGGGGTACCTTAACATGGGAGCATCCAAGTTAGCATCCTTAGAGTCATCCTTAACCCCATCACCTAAATCCATGACCTTTCGTTTAAACCAATGACATTTTTGTGACCCCATGACCTCTCTACTGACCGCATTGACTCTTGGTTGAACCGTCGACCTTTCGTATGATCTTAAAGGGAACGGGAACATCCTTGATCTGTTTTAGATGAACCGATGCTCTTGACGGATAAAGGAAAATAAATCCCATGACCTATGACATGTCCCCTCGACCTATTCTATATGAGCCCAGTTTGGGGCCATTGAGTGCAATATAAAAATATTAGGAAAGTATCTTTTAATATATCAAAACAAAGGTCTCAACGAGTTGAGCTCAGCCCGGGGGTTGGTGTGTGTCGCTTGGAGTCATTGAGTGCAAAATAAGAAAGTTAAACAAAAGGTATCATGTGACGTATCATAACAAAGGGGATTGTGATCATATCTACGACCAGTTAAGCGTATCTTCAAATCACTGAAGCTACTACTACTACTACTGTTACTACTACTACTATTACTACGAAATTCTCTCTTCCTTCTCCGGATTCTCCGCCTCCTATATTCAGTCCTTCTCCTATTCCTCCACAGAAATTCTTTTGTTTTTTTAACCCTTGGTGTATTTTTATGTGTTTTTGAGATTTAGTTAATGCACTGCTGTAGCAGATATGTCTAGTCACACTCGGAAATTCCACGGTCCACATGCACCGTGTGACTGTCCGTCGATCTGAGAACCATTCGCATCGACATATCGTGATTAATAAAATATTCCCGCGTTTCGATGGTTAAAGCGGGAATTATTTTTCTGAAAGATTTGTATTATACAATGAAATTGTAGTATAGTGGTCATATGATAATTACTTCTAGGTATAGGATTTTATTCTAGGCCCGACTGAACAGCAGCACAATTTCAGGTATTTATTTATATCTTTAAGATTTATTGCTAAGTTTTGAATGTGATTTTGAATGTTAGAATTCTTAATTATTTTATTAGTTTTCGTTTTGGACAAGTAACCGGTGTAAAGTGAGGTCTGTCGCTTATAAGTTGGTCTAGATGGTTTGACAATAGTGTGAAATTAATTACACTACCACAGACATAGGCTTCCGCGGTATCTTTAGCATTTAGAAAATCTTTGGCTTTTTCTGCGGTTTTTCAAGGACATGCCAATTTGTAGTTTGTATTTTCATACTGTAAACTGTTTCGAATGAAAACATGCCACATGTCATTATGCTATACATAAATAAATATTTTCTGACTGCTCTCACGGGGACGTCGGGAAGTTGCATATTGGTATTAATTTTTATGTATGGATATGAAAGAGAAGAGAAGAAAAGAAATTTAACGAAAACGAGATATTGCATTACTTTTATTTCATTTATTAGTACCCAACTATAACATATGACGTAAGCTGTAGCTGCTACACTACTGCTACAATACGCATTATTATTATATCTATACTAAATCGTGCGAGAAATAAATAGGATGGATTACAATAACAATGAGCTATCTATGTAAGATAACCAATGGTTCTCTTAATTAACAACAAAGCGTAAAACTGATGCATGGTCATAACGAAGATCAGTCACCCTGAAATCTATTGTGATGTAACCTTTCGGGAACGACAGAGTGGTTCTATCATCAAATGGAAGTCTGACCACCAGTAAAAGTTTGATTGTCGAGCGTATCTAACATGTTAAAGTGATAACTATATCACCAATGTGATTTCATGATATACATTTCAAGAGCGAGGGGTTTCGAATTTGAATTAAAACAAAAAGTGTTTCTGTTGATTCTTGTTCTCTATATGAAGGATTATTTATCAAATTTGGATATCTGTGTCATATGATTGTGCTGCTTGCGGTGAGTGGGAAGGTGGGCATCCGTAAACCGATTAACTGAGTAACGTATGTTAGTTTTATTGACCACCCTATGTTGATATTGTAACTCCAGTACAATCGAATGTTTTTGTATTGTAGTTTTCTGTGTATATTTTACTATTATCATGTTTTAAGTGCACGTCCTTAGTGATTCGTGTCATACACCTTGGTCAAATGTCTTCTGTTTTCTCTTCTATGAATTAAGCGGAGTCTTTGTAAAAATATTTATTATGACATTAAAATATGAGAATACCGACAATAGTATCAAATTATCTCGTTCGAACGAGAAACTATCGTTTACTATAGTCTGCAGTGTAAGTGTTATTAAACGATAAAAAGAAATGGAATATCGTACATCAATAAATCTTTAGATATTTTCTAACAATTACTTTAGTAGCGGATGTTTGATCGTTTAAACAACTACATAAATAAGAGCTGTGATTGGTCGTGTTTGGCCTGAATTTAGTTGAAATACATTATACGTACATGTATTATTTCAGTCTATCAAATGGCAGATCTAACGTATGTTTTGGAATCTCATCTCCTCCCTTTTATATTAATGCCACTGGAATCAACCTAACCTCACTCAGTAACCTCGCCAATTAATATTAATTGTTAATGAAATGATAATGCGCAGTGACAGTGAATAGTGGGATGGGGGGGGGGGGGGGCACAACCTTCCAAAAGTAAAAAGCAAACAAAAAAAGGTGTCCCCGGTGGCAACAAAGGCCGAAAAAGCTATTTTAGCATGAAAGTCACAGTGTAGGTCTCAAGGTCATTGACCTTGTCCGGTGTCAATTGAAAGGGCTTCATTAGTGGAGTATGCATGCCAAATATGAAGTTTATCTTTAAAGTTATGGGGAAGATTTACAACAGCCACCAGATAGGACAAAAACAATATGTCCCAGATCTTTCGATCCCCGAATAAAAACTTCAGTTTTAATTTATTCCAATTTCTCTCTCTGAATAATTAAATAAAAGACGAATATTTACTTTTAGTGCTTTAGTGGCTACTATGGATACTAATCAGCAACAAAACATGTTACAGTGTGGTTAATTTTTTATTTCACACTTTTATGCACAAGTTAACAGGGTGGTATGCACATTAAAGGTCCCTGGCTGCTCATCATGTTACAATGTTCACACTTTAATACTTTCCAAAGAAAGCTTCACGGTGCTCGTTCTTGCTGACGAATTGTCTTGCAATTTTAATGTCAGACACGTTATCAGTCAGAGTCCCATCAGAAAGACAGAGCACCGGTATGCCCCTGACGGGTGTCGAACCCGGACCTCTTGGTCACAAGTTGAACAACTCAGCTCATCCACTGAGCTACACCTGCTTTTATCTTTCAGATAAGAGCAATCTATAATAATGCGACCCTATTGTATAATCTCGGACTTGTATAATATCATTCAAAACATAATAAATACTTACAATGGATGACATCACACTAATGCATAAGCTGAAAGATATTTTGTTGGTGAAACTTTCTATTGTTGCAACATGTTGCGTAATCAGGATACATCAACATTGTGTTTGTAAGTGTGAAGTGGATCTAGATTTATATGAATTTTAAGTTGAAATACATGTATATGCAATTATGCATATATCAATGTATTACTGTATGTATCAATTGAAATAATTCCTAATCATACTTTTTAAATAACCAAACACCTTAATTCATATATAATAGTTTATCGTTCGAACGAGATTTTTTTTCTCGTTCAAACGGGACAGTCTCTCGTTCGAACGAGAAAAAAATGTTTTCTTCTTTAAAATGGCACGAAAACGGCTTCGTATGAGAGTGAATACTGTATAACTTCGGAATGAAATGAATATATTAGGTCACCTAATCGGAAAAAAGACAGAGGCAACTCGCCTTATTGGTATCGTAATGACACTAAATGCATTTACATTTGAAAAATTAATATCCATATGCAAGACGTTCCGACAAAGGTCTCCTATGTGAGGTTATTTGAAACATCGGGAACATCTGTAAATAGGATATGTTACCTACCTATTAATCTGAGCTAGATGATATCAATGTTTAAACTAGGATGACATAGGAACATTTCGATGGAAACTACAACTCCCTTTATTAATTACACATAGAATATTCTTCATCTAGGTAAAGTTGGTGAATACCAAGGATTTAATGAACATTAAAAATACTTTAAACAAGTACATGTATAGTATATGTCTTACCGTCTTGTATCCCTTTTCACCTTGATGTTCTCAGCCGGTCAACATGAATACATTCAATAACCATACATGACATTTATAGCGCTAGGTTAAGATGGGATGTTTGACCAGTATGTTATTGATAATGCCTGACTTGTGACTGAAATACAATAGCTATCATACAACAGCCTCTTCTCCTTTATCTCACCACATCGGTATGGAGATGTAACCATTCTCTTATTACATTCAATAAAACAATCAGGATATCTGACCTCGTATCAGACCTCTTACTTAGGTCACATCCTTATTCCGCACAAGTCCTGTTTCACTATGATATACTTCACTGGGTCAAGTGTGAAAACCAGCAGAGAATATAGAAGGAAACGGATCAGAAGAGGAAAGGAGGAAGGGTCATCTCAGGGGCCTATCACTGAATAGTTCCCAGAATAATTTAACAAACAAAATAAAAAAACGACCCCCCCCCAAAAAAAAAATCATAAATTTAATAGATTAAATTAAAATTTAAAAAAAAAACACTGCCCCCCCCCAAAAAAAACCACACAAAAACAACAAAACAAACAAAAAAGCATGCATACGGATACGCAAGGTGAGAAAACAATTCTTGTGTAATTAATCTTTAAAACTTCAAAAAATTTGGCGAGAAATCGTGTCATAAGACAGAAGAAATGACAGGCACGTCGCGTTTGCAATGAATATCACTCACAATTCATAATTTTTCGCAGTTAGTCCATAAGTCTACACACTCCTCTTTCCTAGGGTAAAAGGGTCGCTGGACCGAGAGCCTTGGGAGTCAACACGAATACCACAGAAGAACAAACAGTCTTCTGTGAATATTGATAGAACACGATATGAACGAAAGCCAAGCTGTCAAGCTGACCATCAGTCGTAACCGAGTGTTCCGAGAGACGATTAGCAGGATTGGTGCCGTCACTATTTCTCTGAGAGTCTGTTGATAATCCTCATATAGTCTGCAATACATTTTCAGACTTTGTTCTTGAGTTTATAATTTTATTTATTTCCACTGACAGCATTACATTATACAATTATGGACTTTAACTCAGTGTATATGATGTGATATTGACTTACGCCTCGGTCAATATTTTCATAGTAAGTCGATATCACATCATATACACTGAGTTAAAAGTCCATAAC
This sequence comes from Pteria penguin, assembly GCA_035048485.1. NCBI lineage: Eukaryota > Metazoa > Mollusca > Bivalvia > Pterioida > Pteriidae > Pteria > Pteria penguin. Next base: position 22,653,236 of record CM068585.1, read on the forward strand.
TGTTATATTCTATAATTTCTTTCCTTGTCTTTTTAAATCGATCAACACCGCAGAGAACATTTTCCTTGAATTGGCGAATTCCTCACCATTGACAACATCACTTTTGAAAACACGATTCAGCCCATGCCGTATCGCCACCAGGGATGACTTTTTATATAGTTCTCCAGATGTCGTGCGGGCCTCTGCATAGAATTTACTTAAAATGAGTCTAATTCGGACGCTGAATATGACATAATGTCTTCATTCTCTCCCTTCTCCCTAAGATATGATTTAAAGGCATTTAATGTTAATGTGCTTTCATTTGCCTTTTCGGTGGTTTTTTTTTTGGGGGGGGGGGGCATTTTTTCCTTCTATTATTATCTGTAGATTTACCTCTGATACGGAAGCGAATCGTGATTTTTTGTTCAGACATTTGGCAGACGATGTGTATTCAAAAGGGGAATTCAGGATCTATTTTTAACCGTGGTATATCGCGATATATTCAGGACCGGAAGTGACGATTACAGCCAATCAGAGAGTATCTATATATATCTTATAGCATAATACATTAGATAGAGCTGAATACCTAACTTGTCCATTATTATTCTATTCTTTTCTTTTCTCATCATAAGCATTACATGTGTTTGTATTACATCTTATACGATGATAATCTCATTCTTATTTTTATGTGTATTCACACACGCACGCACACACACACACACACATCTACACACATGCACACACATTATGTCATGCCAGCCAGGGCCAATTTTGGTCAATAAACTATCTAATCTTTGAATAATATTAAATTTGGCCATCAGTTTTGAACCTTAAAAATTCTGAAATCAGTTCTCAGTACACCATTAATTCTTCGGGCTCAAGGGTATATAAATGGAAATATCAATGGTTTCTTGTTATAGTTGTTAAACACGATTGGTAACGTGCTAGGCTCTGAACCGAGAGGTTCCGAGTTTGAATTCTACAGCTCTACAAACCGAGAGGTTCCGAGTTTGGAAGGCTATAGGTCGGTGTCTTGCTCTTGATACTGTATAATCTAGATCGGACCGTGTGAAGGCTTTTACCGGAATGTGTAATACAGATATCGTCATTGAATACGTGAAATAATCTTGACGTGATGTAAAGCAACAATCAAATAAAGAAAAGAAAGGAGATTATGAATTTTAAAGCATGTCAGGTGTTATTAAACGGAGCGGGCAGTTTCCTTAAAGCTGTTTTAACTATGTCCACACCATTCATCAAATATGCTGTTGTTTTACACTAGGTATTAAAGGTTTGCATATTGCTGCAAGCTCAAAATACCCTTAAAAGCAATTTACAATATTGTTACTGGAATTCAGCGGCACTTGAGGGAAAAGTGTGATAGATCGGAAGACCCCACAGAGATTGATTATCGCTTAAATCCGTAGCACTTCGTCTGTTGTTATGAATTTTCTGTACAAGTAATTAGTTCGTTGTATAGCAGAACATGCAGAAAATTCAATAACGGCCAAACGTTTACGCTATGTATTCTTGTACAACTTTTTTCCGGGTTTTGGATTCCGTGGAATGACCATCCATGCACAAGAAAATGCTGAGCAGTAAAGCATTGGGATAATTGTTAAGACCCCATTTTTAACATACCTGGGACATCTTTCGAAGACTCAATCAGGGAGTCTAAGTCAGCGTACAGTCGACCCAAAGGTTGTGACGCAGTATTCAGATCTTTCTAAGCCACGTTGTATGGCAGATCTGTTTGTGAAGCATTTGAATCTGATTCATCCTCGGGATCCATTTTATACATGACTCCTTCCCGCTAAATACAGGGTTCCAAATTCATCAATCATCGGGTCATTAGTATGAATACATAAGGGAACATACCTCTAGAATGTGCTTCATGACATCGGCATCTAATGTACCGTTATAATTCATTTTTACGCAATCATACGAGAATGGTGAATGATGATTCAATGGTAGATCTACTGATTATCAAAATGACATTGTAAATCATCACATTTTCGGGATCGAGATTTTGTGCCACAAAACCACACCCCCAAGAGTTTTACACCAATGGTAAAATTAGGATTTAATTCAGTGCGGATGACCACGTGTAAAGTCGCTGACACGTTCTGATAAATTTATATGAGAGTAGTATAAAAACAAGCTTAGCTTTTAAAAAAGCTTAGAATGCAAACCCTGTAGCATTTTTAATTGCGAGGAAAATGGTACTTGTGGGTCAGTTTAAAATGAAGACCCTTTTGTATGATGTTAGCTAGGTTGTTGTCTAAATAATTGTTAATACCTCCTTTCTAATGTTTATTTATGTTTAGACTTGGGTTGGAAAAGCTGGCCACATTCGTAGGGATGTCACCGTTTAGACATTTCGTACAGTTAGACATGGAAGAAATCATACAAACTACGCAGTACTTGCTCCACCAACTTCAACACCTAAAGAACACGAACTCCCCGTCGAGGCCTCTTGTGCCCAAATAATCGCTGGGGAAGTTTGCATAAATACAAAGAATGTTACAAACTGCGCAGTAATTGCTCCACCAATTAAACTGCTAGAAATCCTCGACACTCCGCATTCATTTACTCGGAACTTTTCGAGATTTTCTATAGCCAGATAATGTACATACGCCAAAAGGTACGAACATCTAATTAGTATTACGCGGGAAAATTCTGTTGGATTATTCCACTGCTGCCGTGGGAAAGGTTACACGAATGTTGATTTCCAAAATATGAATGTCCTTCATATTTATACATGTCTATGTGGCATCCACTAATTTATCTAGAAATAAGTATTTTAAAGTATTTTTTTATTTTTAGAATACATTGCATGTAACATTTATTTATCATTTATATGCATTCACTAAAGAAAATCACCCCCAAGTCATAATGTCTATCCTATTAAAATCTATATCCTCATATACTCCTCTCTGCGTTTGAAAGTACGGTAAATACTATTCATTTGGAACGCTTAACTGTAACATTGATTTAGTAATGAGCATTGCCTTTGAAAGCAAGGGTATTCTTCTTCATTCCTTTTCCATTTAAGATCATTAGAAATATCGATGTCATGGACAATACAAAACTTATACTGTCTGGCCTCGTAAAGTAAAGCAACTACTTTTTGGAGGCTATGTTTTCCCAGCATGCAGCATAATCATGTCGCTCATGCGCATTTCCAGATTAGACATCAACGTAATATGCAAACCCCCGACGGGGTTTGCAATTATTTTGAAAGCCAACTTTTATTGAAAAATAAAAGCGATACTAAAAGCTATTCAAAGACATGCTATTTTGGTTCCCCCACATGTTTGACCTAGATACGCTAGATGTAGGCACCGTCCATTTGACCCTCAAGGGTGTACTCTCAGACTGATATTTATGCTAGGATCACTAAGAGCGATATTTTTTTCACATAAAATTTGTAGAAATAAAGTATTCCGTTATCTTGTGAAATTGGGTTTTCTCGTTTAATATACTTATGAATTCTTCTTTTTAATCTTTTGCACAAACGCCCCCCCCCCCCTTTCCCATCATTAGAAGAACTATGGACTGCGCCTTATTATGCTTACATAAGGCGTACATTCGGGTTACTTGTGTGTTATCCTTATACAAACGGATTTTTTTCTCTAAAAAACAGGGTCCATAATGGATGATATTTAGAATAAAATTGCAGTTCAACATGTTTTATATAGTTTATATTTCTGCAATAAACATGTGTGAACTTATTTCTTTTCTAAGCTTTGTTCAACACAAAATTTTGATTGCCATTGTGAACGTATACGCCAACATGTTAATAGTTATTAGTAGGTCAGATAAGTAGGTCACTGTTACTAAAAATGGATTTTGGGTTTCCAGATGAAAACCAGTTATAGGAATCTTTAATGTTGAAAATACTTTACACAGTGATAGTACATGAAGACAGCTTGCATGGGATTGTGTTTGGGGTCAATAGGTCAAATAAGTAGGTCAAATAGATTTCGGGTTTTCAGATGAAACTTCTGTTAGCAATGTACAATTTTGAAGTAACTTTACACAGTGGTACCCGGTAGTACATGACGAGCATTAATTCCTAATGTTGGAACGAATTAAAAGTTGTGTTTCAAAGATTGACGAAGGCAGGGGACAAGTGTTGCATGCAAAACAGACTGTAAGCTTGCTCGTTGTGTATTAAAATTGTATCAGCCTTTAACGTACTTTATAGTTTTAACGCGCACGTGTCCCGGCCCATCGTTTGGTGCTTGCACGAAATTGTTTCTTGTTATCACTTATTTTAAAGTAACTTTATGTGTAATGTATTTACTAGTCTTAAAATTATATAAAGTACTTTTAAAGCCATACATTGATACCACATGTCAATAATTTTAAGACATATATTAAATGATCAAAATCACTTATTTATTTCTAAATAAACGTAGTAAGTGTTACTGAGACAACAAAACTTACACTGTACATGTACAACATACTTTCAAGATTGTTCACGACAATATAATGTAATTACATGCAAGCGTTCCATAGTATATACAAATAAAATGATGTATTTAAAATAATGTAATATATGATGTATTCAAGATTGTAAATCATAAAATGTTTCATAATTTTGACAACACACTATGGAGTACATCCGGGTCTTGTGTTCCGTTTTAACACCTTTATACCATAGTGTCTGATAAATTTAGTAAAGTATTCAGCACAAGATGTTTTGCCTGCGCGCACATTCATCTTCCTTGGCATTTGTGCTAGCAACACCGCATTATAATTCTTCAAAGGCTGTCTTCTACCTTCGCCATTCCCTGTTTTAGTTGTCTGGTGAACAGCAAGTAGGGTAGCCGTGGCATCAATGGTAGTGTAACCTTTAATCTTGGCATTCCAAACCAACCAGTTATCATAAGCCACTCTGCCGACCACCACTTCCGGCATGGTGTCCCATGGGTAATTTGCGGTCGTGATAAAATAATCTTCCGCATATGAGGTAAACATTCTCCCCCTTTCACGTGCTGTTAAAGAGATGTTATGGAACGTTTCCATTTCATGTTTTTGAGCATCTTTCACATTTGTGCGTCTGCCAACAACTAACACGGGAATATCCGATGGAATGTCCGATTTCCTAATGGCCTTTAATGTACTTACTAAAGAGCTTGTAAAAATGATATCACTGTTTGCATAAGCATAAAACGTTGAATTGCTATAAACCATTGCATCCAAATACATGGTTTTCAACACGGGAATTTTCATTTTGGTTTTGGTGATCTTCAGTGGTAGCACATCCCATCCTTTACGTATGGCTTCTTCTCTCACACGATTTTCATCGGTAAATAAAATAGGTTTAATGTACGGTCGCAAGAAATTCCAGTTGTATAGTGTATTGTTATGGCATAAATATTTTTCCTCCTTACTTTTCCACGTTGTAAAAAGTGTCAAAAGTGGCTTGTCTTCGACCAATGTCGAGATCGTACTTTCATTTAACACTGTACTTATATTAGTCACATTTAGGTTAGATTGATATTCTCTTAATAAAGCGCCCTCTATTTCATAGCGGTCCATTTGTCGCATGCTGTCTAGCATATACCGCACACCCTCCCCCATTCGTATAAAATTATTGATAGTCCTATTAACAATAATGTCAAACTTCACTTTCTGTCTGTGCAAGATGCTATATAGGTGTAAGTAGACTAACGTGATTAAAACGAAAAACAGAAAACAAAGGCAGGCTTTCACCTTAAATTCCATGAATGCTAGTAATGAATCTCTTTATGGTCACCACGCATTCACTGTTAAGTGTATTCAATATCCGTATTGACACGGTCGAAGTCAATACTTCACTGTCCAGTAATGTAGGATATATTAGTTCACCACACATTTTAGCTAATAGTGCTTCCAGGATGTCCTTAGAATAATACGAATCACTTGCGGAAATACTGAAGTAAATAAATCCGGTCACTTTACGTCCTTTTATTACTATCGTAAAAGTATTCAATGATTTATGCTTATCGGTGGTTAGAGTGTTAGAGACGTAAATTTACAACATTGAAATTTCGCTGAGAATTAACTTTCTACTTTTCTTTGATAGCGAGGGTGTATGTGTGTGTGTGTTTTTTGTTTTTGTTTTTGTTTTTTTTTTGGGGGGGGGGGTTGTTTATTATTATATGATCATCATCATCATCATCATCATCATCATCATCATCATCATTATTATTATTATTATTATTATTATTATTATTATTATATTTAGTTTCTTTTTTCGACGTATGCAACCTATCCATCCCAAGCATTCGTAAATAGCAAATCTTGCCATGACATGGGACCAGGATTATAATGTTTCACCGTGTCGACGGGACATTGAGCAGTCACAGGTAGGGATTGATTGATACCTAGACCTGTCAGCACCGAGCTATTCAATAAGAGTATAATATTATTCCTTGGATAAGCCTATCCGATGATATTTTTTATTTCTGGGATTGTCATCCCTGTTACATAAAAGCAGAATGGTCGCTGGAATAACTATCCTTGTGGTAAGGAAGTTATTCCAGGAATAAAGATATTCCTATACCACATTAATCGTCTGTTCGTCAAAAAACAAAACAAAAAAAAAACAACAACCAAAAAAAACATAGAAAAAAAAAATCCAAAGCCAAAAAAACCCCCCCTAAAACAAATGCAGTCTCCTGAAACTGAAAATATAAAAAGAAACAGATCGCAGAATTTTACGGTCAACGAAACAGGGAAACTAATCGAGTTGTACGAAAAGCATAAATCTATTCTGATAAGTAAACAAACCAATAAAGTAACAAACAAAAAGCAAGGAACTATATGGAAGGGAATAACGGATTCTATAAAGTTATCCCTGGAATAAAAGTTTTGAGCAACTGGTTTAATTTCTGATATTTAATTTCGTTCCAGTAACACTGGTTTATACCCGGAATAACACTTATTCTATCTTTGAACAACTAGCCCCAGGACGTTAATTGACTCTTCGCAAATTGTAGACATGTCTTATAGTATATGTACTACATACAGTGGCGGACCAAGGATATCCAATGGGGGGGGGGGGGGGGCACATGCGTATTAGCCAAACTACTCAGCCATTTTTGGTGCCAAATCTGGATTTTTACTGGTAAACATGCAACGAAAAGAGCCTCCACCCCCCTCTAAATCCGCCACTGACATAATACTTCATGTCATCTGGTACTTTCAGCAAACATTTAATGTGTAAGATGCCCCTTGAGTACACACTTCATACTGACATTGACATTGAAGAGAGAATAAAACTTGCCCAGGACATTATTTCCTCACACAGACGATTTTACCAAGGCCGCTTTATCCTTAGGGTGGATCGCGCAGGAGAAAGTAATACTACCGACGGAAGACCGATAACTCCAATCGTGAATGCAAAAAGTGAAACATCATTTTTTTTTTATTCGTAAGATAATTAAAATAGAAAAGATAACTTCAATCATACATAAGTATGTATCATGACAAGGAACCCAATTATTACATGAGACCCTGGACATAACAATATTCAAGCGTTTAAGTCGACAAAAAGAGAGTGTGGTTACACATAGACGACAGCTCGTTCAAAACGTGACAATTCACAATTTGTATAAAATAAGATGATCCGGTTAGAAATTAGTAAAATTGTTCTGTTTTGTACATATATAAGTATATATCATTTATGAAATTTGCAAAGGTATATGAAATATCTAGAATTTATATGATTGGTATCAATACACAATTTAACCATGATTCGAGTCATGTACAATTAGTGCTGCTCGGAAAAAAAAATCCTAGCATTCAGAGTGGATATCTTTAGGATTGCATATATATATATATATATATATATATATATATATAAAGCACAAATAGTATCAGTGAAACACCTGGGAATACTATGGACCTAGGACTCCGAAGAAATACCTGTAGAAAATAAAAACAAATTCGACAAACATATAATGCACAAAGACACTACAGCTAACAAGGCACCCTATATTTCACTTATATTCGTTCCCCGTCTGGGAATTGCAAAATATATCCCCTCTCCCAACTTCTTGCCATTAAAACGTAGCATCTTGTCAGTCTATTTACCAGAGTATCCTTGTTGAAACACTGAGAGAAAAGACGGAATACATCTGACCAAACTATATGACACAAATTACATGTACATGCACTTAAACATGATTATAGTCAGATCAATACAGAAAAAGATATATTTTCCATTGGAGATGTATCATACGTTGTGTATTTATGCTTTATTACTACTACGACTACTACTACTTCTATTACTACTAGATATACAGGTGCCTTGCTGTTGTGTTTGTTAAATTTGAATGTAGATATGAACGAAAAAATAATAATGCGATATACAATATAAAATAACCAAACGAAAATGTAATTCGCGAGCTAGATCAATCCTCCGATGTCAAGAGAGTGTATGCTCAGTGCCAACTGGGAGTTATTCATTATCATAATCAGTCTAAACTGATGAGGAATTCGTCTCTATCACATGACTTAAGCTCCGCCTGCTCGTGATACTATAAAGTAAGAATGTCCATTTTATTAGTTTGAATCAGACGTGACAGTTTCAAACCACTGCTGGGCTTAGTTCAATCTGTAAAATATAAAATATGGAGGGCGTTGACACGGTAAGCATTTTGTGTATATATTTGTGTGCTTTATTTGATTTTTTTATATATAAATCTTATGCATGCCTTTTGGACACAAAATGTACACCAGCCTTTGCCTTCTATTACAGTACATTTTCTAACGGGAATGTACTAAAATAATCAAGTGTTTGAGTTAACAAATATAAATAGTAAATATTTCTATTTTCTAAAACAACACTTTAATAACATGTAAAATATTAATCGAAATTATTTTAAAATCACAATTTGGACCCTCCCCCCTTCCAAAATTGATACTTAGATATATATATATTTGCGTTGACATTGATTTAGAACACTTTGTTGTAGATAAAACCGCCTTTTCATGACAAAAAAGATAAAAGAAAGTTTACTCGTCAAAGAACTCAGGAGATATTTCTCAAACTTGGACCAGAGAGCAACACTCATGGAATAGCTAAGATCGTTACGTCAAATTCCATGAAGAGGAAACTATTCTGGACCGCATTATTCATGGTAGGCGTTATAGGATCAGTAACTCATCTCACAATGCTGTGTTTAAAATATGTGGAATATAATTCAAGCTTCATGTCTGAAGAAATCTCTGATCCCGAAATTACATTTCCTTTCGTAACAATTTGTCCGAACCAAGATCCTTTCAAATATCCGGAAAAAATGGAAGATTATCTTAAAGATCAAGTTTATGAAGATTGGAATAACATAATACGAAATGTCAATGACCAAGGAAAAGCCTACAAACATTTTCAATCATGGAGGGGTTATCTGGAAAATATAGATAATATACTGGAACTCTTCGTATCTAGTTGTGAAGACATTTTAATAAGTTGTAGGTATAGAGAAAAGGAGTGTTCATGTGATAATTTCCGAACCTATACTGAAAGAGAGCAGATGCTGAACTGTTTTACATTTAACATATCTTCGTTAGAACAGCGACCAAATACTTACTCAAAAGACGGACTTGAAACTGGACTTACACTCATATTAGCTCTCAACGACCAAGACATACGGAAGAAATTTGAAAAAGGTGATGATTTATTTCTAGACTACGACTTGCAAAATCGTTATGGTTATAACACTGGCTTTAAATTACAAATACACACATATAATACCATTCCCACCCCAATGAATCATGGACTAGATATTTCTACAGGAACCTCTACGACGATTTCTCTTAAATCCAAAACGAGAAAAATACAACCATACCCATACAGTAATTGCTCTGATAAACCCCTGAAAGCGGAGAGAACATACAAACGAACTGCATTTACATGCAATATGTTGTGTAAGCAGAAATCTATCGTAAAACATTGTAATTGTTTATCATCTGCATTGCCAACTTTACAGAACAGTCCATTACCATTTTGTGGAACTCTTAATAATTGGAAAACACTTTCTGAGAAATTTAATAAATTGTATATGTTTCCGAACCAATCGATAGAAATACAATTGAAAAATGAACTTCTGGAGTTAAGCAAGCCTGTTCTATGTGAACTGGACATACTTGAATCTGAATCTGATCATAGTAAATGCAAATGCCAGCCTTGCTTTGAACAAACATTTGATCGTACAGTTTCACTTTCAAATTGGCCAGAAGAGGCATTTATCTTTAAACTTCTTCAACAACAAATAACAAAACTTAATCAGAAACTGCTTGACCTGTACAACAAATTGCGACCGGTCATACAAACCCATAAAAACATCTCCTATACACATGAATTATTAAGGAAAGTTAGGAATAACATTGCTAGGGTAAATATTTATTTTGAAGATCTCGATTCATTTTCAGTAAAAGAAGTACCAAGTTACCTCTTCGCTGATCTTATGGCTGACGTAGGAGGTGTTTTAGGTTTATGGATCGGCATTTCTGCACTCTCCTTAATGGAAATGGTTGAACTAATAACAATGCTAATTTGTGTATGTAGAAAATGAGATTTGAAAAACGATCGCTTCACCTCGAACGAAGTAAATTTATAATTCTTTTTCAGCTATATTCTAGATATGTTAATAAATAAATGACGTTTTATATATACAAACTATACGTGTACATATATATCTATTTGTGCATTGCAAAATTTAGAAAAGAAATCTAGAACATAATAATACTCAGTAGGGATGTCATTAAGTATAGAAGTAATAGGAGAACTATGAAAAGTTATAGGAGAATTCTGCCACCTCGATGTGCGAGGTGGCTCATGGGGCGGGGGGGGGGGGGCTTAAGGGCCCCAGAAATTGTGGGGTAAATGGTGTAAAATCCTGCATTCTAGTCCTTTCCTGGCATTTAATTTCATTTGTTGAAAACTTTATATTTTGTACTATTTTACTCATATTTTGAAATAATGTTCAAGGTAAAGACTCCTTTACTAGTCTTGATTAAATTGTGACTGATTTAGGCACATAAATTGTTGGGGTTTTTTTAAATACACATATGTTTTAAGATTTTATTTCTTCATTGCAATTCAAAATACACGTAACCTGAAAAACAGAGCAGTGAACAATGCTGGTATAGAATTTTGAAAAAGACCTTAAGAAATTAAGCGATCTGCAAACATAAGTACGCTGATCATTAAAAACAGTGAGCTATTAAAATTGCACATAAATATTATCCATCAAAATGCAATGGCATTACATAAGTTATAACTCACTGTACCATAGATGGGTACAATTTACTATTGTAAAATTGATTGATTGATTGCTTTTTGTTTAACGTCACACCACAAATATTTCATGTATAAGGTGACGGCAATTGCCTGATGCGGGGCATACAAATTTTGACCTTTTGACCCACTCAAAGCAGTGAGGGATCTTTAACGTGCCATGCATACCACGACACGGAGCGTCAGTTTTTACTGTCTCATCCGAAAGACAAGACACCGGCATGACCAGAGCGGGACTCGAAACTACCCCCCCCCCCCCATCAGGAGTCCAGCCCGAGGCCACGCCGTCTTTACTATTGTAAAAAGTTATGGTGTATCCCTTCATGCGCCATAGCAAGCGGACTATCCCATCCTTTGGGGGTTTCAGGTACACTACAGAGAACAGCTATTGTCCAGTTGTCATATCATTGCCGCGATGTTTTTGAAGTCTTGGCTACCAATCACCACGATCTTTGCTCTTTAAATGACCTATCGTTCACGCCGAATCACCGCAGCATTGCGGCAATCCGCAATATTTTACTTTAAATGCCCTACACTAATTGATTGCCTCATGTGATATTTTTTATCAGCTTTATGCGATCTTCCGTAATATAAAGGCAAGTATTATAAAAAAAAAAAACCAAAAAAAAAAAACCGAACAGAAAAAATAACCTTTGACGCTTTTGTTAAAAAAGGGTGTTCGAGTTAACTTTGACGACATTCTGATTAAAATGATTTTTATCTATTCTGCATTATATGTAGTAAATACGAAATGAATTTGCTTTTAATCAGATTGCTTCTTGCAACAGTGAAATCGCCAGAGAATTTTGAGAATGGCTGGGATAATTTCTTTGAATGGCGTAAAATCAAAGTCAGACTAATTCATATATTTGGTGAAGCTTCCAGATTTTAGTTTAGGCTTTCGACTACAGTCGGAATTCCTTTCTGATATGCCGCACGTTTAATTGTTCAAACGCTTATTTGGATAAAAAAAATGTTAACGTAAATGTTATTATGAACGTTCACCGCAAAATTTAGATACATGTATTTTCATCTATACTTTTCTCATACTTAATCTATCATTTTTAAAACAATCTAAAATGACTATGGCACTTAGATATTTAATGATGCATTTAATCTGGAAAAATCGCGCGAAACAAATATAGCCAAAACAAGCAAAAAGCAAAACCGCTTGTGTTACACCTCGATTATTAGACAACATTTTAAGATACTTAAATGTACGTTTAATTATATGATGCATGACCGCAATCAACTGCAGTGTTGCAGTGAATCACCGCGATTGAACATCGTGGTGGTCAATTGGAGTGCGGTGATTTGCGGTGATGTGAACGCGAGCGTCCGCGTCAAAATAGTCAGCCTCGATACACAGAGAATTGGTCAATCCGTATTCTCCGTAGCGTAGTACTGCGTACACTATGACCTTTATGGAATAGTTAATCTACGTTCCACTTTTTCTGAAAATCAAGTAATAAAAAAATACAACTTCAATTCTCAATTCAAAATTAAGTAATTATTTGATTTAATTAAAAAAAAATTATGTTTTATTGCTTTTTATTTTTTGATTTATTTTTTACTTTTACACATTTTAAAAATGTGCAATTATAAAATGTGTCATTTGGCATAACACTAGGCATTGCACCCAGAGTGGAATTATGCATCCTTCCATGGTGTAATCTCGACATAACTAACACTTTTCGATGGGGTAACTACGTCATAGACCTTTTTACGATAACTACACGTGTTTACGCAATAGCCCTTCCGGAAGGAAAGCTTCAAACCAGACAGAAAAGTGATCTGTGTCAGTTGCAGAGGAATGTCTTATACGTTCAGGTTTAATATCTTAAAATGTCTATGCAAGACGTATGCCATGCGCTTTTCCACGAATATTACTAAATAGTTTTAGGGGATTTCCAGAAAGTATAATGACTTTGTTAGAAGGGGAACTGTATTGAACATGCCCATACTATGAGAAATGAGGTAAGTTATTATCTGGTTTAAAATGTTAGTCACGGACTCGGACATACGGTAATTTTCAACTGTAAAATATTTTTCTCCAATTTATATTTTTGAAAGAGAAAAAATAACCGGCGGTTTCAGCTAGAATTATCGGCGATTTTCGCCGGTTGCCGGCTTCTAATGACATCTCTGCTCAGGAATATTGGGAGAATTTGGAACATTTGTTATATATAGTTAATGTATACATTTGTGTGTATATAATCCATTCATTAAGATGGGAGATTTTCCTATTACACTTCATATTACACATCTTACATTTGTATCATCGTGAGTCGAGTTTATTATTATTCTTATAATTATTATTACTAAGATCATAATCACCATCATCATCATGATCAATATCACTATTTTTATTATTATCGTTATTATAGAAATCATTATTATAATGCATAAAATGCAATAACTGACCGCCATGTTAACTGAATTGTTTATGTCCCGACCAAGATATTACTCAGAATTAATTGCGTTTGTGACATACTAGTGTGGCGTTAGGAAGCTGTGTTGCATTGGAACTAATGCTTCCTTTGTTTCAGACTAGGATTACTACTTTTAAATGGGATTTAATATCAACTTCAGTATGAGGAGGAAGAAATGTAAAATGGCAAATAACCATAGAAATTACTTGCAAACTGTCTTAATGGAGAAGATTTATCTTGTGAATTTAGGCTGTGTGTCATATCTACACGACTGATTGAAATTTGCACAGCGAGTATATGTTCATAGAAATAAACTTTTATACGACGAATCTTGATATCTTGTTTCTTACCATTTTAATTTGATCATTTTATCATGAAACACTCACTGTCCACATAGATATTCCTTGTTAATAATTTTTCATAAAATCGATTTAACATGTTGTCCTTAGAATACTAACATTAGAGGTATTACCGGATATTTTCAATGGAGTCCTACGTACCATACTTTAAATTCTTTTGTTACACCCTCTAGTTACGTGACCAGTTAGGCTGTAGTCGTTGTATTCCTTAAAGCCTGCTTGTCATTTTGTAAGTCACATTGTACTAATCTGCATCATTAACACCAGTGAAAATTGGCACGTGTCCTTGGGTAACTGCATTACTTCACTAGTAATGAAGGTTGAAGTGTATGTGTTCGAAGTGGACATAATTCCAAGAACCACTTATGATTTTTTTTAAGATTAACTGGATTAACTCTTATTTGAAATCCAACGCATGTCTTTTCTTATTTTCGATCTCCTTTCTTGTCATTATACTCTGTGTACGCTATGTACCTATCTTGAAAGATCATTTCAAGTTATTTTGTCCCTATAACGGTCCCAGGATATCGTTAAGATGAGGATCTCTTGAAATATATGCACATTTCGAAAACTTATGACTCTTCAGTGATGGTGAACGCCGAAACTCTGGAATTCTAAAGAGGTAACAGAAGACATCTGACAAAGCTGTATGTCACAAATCACCAAGGACATAAAAATGATAATAGTCCAATAAAAACAGAAAACATTACAAAAATATTCAATCGTACTGCAGTTTGGATACCGATTTAGGACGGTCAATTAAAATAACAGACGTCACTCAATTGTTGTGGTTAACTGGCTTACGGGCGCCCACCTTCCTACCCACTGCAATAGCAGTACAATCAAAGGACACACATTTGAAAACTTTATAAATATTCCTCCATACAAAGAAAAAGGATCAACAGTTTTTTCACGACGAGAGGTCGTTAACATTTAACACATGAATAGGCCACATACACATAAATTAACCGTTCTCTGTCTGCACACAAGCTCAGATCCTTGATCTGAAAGATATTGACTAACAGTCAGAGGGAACGAGGCTCAATATCTTGTCTCTTCTGGAAAGGTTTGGACAAGGCCCGTTACAGAGTCCCCACCGTACGTGTCCTGTTAGTCAGCGAGCAAGGATGAAGTCGATGCAGAAGGCGCCTAATTAATTCAGAACCCGTCGATATAAAATTATCCTAACCTTTGACTCATTCGTTTGTACGGTAGAGAAAAATATATAAAAAGCAAACTTACTACTAAGAAACATTAAAGAGGGCACCAAAGAAGTAATCTAAGGACAGACTTATGCATTGGGGAAATACTCGTAGTTATGTTATAATTTAAAAATGTTTCTCACTGTATATGTAAATACATGTATATATCGGGTCAGCACAGAAGTACCGAAAACTAGGCTTGTGATTACAAATGGAAGCGAGGAATCCGCCTTGTCTTTATGTTACATGTCTCAACGCAGTGACTGATTAAATACAAAATCAGAACATGGCATTAAACATCATGCCAAGAATAAGTACATTATCGTATTACTTTTTGTGATCACAATAGTAAAGTAATGAAAGACCTTTTAGACTTCAACTTATATGTATGTTAGATTTCAACACATATGAACATATTTTCCATAGATATATATCATATGAAAGTAGACTAATTCATGTGAAAGTCAAACTATCACCATCGTAGTCTGATACAGTCATGGTCCCAATGTACAACAAATTGTCACTATATATCCGTTGTCCACGGCGGCAATCCATGGGTCAGCTTTACATTGACTGTGATGGATAGAGTTTGGATTTCTTTAAAGTTGCACTAGCTGTCATTTTCCGTATTAAAACGAAAGCTGTATCTTTTAACCCTGGACTCTCTCCTGAAGTTAAGCCTTTATACGAAATTACAATGATATATAAGTTCGGTTAGTATTGGAAAATCATTAAAATGTAATTAAATAATTACGACCTACCCGCACAAATTCTGCAATTTTTTCTTCACCTGGCATGCTCAGTGTATCAATGACCTAGCCAACTAACGCGAGATTAGGAAACTTTCATTAATAACAACAACACTGGTGACGTAGACAACGCTATTGGAGATGAGACGTCCTCGATATATACAGAATTCGATAACATCAGGGATGAAAAAAGTCTGTGACGAAACATTTTTAGAACAAGAACAAGATAGAAGTTGCACTAGAGCGATGGGAACGGGGGAGAGTTGTCAATTTACCGTACACAAAATACTTCGCACGAGTCTTTAAAGTTTACATTTTGTCAATACCACGTCAGCACGAGGCCTTGAAATTCCATTGTACTGATTACCTTGCGCGTTTGTATTATGAAAACGGTCCGATATTTACTGTCATTAGGTAAGGTAATCTCTTAAAATTAACTGTTGATAATAATGTGTAAAGTGGACGACATGAAAGAAACGTAAATGCATTTTGTAAAATTCTTTAAAAGAAATTGTTTTAAGAGTCCCTTTTTGGGGCCCCTTGATCAGATCATGTGGGACTATTAATGTGAAATGAAGCTTTAAAATGTTCGTTGTATATAGCCAAATTACTACCGACAGTATTACTAATGATATCTTTTTCTTTTCTTCTGTGCATTTAGTATGCGCCTATATATTTTTGAGTTTACAAAGCTAGATTACACATGTTTTTACGAAGTTATACTCAGCGACACACTTTAGTACATTGTTTTTATCACGTGATTTTCTGACCAGATCTACATACGTGTCAAATGTTGTGTAAATGGTGAATGTAACAAAAAATTCTCAATTTTTCCGGTTTATAAAAACGTGTCAATGTCGTCAAAAGAGTTGACTTTCGATGTAGTATAACTTTGTTTTGCAGCACAGTCGAATACTTGTATAATGTCGTTTTTCAGTGTATATTCTAATATTATCTTGTTTTAGGTACATGTCCTTGGTGAGTTTTGTCATACATTTATGTCAGATGTATTCAGTTTTCTCTTTTATATCTACAATTATTCTCGGTTGCAGTGTGGAGTTTGTAAAAAGATTACTCGCGGCCGGGTATTTTAAGTGTTATTATTCAACCTTGCGGTAACTGACTTGGTTGTGTGGGAGTTTCCCCTAGTACTGTACATACTTTATATATTGTACTCCACTACACCATAGCTTGTAATATATTAAAAATAAAGAAAAATCACCCAAACTTTCACTAACTCCTCTTAGATTGTCCTCTGTGTCTTCTATTCATCTTCCTAACAGTTCTTGTAAAAAGTTGTTCAGTATAATTAAAGATACTATTTCTCCTCTTAAATATAACTATGCTTATAATTAATCCAAAATAATTTCAAAATCCATTAAATCTAAACATAGCGGGTATTCTAAAATTTATATGTACAATGCTAAGAGATGTCTTATTTGCCATTGCATCTCGTTGCAAGCTCACCATTAAATCCACTGTTAATTGAATACTTATAATATTAAAATAAACGAAGATATCAATTGAAATACCGCCAATTTAATACGTTATTACATGAGTAGCAAGGGGATGTGGGTGTCAGGATGTAGGTGAAACTTCCCAAAAATTAAAAAGCCGTTTTCGTAATCATTCATATAAATCAGACAGATTCTAACCGTAAATACAAGAACTTTCTTTACAATCACTTTATCAAAATAATCATAATATTGATAACGTTATTTTTACCCCTATTGAAAACATTACAAAACTACCTGGAGAAACTAAATCTAAAATGAAAAAGACGTTTAGTTGCTGAACTTTATTGGATTAAACATCTACAAACTCCAAACCCCCTTGGCCTCAGTGACCAAATTTTTCAACATTGTAACATTTCCTCTTTTCATAACAATATCAATATATTTTCAATTATGGCCAGACGTTAAGAGGAAACACAGGTCACACGGTAGTCGCCGTAATAGCAACCGCAGAAGACATGGTAGATTAAATAGGCCATTGGACGATCTACTGCGGTTAGCTAGAAATAACGACCGTCAAGAATTACATGCATTATCATCTGTTCCGGTCATCAGATTAAAACCTATCCTAGTTGAGGCTGATGTAACAACTTAACGTTACACGGATGGATTTAAATTGATTATAGCATTTTATATAACAAACCTTACCCACGTCTTTTAAATCGCTATTTGTCAAGAGTGAATTTGTAAATAAAGGTTTAGATCTGCTTAATATTTCTAATATTTTTCGTGATCATAGAGTCTAATCAAAAATTCCTCAGTATTTCGAAAATCTTGAACCATACCTGATTTGCTGCAAAATACCTATTAGAAACTTTATATTTAATTACAATGTAGTTACATCTAATCTTAATTCTTTTGAGTCTATTCCATTGTCCTGTTCATGGTACAGTTCCACATTCATTTATCAGCCTGCCGGCCATATTGTTACAGGTGATCTTAATTGTATTTCGGATAAATATCTACATTAACTTTTTAATAAAGGGCTAAAGTATAGATTACCTTCCAGGATAGATTTTTCCAAATGACGGGATATTATTGTAAACGATGGTGTAAAACCGAGGGTGTAAAAACATGCCTTGAATGACTTGAAAACTGAAATTAAAAAAATTAACGATATTCCAATTAATAATTTTACAATTAATCCCCATTTATTTAAACAGCCACATTATATACCAGTCCAATCTATAAAAAAGAAATTGGCTGATTTGCATAATACTTATGTCTTCTTACCTGCAGACAAAACAGCTGATAATATTATCATTGTTTGAAAAATATACAATATTATAGTTCTTACAACTGAATTAAACTCTACTTCTACGTATGTTGAAACCCCATTGTTTAAAAGCAATATCCTATCCGACCATGGTAAAGCTATGTGTAACTTCACTTTGAGCATTGACAAAAATCCATATAAATCACGTTTTATATCAAATTATAGTCATTACTTTACAATTATGCTTTCTATACATATTACCTCCGCTCTAACTGCAGTTAAAGACCATGTTATCAAATATTGTAATGTTGTCTTTAGTAATAGTAACGTCAATCAATTCTAACGAAGTCATTGAGAAATTCCGTTTGCGAGATTTTAAGGGAAATAACGTTTCTGTTTTTGATTTTTCGACATTATATACCTCTCTACCTCATGTCTTACATGTACATGTAATCAAAACCAAATTCTTGTCTCTCATACGCTGGTGTTTCAACAGAGAATCTAAATCATACCTCTGTATGTCAGTTACATCTGGATTTTTCTCTAACAAACAATATGATTATCAAAAATACTGGACTTGTACTGAGTTGTGTAATGCCATCACATTTTCCATGAATAACATTTATGTACAATTTGATGGCAAGACTTATCCACAGATTATTGGGATTCCTATGGGTACTTACTGTGCTCCCCTTATAGCAGATTTATTGCTTACTGTTATGAGAGAACTTTTATGTATTCTATTCAAAACTCTGAACGTTTCGACCTTATTGGTAAGTTCAATGACACCTCTAGATATCTCGATGATATCTTAGTTATCGATGGCCCTGAGTTTGAAAACTATATTACTGACATTTATCCATCTGAGCTTCAATAAAACAAAGCCAATACTTCCGACCACAAAACACCCTTTTTGGACTTACATATCAAAACTGTTAACAACAATTTTCATACCTACATATATCATAAACGTGAAGAATTTGGTTTTCATATTGTAAATTTCCCTTATCTAGATGGTGATGTCCCCAGACTCCCATCATATGATATATTTATTGGTCAATTGGTTCGGTTCTCTAGAGCCTGCACTAACGTTTTGGATTTTCACGAAAAAAATTCTCAGACTACTTTTAAACTTCTTACTCAGGGTTAAAGATATTATAAACTTCGAAAAACTTTTCGTAAATTTTACAGATCTTACTCAGACATTTTATCGAAATATGGAAATGTGACTTTTCAACAATACGTATCCAAAGGAATATCCCATCCTAATTTCTTCGGTGATCTAGTGTACAAAGTAAGGAGGATCAAAGGTTCCGATAATTTCATATCGACGGGTTCTAAAATTATTAAACGCATTCGACAGTTTGACCCCGATATCATCGCTAAGATCATAGTTCTTGTATTAGGTCCTTCTACAACCCAAATGCAGACATTTGCCTGAGTGTTGCACGCTGACTAACATGGCGGTAGGGACTCTGTGACGGGCTTTGTCTAGGCTTTTTCAGAGGAGACAATGGCCTGATCCTATTGATCTCAGCTCGGCTTACAGACAGGCAGAGCACGGTTTACTTATGTTGATGTCGCCTCACATATATTTTGATAGCAACATATTATTCTATGAACTTTTCGTGCGTAATAAAATTTTTATAACCACTCTTCTTGTTCTCTATATGGAGGATTATTTATAAATTTTTACATGTGTGGCCTTTGCTTGTGCTGCTTTTGCGGTGAGTGGGAAGGTTGGCGCCCGTAAACCGGTTAATCACATTAATTAAAGACGTTTGTTACTTCAATTGACCGTCTTAAATCGGATTCGTAACCGCAGCATAATCGAATACTTTTGTAATATCGTTCTCAGATTGATTGATTGATTTTTGATTTACGTCACACCGCGAGTATTTCACGTATATGGTGACGACATCTGCCTGATGCGGGGCATACAAATTTTGACCTTTGCAACGGACCCACCCGAAGCAGTGTGGGATCTTTAAGGTGCCATGCATACCACGACACGGGGCCTCGGTTTTTACTGTCTCATCCGAAAGACGTGACACCGGCATAACTAGAGCTGGACTCCCTCCCGATCAGGAGTCCGACGCGATACCACTAGGCCACGACGGCTTCGTTTTTCAGTGTACATTCTATTATTATCATGTTTTGTGTGCATGTCCTTGGTGATTTTTGTCATACAGCTTTTGTCAGATGTCTTTGGTGTTCTCGTTTAACAAAGCTACACATGCATTAAAACTGATGCAATACCTACAGCTGATTCTATTCACTCAGATGCGATCGACACTTTATGAACCAAGGGATGCTTTATTCATAGCTAAGAGCAAATGCATATCCTACGATCTATTACAACCTCATTATTCGACCGAAGCAAATTTAGGAATTGTAATAATACTGACACTGGCTCGTGCACCATAAGTATATGGTGATATAGTGATGAGTTTCCTCAAGTATATCAGCTCTGGGCTACATAAACTAGACCCATATTAGCGCACTGTTGGAGCTGATGATTAGGCCAGTGTTCATTTTTCTTGTAGAAAACATATCATATTAGTTTACACTACTGCATTCACTATTAAATTTATTCCACATACCAGAAAAGCTTAAGCAATCATGAAAGCCACTCCAAGGCACAGATTTGTAATGGACAGAAGTATCTGGCACGTTAATTGCTAAGTTCTTACCCCTTCAGATAGTGTTTATAAGTGATGAAACTGTAATGCAAGACTGGTGTCGAATCGTAACTCGATTTCATTTGATATGAAATGCACCAAAAAATTGAGACTTATGTTGTGTTCCGACTAATTTTTTTTTGTAGGTCCCATCGTTGCATTCCATTTTCAATTTTTCCATAAGTTTCTTTTTTAAAGACTTGAAAACCATTATTGCTAATTGTTTTCGTTTTGTTTATAATTTGACGGTCTAATTCACGGACAACTTTTAAATTGTGAACAAGCTTTTGATTCAACATGGTGATATTCCACTGAATACAGGTTTGTGTCTACATTGATGTTATGTGTTGTGTTTACTCAGCACGTAACACAGATATCTTTGCCGTCAGGTGGGCCAGGTGAATCACAGGCTTTGTTTGATTGGTCTACCACCAATATCACTGAGTACATTGGTGGTGCAGATTATATCTTGAATAAGTTTTGTATTGGCCAAGAATGTGCTTTGAGGTAGCACTGGATAACGGATATGTACGTCTTCGTTGTTTATTCAACAAGATATAGACATTTCACAAGCCATGGGTATTTACTGACAATGTACAGAAAGTATAATAAGCACACTGCTTTTGCCTTTGCCGGGCAAATATAATGCATATGGTGCACTAAATTATAAGGTATATATGTTCTATATTTATTATACACATTTACTTGGATAACAACGATGGGAATTTGTGCCCCCCGCCTTTCAAAAATGGCATCATTTTAAAGGTCTCTTGTGTAAATTACTTCAAATTGTGATAGAAATGGAATATTACAGTAGAGAGGAAATAACCA
The DNA here is from genome assembly GCA_035048485.1 of Pteria penguin. NCBI lineage: Eukaryota > Metazoa > Mollusca > Bivalvia > Pterioida > Pteriidae > Pteria > Pteria penguin. The sequence goes on from CM068585.1 coordinate 22,675,495, forward strand.
AACAAATATAATAATGATAAAATAACATAAATGAAAAAATAAAATTTGTGAAACAAATTGAAATGATAGATTCCAAAAGAAATTTGTGGGTTTGATATAGAGATCTTCGGCAGAAATATGCGTATCCTCTTCTTCTTATTTCACCCCTTGTGATTCCTTTTCGCATGACAGAAATATTTCACAAGCGATGGTGAACTGTTAGTATCCGAAGGGGCCCAAAGTTGAGCTTGCAATACATCTGTACTCGCCTGAAATATATACTGTAAATTTACTGTGAAAGAAGTTTGCAAATTATTCTTAAAGTAAGAAGTATCTCCGCCATGCATAGCATTATTTATAGATGGCTTCTTTGACTCTTACGTTTAAGTCGATACAGTGATGAGTTTCCTCATTAAATATATATACTTCCGATTTCCAGTTTAGGCCTTGGACCTCACCGAAGGGACATACTTTTTTAAATAACCATGTAGTGCACCAAATAATTAACTGTATATTTGTTTTGATCATATCTATTATATACACTAACAATGTACAGACAATCTGCTACCTATCAGCACATATATTGTTTTGCTGACTTTTTGCACCATAAAGCTATGTGCATTTATACAAATTATGTCTCTTCAGATATGTCCATAGCCGAGAGACTGGATTAAAAATATATCTGTAGAACAAATTTATTTGTTTGCGCTCAACGTATTAGCCAAATTCCTAATAAAGAACAGAGTTGTGCTTGTATACTCCTAAGTTTTAGAATACCTTTCATGACAGTAAGTATCAAAGTATATACTACAGGTTAAAACAAGAGAATTGAAAACTGGGATTCTGATACCCTCGGACGCTGAAAGACCACCAGTAGAAATATCGACCCAAAAACATTAGGGATTACATTTTCATCTGCATTCAAACCAATACATTACTACAGGGATACCGCATCTGCTTTGTAGATAATTTGATTATTTGATAACAAACACTGCCAAAATATCAAATTCTCTCTCTAAGCAATTACTGTTATATGTCATATACCACTTTTATGACACTATCAAATTATTTTAAATGTCAAAATTATCATATATATTAAAACTCTTGAGCGGTGTGAGCTTGAAAATACGTCGGAATAATCTTATTTTACCGTCTCCTTTCTTATATGTTGACCAACATTTTATTATAAATGGTATAAATGGGGATATGAAATTCATATTATTATTTTTCAACTTTAATCAATCATTTAAATATTATTTCTATAAAAGAGGCGTTGAACTGATGATAGTTATATTTATAGAACGTTGGTAAATATTAGAATGTATATACGTGAATTCATTTTGTGCACCATATCCGCATTTGGAAAACTTATGTCTTTTCGATGATGCTCAAGGCCTAAGCTCCGGTAATTTATAAAAATATTTGAAGAGCAAATTCATTACCAAATGGACCTAAATGTGAGAAGAACCCATCCAAAGACAAAGCTGTGCATGAGGGAGATATCTCTTAATTTTAGAATAATATACAAATTTACTGCCCAGTAAATTCGAAGTATATATTTCGTTTTCGTCCATAAGTACTGAAAACTGGACTGGAGTCTAATAGTCTACCTTCAGGGAACTAGTGGGATCATCTACTACTCATAACCAGCCCACATGAAATATCATCACTATCAAGCAAACGGTTTTCAAAATATTTGGCGGACAAGAATTGTTTAAGGTACTGCAATGCACTCGGTGACCTTTGGCCTGTTCACCAGAAACTCAATAGTTATAATCTACTACCTATAATCAACCCACATTTGAAACATTTTATTTCAACATATGTACTCATTGCAGAGATAATGGACGGAAACTGTGAATTTTTGGAAATTTGTAAATTCAAGGGGTGTAACTCTGTCAAAAATTGTTCAATGGTAAATAAATCAAACTAGACCTTGATATTCTCACGATGTATCTTTATGCCAAACGTCTTTTCAATAGATGCACTCATTGTGCAGAGATAATGAACGAATATGTGAATATCTGGAAATTTTCGAAGTTTAAGGGGTGTAGCACTGTCAAAATTGTCCGATTGTAACCAAATCGAATCTTTACTTAAATATTCTCGTGATGTACCTGTATGCCAATGAAGTGCCACCATTGCGGAGAAAATGGACAGAAACGGTGCAGGTTACGGACAGCAGCATAGCAATATGCCTCTCCTCTTCGAAGAGGGGCGTACATACATAGGTTGCTATAAAACATAAAATTTACCGCCATTACTGACTGTTTGTTTCCAGTATACTGAATTTAAATTTATTGCCTGAATGTCTATTGAAAATAAATAATTGACAACAGGTTTTCCGTTACACTGTATAAGCAAATTGCTTATTCTTTTTCAGAACATAGATTGAGTGTGAATAAATTTAGTTTCGTATCACAAATAATGTCCGCAAAAAGGAAGACACGGTTGTTGCCCATTGAAACGCCGACTATTTCTCGGAAAATCTGTCCTTAAAACAATACAAAATGTTATTAATCAGACATTTAAATACATCGAAAACTTTGTCAGTGTAATTGATTTTAGAATCAGGCTTTCCTTGATAGAATAAGTTGCCGCCTGCCTCCTTTTTTCACTTATGAATTACGTTTTCCTTGTATATATATATATTCTTTGATTTTTAACGTTTTGTTTTGTTTGTGTGTGTTTTTTCTTCTTTTTTCATTTTGGAAGGAATCTCAATTTATTTACTACCAATTGTGATAGATATAGGATGCTGCCGTGGCGGAAAAAGTAAAATGGATAATCTCAAAGATGTGTTTTGGAGATGGTCATCATCTCAAGTGCCATACATGATGTACATAGCTGTAGCAAATGTTATTGGGATACACAACATTGGGGTAATCTAACACCGATACATTACAAATGCCAAACTGATATGTTTGTTAATTTGACAGAAATACCAAAGGAATCTTTGATATTATTGCAGTAATACAATTCATTAATTTTTCATGGACAGATCACCTATTGGGTGTACCAAAACACTAGAACATAAATTAATTGATTTCGTAGTTATATCCTGATGATCGCATAAATTATTACACGTATTATAAAGCACGATGTACTAATGTGATGATATTTGTTGTTTTCTATTGGTAGTTATCCCGCTAGTACTTGGTAAACCATACTCAATTGAATTGCTTCTGATTCAGTGCTTCTGGGGATCAACGTGTCGCCAGTGAGTATGTTATTCTGATCAGTATATTCTTCTATAAACATTTTTTTCTTTTCTTAATGATGTTATAGATATCATCACTTTCAATTGGGGAAATCAGAAATAGGGAGATTTGATATGTTTGGCATGTTATGTATTGTCCAGATTTTTTTTTTTTTATTTTTGTATTTTTATAATACACTTTTCATGATGTTGTGTGGCTGCATCACTTTGTATACAGTGTTTTTCAACAATTAGTGTGTTTGTGCAATGTTAAGCTACTTATGTGTCGTCTGCATATTTTTGGAATTCACAATGGCAGTAACTAGTCAAATAAGAGTCGCTTACTTCTTGGGGCACTTCTTGTCACTTATGATTTCCAAGGATCCATGATTGTCTTTAATGGTACACTGTTGCTGGTGAGTAGGGGTGATGGAGTCACTACAACGGTCACTTTCGTCATTTTATTGTATGAATTAAGAGAGCCTACAAATGCTCGAGCAATGAAAATGTTGGCTTAGCTATGATTCGCTTTTAATAGATTTCAATTACAATGAACCGCCCATGTTTAAAACATGGTATAGAGTTATTACAGACCAACAACCTTTCTCGGTCTCTGTATATTCTTCTTTATACCGTCGCTTGATTGAAATTTACACTCTTGTTAAAACGGAGTCAGAGCATCATAGTCTCTGTTCTTATCTGCGGAAATAAGATCCAGATCCACGTCCCCTACGTGTTTAGTTGTGTTACCTACGAAGGTTCTGTTGCATATTCTACATAGACGTGTTAAGTTTTGTTAATGTCGCTTTGTCTTTCTGTGTCTTATATTTATTTCATCATACAGTCTGTGTTTGCTTAATTGAATGTTGCAAAAATTTCATAGGTGGACTATTAGAAAAACTAGCTTTGAAGGATGCCTATCATTTATGTAATACGCCACATATTAATCGATAATGTCAACATTACTTTCTACGTATCAAATTTAATGCTTTATCCATTTATTACTACTAGAATACTTTCTTTCTGCTTTTTTTCTTTATTATTTTGGTTGTTATCTATTCACATGAAACCAAAATCTCACAAACATAATGAACTAGTATTAGGAATATGCACAACGATTAACAATGCGAATATAGAAGCTGTTGCTCTACTTAGAATTGATAAAATCAGTTGAGAGAGTTGCATTGATAAAATAATGAAACTTTTAAATGATATAATATTATTTGTTTTGTTTTTGTTTTTAAGATATTAAAGGGAAAATAAAAATACCGACCACATGTATCAACTCATCATCATTACAGCAATGATTGCAAATGTTAATTGCAGTAAGTATTAGACAAGTCATTGATATCAGTACATCATAAACCGCTATGAAAAATATAATACTCTTGCCACCCATGAACTCGTTGATGTTTTTTTTCCAATTTAAATCATTTCATTCTATTCATTTAAAAATGGTAATTGATATACATACTGCTCTTAATAATTTAACGAGAACTTTGAGACGAAGACACTAATGTATATAATGAGAACTTATTAAGGTGCTTTTAGAATACTGGTGTATTTTGCATTTTCTTAAAATCCTAATTGAATTATTATAAAAGTCAGAAAAAATTACTACTCCTTCTAGTTTAGTATTTCCCTGAGAGGTATCTATAAATATCCATTTGCCAGATTTTACGGGAAAACCCAAGTATAATAAGGGCTTCCGTTATAACTTTTAATGTCATTTTACTGTGACCTCACAATGCAAACATTAACGTCATAATTAAAACTAAAGGAAAAGTAGCATTGGTACAACTTCTGACGTCACATATTACGGTGATTAACAACTGCAAAACCCACCGAGGTGTTTATGGATTATTGTATATGTCTTATTGAAGTCATAAAACAGTGCATTTATTTTGCCAGCGCCTTGTGTATGTAGATACGCACAATATATAGAAAAATTGTAAACATTCTTATAGCACTTTAATGAAAATCATTGTAGGTGTAAATTTTATTTTCCTTTTTATGCTTGGATAAAATGGAAGGGACGGTGTAACCGCCTACAGTCACCTTGCTTTCGTTAAAATCTTACTGCTTTCTGAACTGAAATGTGAACCAAGAAGTAAAAATCTACAATGATAATAAAAGCAGGAATGTGCCAAACACACCAAACTGTCCAGTCACACATAACTGATATAAGCCTATTTACTACGTACCTATTTGTGTATTGTAAAAATGTAAACATAAAATACATGAATGTCACTTATTCAATAGTGAAGTCCCTTTTTATGGACCATGCAATATTAATCACAAGGGTGGAACCGGTGCATTTATAAATTTAATTAAGAATAAAATACCATCCAAACGCATACTTCACTCAAAAAGCATTTGTCCTGTATACATGTTGATCGAGAAAGTAAATGTTTCGTTTTTCTCTTTTAAAAGTATTGAGTAATTTATTGATTGAAAATAAATGAACGTTCAAACTGTTATTCACTACAGGTTGCTTATGGTACTATCAAGTTACGAGTTTTTAAATAAAAATGCTTTGCATGCAAAGTGTGACTCCTACCAAACAAACAGACAGAAAACTAAACAGGTTGGGGACATCTTCCTATTTTAGAGACAGTTATCTAAATGCGAAACAATTTCTGTGTTTAGTACCAAAAATAAAATCTTGAAATTTCATTTTGAAATTCAAAAGGGCACATGTGTACGACATACCGAATATATAATTTACAACACAAGTTGACATTTTTAATTTGTCGTCTTGGTGTTTACAGCTGCAACAATTATGCAAATTGGTAAAATGAAATGGTCAACTTCTTTTGTAATCTATATTCAGTGAGTCATAAAGATGTGCACTTTTAAGTTTGAAGCGAAAATTTTGATACTTAATGTTTAGTACTTGTTTACTTCTGCTCATTTCTTGAAACTGAATCACTGATTTGAGTGATTATCTCTGAAATGAGAGAGCATGTGATCTTTTATACGAGGGGTGTTCCGAAATTATTGTTACTTGCGCAATATCTCGTGGAAATAGTGCTAAATGAGCTTAAAACTACCTCATGGCGATATCGTGATATCTGAAGCGTGTTATAGGAAAATTTCTCGCTCACAATTACACTGACCTTGGTGCTGTGTACATTGTTTTGTAGCGTACTCGGTACACTCTATATAAATATGGTTGGCAGGAGAGCTGAAAACGTAATTAAAATTAGGGCCTATATCAAAGGTAGGTCTCTACTTGGCTTAAAGGCGGTAGATATTCATCGTGAGGTGTGTGATATTTATGGGAAGGGTCAAATGTCATATATGATTATTTGTAGGTGGGTTGCTCGATTTAAGTCGGGACACCAGCAGCTGAAAGATGCTGCTCACACAGGTCGCCCTGCAACAACAACAACAAAGCATAACATTGAACGAATTCGGCAAATCCTTGAAAAAGATGCAAGGTACACTGTCAGGCAGTTAGCTAAAATGACAGGCTTGTCTTTAGCATGTATTCACTGTATTTTAAAGAAACATCTTAAGCTGGGCAAGATCAATGCCAGGTGGATACCCCATTTACTAACTGACGACCAAAAGAGGTCCCGGGTTGACAAGGCCAAATCCTTATTGAAGAAATACCCAAAATACAGCAAAAAGGCTTTTGATAATTTGGTCACAGGTGATGAAACATGGGTGTATTTTTTCGAGCCCAAAAGAAAATGCTCTAATCGAATCTGGGCAAACAAAAACGCCAGGCGCCCTAGCATTGCTAAAAGAATACGCACCGTGAGGAAGGTTTTATATGTCATATTCTTTGATAACAAGGGTCCAATCATGCAAATCCCTGTTCCGAAAGGCAAAACTGTCACAGCAAAGTATTATAGAGACGTTGTACTTCGAAAACTGAAGAAAGTCTACAAACGCCGCCGCCCACATACAGGTTTGAAGTACCTCAGGCTCTTGCATGACAATGCGCCAGCACACAAGGCGCGTATTGTAACGGAGTTTTTGAAGGCAGAAAAGGTCAGTGTCCTCCCCCACCCTGCATTTTCACCAGACTTGGCCCCTGTGACCTTTTCTTGTTCCCCAAACTAAAATTTCACCTATCTGGAAAAAGATATATATCAAGAAATGCCCTTGGCTCTGCCATTCACCAGTATCTTATGATTATACCAATTCAAGAGTACGAAAATTGTTTCCAAAAGTGGATTGATCGGTTGAAACGATGCATAAATGCAGAGGGGGAGTACTTCGAAGGACAGGGCAAAGTAAAATTATCACAATTACTTCTATCAAAAAGAAATCGCCAAAGTAACAATAATTTCGGAACATCCCTCGTGTGTGCCATATATTTTGTGAATGGCACACTTAATCATTCTATAACAATGACATGAAGAATATTTTTCTAACATTTATAACAATATTCAATGTACATTTAGATTACAAAGGATTACTTAATGTAAAATAATGTCAAGTAACTGATGTCACATGACTATTGCAATAACAACAATGTAGCACACTATCTTAAGAAACATGTATAATTCCCTTAAAACTCTAAAATTTATGTCCAGTTCCTGCAGTTTCTCTTTCTGGTTTTTGTTTTTGGTGGATGGGGGGAGGGGTGGGGTGGGGGTTACATATTTCCAATCGACAAGCACGATCTTGGTTGTTTTGGGATTGTGGTTTCAATTTCAAAGTTTAGATTTTTTTTGTACTTTGGGTGGATTATGTGCTTTCAAAGTCGAAATGAAATTTGTCCTATGTTATGTGTACATTCATGTAAATCTACAAAAATCTACAATTTTAGTACCTATCATTCTAAATGTTAATTTCATCCAGTTTTACTCCTGTATCATTTAAACTAGATTTAGGCCTCTATCATTTCCTCTTATCTTGCATGTTTGATTTACAACAATATGTATATCGGTATATTTTGGCAAAACATCAACGTCATTTCATCTTGAGAACAGATACATGTACAAACTTGTGGTTCAGATTACATATACACTAAACGGAAAATTTAAAACAAACTGTAGAATATCTGTGTATTTCTTTCTGGTAATAATTTGGGGGTAAACTAGTATTCCCCGCCTTTTACTAAATGTCCATATATGATATTTGTGCCATTGATCTTAAATGCACTGTATCCGTTTATCAAATGTTAACACAACGTAGGTGATTGTGGCCATGATATCAAAATAGGGTCACGTCTTCTAGCAACCTTTAAGGTAATCTAATCTCAAAGTTTTAAAATAAATGGATAATATCGTATGCTCCATATGAAGACGAATGCAAACCCCAGTCTAAATTATGAGGTGCGACCAAGTGCCTAGGAGGAGTGAGTGCCTCCTGATTTTATGCAACGCACGGCGTAAAAGAACTATTGAAACTGACAAATTCGGTTAAGGTATATGTATGTTAAGTTGAATCGAGATGTCGTTCTTCCTGTTAGAGACACTATAAAAGAGAAAACAGAAGACATCTGACAAAGCTGTATGACACAAATCACCAAGGACATGCACACAAAAAATGACAATAGCATAATATACACGGAACGACATTACAAAAATATTCGATTGTGCTGCGACTTAGGACGGTCAGTTGAAGTAACAAACGTCACTCAGTTGGTGTGGTTAACCGGTTTACGGACGCCCACCTTCCCACTCACCGCAAAAGCAGCACAATCAAAGGACACACATTTAAAAATTTATAAATAATCCTCCATATAGAGAACAAGGATCAACAGGTTTCTCAAGGAGAGAGGTCATAAAAAGTTATTACACACGGAACTATAGAATAATATGTTGCTATAAAAAGTAAGTAAGGAGACACCAACATAAGTAAACCGTGCTCTGTCCGTCTGTAAGCGAGCTCAGATCCTTGATCAATAGGAGTCCTCACTAACAGTCAGAGTTGACGAAGATCAGGACCTTGTCTCTTCTGAAAAGGTTTGGACAAGGCTCGTCATAGAGTCCCTACCGCCCTGTTAGTCAGCGTGCAATGCTCAAGTAAAAGTCTGCATTGGGATGTAGAGGGACCCAATACAAGATTTGTGGTCTTAACGATGATTTCGGTGTCATACTGTCGATGTCGAAGGCGTTTTATAATTTCAGAAACCGCCGATATGAAATTATCGGGATGGGAAATTCCTCTGGACACATATTGTTGAAAAGTAACATTTCCGAATTTAAATGAAATGTCTGAGTAAGAGCTATAAAATTTACCAAAAGTTTATAATATCTATAACCCTGAGTAAGAAGTTTAAAAGTAGTCTGAGAATTTTTTTCGTGAAAATCCAAAACGTTAGTGCAGGCTCCAGCAAACCGAACCAATTGACTAATATAAATACCATATGATGGGAGTCTGGGGACATCACCATCTAGATAAGGGAAATTTACAACAGGAAATCCAAAGCTTTGTTTAATTGAAGTTCAGATGTATAAATGTCAGATATATATATAGTTTTCAAACTCAGGGTTATCGATTACTAAAATATCATCAAGATATCTAGAGGTGTCATTGAACTTATCAATAAGTTCGAAACGTTTAGAAGTTTGAATAGAATGCATAAAGTCTCTACCATAACAGTATAAAAATAAATCTGCTATAAGGGGAGCGCAGTAAGTACCCATAGGAATCCCAATAATCTGTTGACAAATCTTGCCATCAAATTGTACATAAATAATAGAGACACATAATATAAACCACAAGGAGAACGCAATAGGTACTCATTGAAATGCCGGCCATTTTCAGAAATATAAAATCTCACCAAAAATCATGAACATATTATCTTTAAAAAAAAATCAACATCTTAATGATTACTACTGTTAAAAACATAGGCAATTCGCTCTATAATGAGTTGAAATGTCAAAATAATTAATGCTATTAATAATTCGGGATCTCTATCTCTCTCTCTCTCTCTCTCTCTCTCTCTATATATATATATATATATATATATATATATATATATATATATATATATATATATATATATATATATATATATATATATATATATATATATATATATATATATATATATATGTATGTATGTATGTATGTATGTATGTATGTATGTAGAAGATGCATAGAACTATTGAGAATCCACGTCCTATTTATTCCGCTGAAAATAGTAGTAAAGCATTACGTCTGAGAACTATGTTCGAGGTCTTGAAAAACGATCCTTTAATGAAAATTCCTGACGAAAATCATACCTTACACTCACTTTAAACATGCCACCCGCGTTGTGTTGAATATGTTGGAAGTATTGCTGTTTGAAACACACGAAAATATTATTTCGTTGTAATTTTTATTTCCTGCTCTTACTTTAATTGTAATTTACAGAGTGTGTAGCGCAAGCTGATATTGTGTTTCTTGTCGACGGGTCTGGCAGCATGTCTCCTAAAGATTTTCAAGTACAGCTTGAATTTTGTATCAGATTGTTATTACCATCTAATATTGATTCTGGAGACGTAAGAGTTGGATTTATGTTATTCAGTACCAACCCTTATATAATGTTTCATCTGAAAACTTACTCCTCTAAAGATGATGTTATATCTGCAATACTTAAAACGCCCTTTCCTGCACAACAAACAAACACTGCTGATGCTTTAGAGATTATGATTGAAGAAATGTTCACAGAGAGAAATGGAGACCGTACTAGTATAAAGAATACAGCAGTTTTAATAACAGATGGAGTATCTACTAAAAACAAAGAACGGACTGCAAGCGTTGCTAAAAGGGCCAAAACGATTGGTATTCAATTAATTGTGATCGGTATCGGTCATTATGTGGATTATGTTGAAGTCTCACGACTAGCGTCATTACCATCCTTAAACAATGCGTTTGTAATGAAGGGATACCACCGACTCAAGGTTTTCGACGAACGATTTTTTGGATTCTGTCCAGGTAGGTCAGCTCAGAGGTGGAGTAGTATATACTGATAATACCTCAATGCTCTTGAATAAATTGTATCCTACCTGTCAAAGTTAATGCAAATTACTGATTGAGGTAAAATAGAAAAGCACAAGAATGTGTCAATTATACTGAATAAGAAAATTTATATTCATTTCTAATGTTTAGTATCGTTGAATGTCGCTTCAGACAAATATATTAAATCAACTACATCAACAATAGGATATACAGATATACACATACGGAGAGTACTATCCCCGGTTTTAATATTTTCTGTGTTTCAGTTGAAGATCCCATGGTTGCATGTAAAAACATAACGACATGGACAACCACACGGCAATGTAGAATTTGGAATATGTGGAATATAAACTGTCAAGACATTGTGTGGAAGTATGAGAACGACACGACTAATGTGTATCGTATGGGGGAGTATCACAACTTTACCATCCTATGCGAGGTAAAGTAATTTTGATATGTCAAGCAATACTTTATAAACGAATTTAAGAATAATTAGATAATATTTAACATAATAGTCAGACACTTTTGTCCTTTCTATAAATTCAGCATATAAACGAAGAAACATTTGCATTACCATACAAGGTCTAAGCAAATCTTACAAACAAATCATTAGTTATAATTATTTGCTGGATGAGTTACATCGATACAATGAGATACAAAACTTTCAAGATACAGTTTCGGAGTTACCGTCCGATTGGAAAAGTTCGATAAATATTTAAACGACTATTGATGAGTATATCTCTCTCATTTGTAAATCATGGCATTCTTATTTATGAGTATAAACATTTCTCATTACAATACTTTTCAGTTGCTCATGTATCTTTCATTTATTGTATCCAATTTTCTAGCTCTAGATGTTACTTGTGTAAAGATACCAAAAGGAAGTTAATATGACATAGACCCGAAAATCACGTTTTAATACTACATTCTACAAACTTACAGAAGCTCTAAAGACCTATTTGTAAATATCCAAATCGAGGTCTACTTTCCTATGTGATTTTATTTTTTGTTAGGCTGTTTGTAATGTTTTTGTACACCATTCATGCTTTTTACCGTTTGCAAAATTACGTATATACTTAACACATACCTACCACTTGAATAAAAGTGAATAGAATAAACCAGTATGATCATGTCATGGCAAAAGTAACTGATCTTAAGGGACACCTGATTTCCTCTTTGTTTTTGTATGGGTCCGTTATTGCCCATATTTTCTATTTTCTCTTGTATAATAGAAACCCCATTTGTTTATGGACACTTCCAGTTAAGTTATCCAGAAATGAGTGTGAATATAAATTATAGTTTATTTTTAAATATCTGAAAGAAACAGAAATTAATGATAGTCATATTCTACCGATAAAAAAATTTATCCATGGAACGTGTTTCCTCTGACAAGATTTGGCAAATTTTTACGTAGACATGTTTTAATATATATACCTTTTAATTTTGTGCACCAGATGCGCATTTCCACAACTTATGCCTCTTCAGTGATGCTTGTGGCCGAATGGTTGGAATTCACATAAGATATAAATATTTGAAGAGCAGTGTTGAAACTAAAATGACAAAAAAGTGAACCAAAGAATCAATGTAAGGACAGAGTTATGCATGAGCGAATTATTCTTTAGTTTTAGAGTGATTCACATAATTTGATGAATGAAAATTTTAAGTATATATTTCATGTCAACCCAAAAGCACTGACAAGTAAACCTTCAGTACAAAAGCACTGGAAACTAGACTTATGATGTCCAGCAGTGACGCCGGCCTATTGGTTATAATGAATATAGAACATATATACATTTCAATTTTGTGCACCAGATGCGCATTTCGAAAACTTATGTCTTTTTAGGGATGCTTGCGGCAAAGTAAGATATATATCGATATAAGTCAGATAAAGAAATATTAAAATCAATTACTGAACGAGAGTGAAAATTAATTTACCAAGACAATGCAGTGTGCCCTAAGATGCTTGACATGATTTACGATATGTCGATCATAGATGCATATTAATTCATGGAATGTAATTAAAATACGAAAGTAGCGGGTAGAAAAAAACAAATGAACGGTCTATGAGGACCTAAAATTCTAGAAATCTAGGTACATGTAATTGTAAATATCGAATGACGTTGAAATAAATGCACATTTTTATAACCATAGGACTGAACTACATTATGATTAATTAATTATAGATAATATGATGAAGGACTGTTATTATGATAGGTAAAGGATTCTGTGTCGTTGGTAACGTCTATCATGTGGCATAATGATACATATGTTGAATCGGCAACCATGTGGAGTGCAGAATATAGGAAATATATTCGTGAACAGACAGATGTTGTAAAAGGTTAGTATTTTTGATAATAACTACCTCGAAGTTCCATTCTGTATGTAAAAGAGTTTGAAAGTCTAAATATTGCAATTTCTTTACTTTTCATTGTAAATAATAATAATAATGTATCGTCCTGTATACAAGAATCAATTCATAATTCTCATAATAGAAAGTTAAAGATTTATTAAAGAAAAAAGAGGAGTTACCGGCTCAGTTATGTGGCAGAAGTCACCATGGAGCTATACAATACATGAATATAGATAATATAATAGAACATTTAACACATTACAAAAATATTTGATTGTAGTGCAATTACGATACCGACTTAGGACGGTCATTTAATTTGACAAAAGCCAAACAAATGGTGTGGTTAACCGGTTTACGGGCCCACCTTCCCACTCACCGTAACAACAGAACAATCAAAAGACGTACATTTAAAAATTTATAAATAATCCTCCATGTAAAGAACAAGGGTCAACAGGTATCGCATATTGAGAGGTCATAAAAATATAAACACGTAAGGTATTGTAAAAAACATAATGGTATAAAAATATATGCGACATCAACATGATAAACCGTGCTCTGCCAGTCTGAAAGCGAGCTAAGACCCTAGATCTGTAGGAGTCCCGACTAACAGTCAGAGGGGACGAGGTTCAGGACCATGTCTCCTCTGAAAGAGGTTTGGACAAGGCCCGTTATATAGTCCCCACCGCCCTGTTAGTCAGCGTGCAACGTTCAAGTAAAAGTCTGCATAAGGCTGTAGAGGGGCCAAATACAAGACCTATAGTCTTTTTGATGATCTCAATATCATATTGCCTATTTAGGAGACGTTTGACTATTAACACCAAAACCTTCCTGGATCATTTTACCGTAAACAAACTATAGTCTTTACAACATTGTAAAAATTCAAATTAATTGGATGATTATTATTACTATGATTAAGAATTATGACAATTTGTCAAATTCGTATGATGTTGAACCCCACATAGTACTTCAATAGCAATAATCCACTCGGTCAGACCACTGACGTCCAGAGAACATTCCAAGATACATGTATTGGAAATATTTTTCTAAAACAAAAAAAAATATTTGCATTATAATTGACAAAATAGGAAAGTTTTATGTTGGTCTGTATGTCTCCTTTCACACTTACCAAATAAAGAAACTGCAGTGATGCTAGATGCTAAAATTTGTCAGTCCTGTCGACAGAACTAAAAGAATTGTGACCGACCAAGTTCCACGTAGGCATTTTTCAAAGTTTCTGATAAAACACGTGTTCAAGGCTGTCGCTGCCAGCCAAGTCTGCATTTGGTGTATACAGTTAAATAACTTATGAATCTCTTTGTTGTCCCCGTTCTGTCTTAACCATTTTTAATATTTTTGCTGGCAAGAATTGCACTACTATAAGCTGGTTATCTAAATGCGACGAAATGAGAACAAATGAGTTTTAGTCTAATTAGTTTTATCATAGTGTAAAAGATGGATACTTGATAGGTATAAAAGGGAGATAAATTTACATACAAAAGTTTTTACCTTAGTATATTGAGATGGAATATTAGTTGTTCATATTTCAATTACTTTCATTCGGTAGATAATTTTCCAGTCCCATACCGATAGACAAAGATTTCAACTAATAATAATACTTAGTAAATCAAAACACGAAGTGATTAGAATTACTTGAACAATTGTACCTCAAACAATTTTCCAGTTTATTCCCATTTCTGTTAAACTTCCGATTATTTCAACCAAATACATGTATACATCTTTCTATGACGGATGGCGAAAAATCTACAAAATCGTTACTGTATATCTGAATGTAAAACACAGTTAAGGTTTGACCTTTACTGTGTAATAAGTTTCCAGTCCTCAACTATTCATAAAATCTTCGGAAATGCTTTAAATGTAAAGATGATGGATAAATCCAAACCACAAGTCCAAAATCATGAAACCAGAGGACATACAAAATCAGTGAAAATGAAAAACAACCGCAAAATAACAAAATATGTCTACTTGAAGAGCATATGTGAACCCCTGTGATGGAGTGAGATCAGGTGCCCGGGGAGAGTGAGCATCTCCTGCTTGCTAACAACACCCGTCACATGTACCCAGTAGAAAGAGTAAAATCGTGTAAATTCCATATGTATTTATATATGTAGAAGTCAAAGTAGGTAACCTTCTAGTATTGAAGGTGTCAAATCTGTGTAAAATGATCGGAATCGGTCTCAGTCCAGAATATCATTTAAGCTAGTCTAGCACATATATAACCCTGGTTGAACAGCTTAACTGAAAGTCGCCTAGCCCTCAGAACAAAGTCATCGTAATTTGAACATGCTCTGGAATAACGTATTAACTGAGATATGAATACGCGATATGCGGGCGATGATGGAATGTTGCTACTTATGAAAGGAAAGTTTGTGATAGCGAAATTGAAATCGTCACGTTTGTCATAGAGTGAGGTGTTCAATTGACCATTAATGTCGAAAGACAACATAATATCTAAATACGAAGTCGAATTACTACTTTCTGTGGTTTCTTTGACCTCCAGTTCACTTGGATACATGATGCTAAGGTAATCCGCGAATGAAGGATTATTAATTGAAAGCAACTCATCTATATATCTGTAAGTAAAATTGAAACCAAGAGCCGATTGTTTTTTTTTTTTCCTTGCGAAAGCAAAGACTGAATGAACTCAGCTTCGTATGAGTAAAGGAATATGTCAGCCAGAAGCGGAGCACAGTTTGTGCCCATTGGAATGCCGACAATTTGTTGAAAAACCTTTCCTCCAAACACCACAAAAATGTTATCGATAAGAAAGTTCAACATCTGGATGACAGCTGTTTCAGTGTATTTATTTTTGGAATCAGAATTTTCCCTAACAAAGTAAGTTTTATCGTGGCCTATTACTATATATTTGAATTTGCGGCTTCCGTTTTTACTAGTAAATGCATTTTGAATAATTTCCGCTAATCTGTCTTTTAATTTCTGATGAGGGATCGTTGTGTAAAGAGTCGAAAAGTCAAAAGACTTGATGGAGTTAATTTTAGTAAAACTTTTTGATTTTAGATGTTCTAACAACTCTTTTGAATTTTTAAGGATCCACATTTGATTAATTCCACTTCTGGAATATACTGTTTCGCAATATCTATGAAGGCCAGATTTAATTTCTGATAATATTTTTGTGAGTAGCATCGATACAGATTTTGTGGAACACTTCGAGGAACCAGCGATAAAGCGTTGTTTGTAAGGATTTTTGTGCATTTTTGGAATGCAGTACAAATATGGAAGTTCTAAATTTAATTTATTTGAGCCAATACCAAACGTATTGAGGACAGATTTATAATACTCGAGTACTTCCGAAACCGAAAAGTTCGTGAGAGTATAAGTAGGATTTCCTGGAGCTGAATTTAATCCTAATTCTTTCACTAGGCTGTCAAAGTAATATTTCTTACAAGTAAATGTATAATTATTGGATGCTTTATCTGCTGGTGTAATGATATAATGTTCTTGGAGGAAAGTAAGTTCTCTGACATCAGGATCTTTAAAAATAGATTCGAATCTGGTGTTTACAGAACCTTGTAATTTTTTAATTTTTTATCTCAGCAGTACTGCAATAGATTTTATCCATTCCGAAAGAGTGTCGACCTGTACTTCCTGTCTTTTTGCCCATCGTGTGGCATATTCCTCGCAGCAGTTCATAATATTCTCAAAATTTTGGTTCCATGTGAATGATCTGGGTTCTCTGTATTTTGGACCTTTAAGTAAAACTAGATTCCTATGTTGATTCTATTGTCCTGTATTTTGCATATTACCGACTGCAGATGACAAACATACTCCAATAAACATCCTTTTATTGCGATTTAAACTTTGGTCTCTTTTTGGCCGGTATTGAAGAAATATTCCAATTCTTATCATTTACATGTGAAAACATCTTGTACATATCTTAGTAAATGTATAAATACATTATGTAAAATTAATTCAAATTCCATCATGATAAATCGAATGTATACCCGAAAACATACAAAAAATTGGTAAGGCTTTTTTAATCCCATTAATCTATTTCATATAATTCTTATGTTTCAGGGAATACTGCAAGTCAATCATCGAGTATCTACATGAATCTGTTGCACTCCTTCATTTTCTTCTTATACCTCATGAATTGAGAGAGAAATTTTGTATTCAGGAAATTCTTTGATACAGTATTATAAGGATTTTCATCTACTATGCATTTCATTTTAACACGTTTATTATCTTCATCAACAACAACCAGTGGCTGAGTGTAGTGTTGATATACAGGAGATTTCATCTATCAACGGAACATAAATTTTGTTCACCGCATCATTGAACAATAATATCTGTTTTTATACAGATTATACTTGCCTGAGAAAAGGCTGAATGCCGCTAAGTAATAGCAATGAATTATCCAGTTACATTACTGTCACAATCTGGTGAGAAAACCATACCAATATTTAGATGATTATGAATAAACAATGTGCATTTTATTTCATAATACCGGAATCTGTATTATCATAGCTACAAACTTAACACAGAGTAAAGAACGGTGAGCAATTCCTAAATTGTACAGATTAATGAAAGTATTGCTTACCGAGAGCATGCGTACTTTAAACTGAAGTCAGATGTATACACTTCAAAAACATATATGCATTTATTCTTTTTCTTACTTTTATATATTGTGTATTTATGTGCTTACATTGAACTAAATGTTCAATGTAGTTGCATTTTGTATGATTGCGCTTTAAGCATACATTCCCATAATGTCAGTAAGCATCATTGTTAACATTGGTTGATAGAGGTTGGTGAAATATATTTTCATTTATGGTACTAAATCACATCACAAAGAAAAAAACAAAAATTATCATAAACACGTTAAAACGTAACAGAAAGTTTTCAAACAGTTTTATCCAAAAGTCACATGTAACTTTTACAAACATTTTCAATTAATAATGTTATACTATCATCTTTTTATTGACAATATTCATGTGAAATTCGACGGTTTCAGGTTTTACAACAATCATTAGGATTGCAGTTGTCACTTACTTCATCCCCATTGTTACTGACATGTTTATGTATACTATGAAAGGATAGTGTTAACTTAAAATCTAAACGCTTCGACCACATTGACATATTCTACGGCAAACAAAGATATCTGGCTGATATAATAACAGTTGAAAAACCTAAATATGAAGGAAACAATTACCTACCTGAACTTCAAATGAACAAAGTGAATTCATTTTATAAGGAAACAGCTTCTTGCAATACACTATCTAGCACTTATGATAAACGCAGCGGCTTTTTATTTCCTATAGTAAGTTTTCCCTGATTCAATGAAAATGTCCAAATACTTCAAACATGAAATAAATTTTTCTCAGTTGATTCGATTTCGTAGAGTATACAATAACGTTTTGGATTTCGATACAATATCTTCACAAATCAATTTTACATTTTTGAAAGATTAAATTGGGAAGATTTTATTTATTTAATAAATCTTATTAAGATCACACATTTAAATTCGGAAAACTTACTTTCGGCAATATGGGTCTTGCTAATCTCTCATTTAATTTTTAGAACGATCTAAAATATAACGAAGAGGGTAAAAGTTTCCAATACTTTCATTTCACTGGGTTTTTTTAAAAGGTGCAATCCTTTGACACTGAGATCATCAGTCTCGAATTTAACCCCTTTAACATCAAATGCAATTTTATTCTTGTTGCATTCTGGCTAATATAGAGGGTAATATATATGTTGGGTTTTTTCTTTTAACACTCTCCTTTTGTTGGGAATAGGCAGATGGATTTAGTCACAATTGTTACTTCACTAGTACTAAGTCGATACTGCAACTTGTTTACAATGGAATACTTCTTCTGATGTAATTTCATGTGCATATTCATGTTTCCTTTGCATTTCTATGTCTTATTTTGCATACAGCTGAGACTAATGTCCTTTTATACGGGAATCACTATACCGAACACAGATGGTCCTTTTGTAGTGAGGCCCATCGCAAATGACTAAGTTTAAATTGATCAAAATGCATTTTTTGCTGTTTTCACATCAATAATTTATCAAGAAATATTTTTAACATGCAAATCAAAATCACCATAAGAATACCATTAGAATATTCATTTTGTTTTTTTCTCGCTACTTAAATTTCATCTCATTTGGAGTAAAATTAAAGAAATGACGGCAATTTGAAAATAGCTAATATCATTAAGATATTCATCGATAGCACGGCGGTACAGCGAGATGTTTATTTTGCTGATATTATATAGTAGTTTTTTCCCCATAGTAGTTTTTCCCCCGGAAAAATGGATATATAGTAGTTTTCCCAATGGCCGAAAAACTGCTGTATAGTAGTCTTTCCCCCATAGTTTTCCCCTTACGTAACGGTTTGGAAATTATACACTTTCGTCCTGTGTCAATCAGATAACATTTGATATACAAATGTACTGTAGTAATAGCCTGTGGATCAAACCGATGGTGTTATGATTAATGGGTTTCTATATACTGTTAAGTGTTTGGGTTCTGTGTGTGTCTTTATTTTTTTATTTATTTATTTATTTTTTTTTTTATTTATTTATTTAGAAGTCTTTCTTTTTATATATTTACCATAGTATGCTATTTTCTTTTATTATTTCATTGTAAATATTGTCGTTTACTTGCGTATAGATGTCATTGAGTCACGTAAGGCTGTGACTCAAGATTCGATCCTGGGAAACTTATCGTAATAAATCATAAGTAAAATAGGAATTTATCAATCAAAATTTTCCAATGATAAGTATAAGAATTCAATGTGCAAGAAATCCTTGCACATTCAATTCTAAAATCAATTAGGACTGATGCATTATATATATATATATATATATATATATATATATATATATATATATATATATATATATATATATATATATATATATATATATATATATATATATATATATATATATATATATATATCACAATATTGCTCATCAATTACAGAGTACATGATGAACATGAGCATAATAGAAAGGAATTCCACCCAGGTGTCCACGATTTACAATCTATGACAAGACTTGTTAGTCGCAGATGTTGCAAATCATGAACACAAGAATGTGATTTCCTTGTCCCTTTCTCAAAGTATGAAAGGTCTCGTCTTAATGTATCTATATGCGAAGTTCAAAGCTCTACACCCTTTTGTGTAAAAGATATAGTCAAAGTTAATGTTTTTGAAAAGTAGGTCACACTTCAAGGTCAAGGTCATTAGCTCAAAAGTCATGCTCCCAAATGAAAGATCTTATCACAAGTAATCTATATATGAAGTTCTAAACCCCTACCCCTTTTGGTACAAACGATACAGCCAAAGTAAACATTTTTGAAAACGCAGAGCACCAAGTTCAAGGTCACTTTTTAAAAAATCGTGGTGCCAAAAAAAGGTCTCATCACAAGAATTCTATATGTGGAATGTCAAAGCCTTCTACCTTTTGGTACAACCGATATAGTCAATAATTTGCCACATGGTAAGAGTCACAGACAGGTCAAAAACTAGATGCTCCCGGAATTTCATTCCGGGGACATGAAAACAAATTTGTTTTTCTTTTTTTCCCTTTGTATATATAGAGATTTCTCGGATTATATAAAGATATCTCGAATGACATTCTAGTAGAGAAATCCTTGTTCTAAATATACACATCTGTATTTGACAAAAAAACCCAAAAGATTAAAACTGAAAACATTTCTACTTTAGAAAATGAGATATTTCTAAATTCATTGAATATATCTCCGTATCAAAAGTTGAGATATCTCTATTTTAAATGGAAATCTACCTATTGTTAACAAGGTAGCAAGCTGGATTTAAGAGTGAAAAGAAAATCCGGAATTTCACATTGGGGGAAAATTCACTATATAGTTGTTTTTCCCCGGGGGAAATGGCTATAGGAGGGGGAGGGGGAGGAAAATAGCTATATAGCTAAATTTCCCCCGGGGGAAAACAACTATATAGTCATTTTTCCGGGGGAAAATCTGCTATATAGCCATATATAAAACATACATACATACATATATATATATATATATATATATATGCATGTATGTATGTATGTACAGAAACAAACATTTCAATGAAATACATACCAAACATTATATCCTGAGCGATAAGTTAAGACATCATATCATCATTCGATTTACATGGAATCCTGTATCCAACATCAGACTTACATTTTAATTGCAGATAGTTGTAGAGTTTCGAGAGGAAGGTTGGGGGGGGGGGGGGGGGGGTTGATAAGCTATGTATACTTAATGAAGAAAGTTTTTGTTTAAGCAAAGGTGATAAGACTAAAAGCCTATTTTAATTTAAATGTTTCAATTTAAATCCTCTCTAGTTAAGTTTAGGTATTCATACTTGTGGCGAAAAAGAGCGGGATGGTGGGTCAGGCCCAGCTCTAAATCCGCCACTGTATATTAAGGAGAGACATGTTATATGTATATTAAGTTAATACGAAACGCCAGTTTCGTGACCTAAATATTCATGAAAAATTAACGGTGAAATGCAAAGATTTTAAATACGTAAATTTTTATTTCATTAAAATACATATATATTGAAGACTTAATAAAAATAATTTTGATACACCTCCCCCTGATATACCTGTAATTGGCACTCAAAAAGATGTGTTTTCGTTACAGTTCCCATGACAACACCAGCGAAAGTGATGACTCTTCGTCATGTGCAGTCAGATAGTCTGTCCCAAGACGAATTCTATAATATCTATAATAGTTGACTTTCTAATCGAGTTGCGACATTTTCAATATATCGAAGGTATATCGGGGTAATGTCGTCCATGGCGATCACCTGTCACCTGTGCGGCTAAATTATTACGTAATATCACCTCAACCGGCTGTTGACCCAGCATATATCACCCTTCATTTCGTACTTTTGTCATCTTTCAAGATATTAATTAGCGATCTTAATAAACGGAGTATATATGACATTTGTCCTTATGTCCTATTATATAACCAATTTGAATAAGTTTGACAATGAATATGAATCCTACTATACCTTTGTTTTTGGAAATGTCCTTGGACTTTGGACACTGTCATTTTTATCACGTAAAAATCTAAATGGAGTTTGTAGAGTTTATATTTGAGATAATAACACTTATAATAAAAGTTATTATGTCTTTTATGGTGAATATAATACATATAGTAGATTAATATAAAAAAAGTAAGCTATAGTATGATAAATTTAAAGGTATTTGATATTTTTCAGTTTTTCCAATTTTTTTTAAAAGAGTTATCTACCCCTAATTTAGGTAAAAACAGGGGAGGGGGTTGCTTCTACAGAGCTTATGTTTTTGTCATAGAATTAAAATTCTTTCAAATATCCTTATAAGTAACATTTCGAGTAAGTTTTTGCATAAATATAAATCCTTACATATGTTTTAGAAACAATTTTTAAAAAAACATTCTTCATCAAGTTTAAGTTGGTTGGTTGATTGGTGTTTTACGTCGCTTTCAACAATATTTCAGTTATATCGCGACATGGAAGCAGGAGGTTACCAACCTCTTAAACATAGTGGCACAACCCGGGAATCGAACCCGGATCGTCGGCGCCGCAAGCCAAGCGCTTAACCACTACACCACGCCTGCCCCTCATCATCAAGTTTAAGAGTTTATATTTAAGAAAATAAGATCTATAATCAATGTTTTTATCTTTTGTCATAATACCTATAGTACATAGAGTAGGTTAATATAAAAAATTACATATGTAAAGACGATGGATAAATCCAAACCATAAGTCCGAAAATTATGAAACCAGAGGACATAAAAAATCAGTGAAAATGAAAACCAAGTGAAAAATAACAAAATATGTCTACTTGATATATGTGCATATGTGAACCCCTATGATGGAGTGAGATCAGTCGCCCGGGGAGAGTGAGCATCTCCTGCTTGCTAGTAATACCCGTCACATATACCCAGTAAAAAGAGTCAAATCGTGTAAATTCCATATATATTTATATATATGGAAAAGTCAAAGTGGGTTACCATCTAGTATAGAAGGTGTCAAATTTGTGTAAAATGATCCAGATCGGTCTCAGTCCAGAATATCATATAAAAGTCTGGATAACGAGATATCACATGGAGAAATGAGAGTCTCGTAACGAACATAGAACTTCCTCAGTGACGTTGCTAGTCTAGCACAAATATAACCCTGGTTGAGTAGCTTATCTGAAAGTCCCAGAGCACTCAGAACAAAGTCATTGTAATATGAACATGCTCTGGAATAACGTATTAACTGAGATATAAATACGCCGTATGCCGACAATGATGGAATGTTGCTACTTATGAAAGAAAAGTTTTTGATAGCGAAATTTAAATCGTCACGTGAAGTGTTCAATTGACCATTAATGTCGAAAGACAACATAATATCTAAATACAAATACAATCATAAAATTGCAAGGTCGTGCATTTTGATTTGCTGAAAAAGGGTATGAAAATGCGATATTGTTTTTTTTTAAATTATATCTTGTAAAGTACGGATGAAATTTTCAGAGCTTGTTAACTATAAAGTGTAATTTTTAACTTATTTATTCTTTGATATATTGCGATACAAATAAATAATTTATAGTTATCTAAAAAGTGTATCACATTTGTTGTTAAGGAAAGAGTTTGGGCCTCCCTACCTTATGCCTGTATATTCAATTAATATAGGTATCGTATCCATTTACCACGAAAACTATGTAAGATAGTTTGTTTCAGTGTTTTCTACGTCACACCAGAGTTATTGCACGTATATAGTGACGATATCTGCCTGATGCAGTACCAGAAATGTAGAACTTTTGCAATAAAAAAGTGAGGCATAGTCTACCCTAGCACGTGAACACATTATTACTATTTCAATCAAAAGACAGGATATCGAAAGAAAAAACACCATCGGGACTCGAACCAGGGACCTCTGTCACACACGCCAAGTACCGTAACAAATAAGGTCCATAGCTATGTAAGGAAGAGTCACTGTGAATTGTAGTCTTTCAAAAATGAATATTAGAGCTAATCTGAATAATTATTTGACCTTGTATACTTGATTCTGAGAAAATGTTGAAGCGTAGTGCTTCGAAATGCGTTGTGTTTATGCGAAAATAAAAGAATCTGTAAGAAAGATTATACTATTAATAAAATCTTCAAGGCAATAAACTCGAGGCAATCTACAATGTAGATGTAGTGGATTCGTAAGTTACCAAAATAGGGGAGAGCCGGCAGTACGAAGATCTTCTATATTCAGTGTCGAAATCAAGTCGAAGTCTCGATCTTGGTCTTGATCTGGGTCTGAAATAGTTCTATTTTCCACTGTACATTTATACCAAATGTATAAATAATTTACTATGTATGTGCAGTAGTCAAAACTAATAACCTCTACGAAGCCACCTGCTTACAATGATATTTACATCATTTGTAAATAGCATAAAACAATAATGTCCACAATTACTGTCACATGTCTATAATTACTTTGACAATTAATTGTAAATAAAATTTGTCATTCCTGAATCGAAATGGCCACACCAAAGTTAATTGTGAATAGTAATTCATCGGCGGATCTATGGATGATGTTCCTTACATAGTGTGGTACACTGCTTCCTTACAATGTAAGAGAGTGTTATGCTCGTTTTGCTTAAATGAGGTATTACTCCGATGCATCAATTAATGAGTTTTACAGCATTCTTAAGCTTAATGTGTTATGAACGGTAATTCAATTTTTTTAGGTCAAGATAATTGTCAATGTTATAAATCTAGCCTAGTAATTCACCAATCTTATGTGGATAAAAATAAGAATAGACCTGTATCCAATTCTCCAATCATATTAATCTATGTTTTTCCTAAAATCAGTAACAAATTGACTTTTGAATGCATTCTCTAAATTTATCTGTATTAAAATATCCCCAAATTTACAGCCAAAATTTGTTTCACTATTTTGTCAAATAAATCGTATTGGCAACTTACTATTAAATTTTAAACACGGTATGTTATGCTGTACTTTTTATTACGGAGACCTATGAATGCAATGTAATTGCTTTATTAGATATTTTGCATTATGCAGTATGTGTTGCAAAGTGCCTTTGTTAACTTGAAAGATCAAAACGAAGATAGAACTTGACACTTGTGATAGCTATTTTGTTCATCTTTGTCGTACTAACTCATTTTCATTAAATCTAAATATCATATGTTAATCAAAAAGTACCGAAAGGTTACCACATCTCGAAATTCATGGAATAAAAGGACAATATCGTGTACATAATGCATATTCAGACAAATGCGAACCCCAATTATATTAAGGTGAGACCAGGTAGCCGGGAGGAGTGAGCGTCCCTTGCTTGCTGGCGACATTCGTCGTATAAGTCATGCAACAACTCGTCAAGTTCAGGAAGTAAGTCAAAACGTTCTAAATGATTAGTTTGTACAGTAAACAACAAAGAAGTACCGAAGGATTAACCATATCTCGAAGTTTATAGAACAAAACTACAGTATCGTGTTTAGTTTCAAAAAGTTCATGATGGTTAGTTTTTATGATCAGATACCAGAATGTAGATTCGCATTCTTGAATGGGGAATGTAAAATTACATCAGATCCCTATATCTATACTAAAGAATTTCCGGAGTGACATTTTCAAACGTTCCTCAATATATCCTTGTGAGAGTAGTTTCATGGCAAGACGCCTCGCTCTCGTAATGAATTCTTTGTATATAGAACATGCTCTGGCATAACGTATAAGTTGTGAAATGAAAACTCCATATGTGACAGAGGAAGGTTCAAATGACAGAGCGACATAAGCACATCTTGTCTCTTAAAGCTCTATTAAATATTTACTCGGAGGTAAAAACAAATATGCTAATATGCCTTATTCCAGATTTAAAATAGTTAAAGAAACGAAATTTCTTTAAGATTTTAATTGTTAAAGACTTAAAGCAACAGAAGAAACATGAATAGAATGACAAAATCAGCAATGAATATACATTCTCGGTGACATTTAGACACGAAGTGTGCTAAAATATGCCATACTGAATAGTAATTACCTTCAACCAAACAGCAAATTAATACTTTGATCATAGATATTTATATCTATTCTTTTGACCTGCTTTTCAACAAATAAGCACGAGTATCTGTTGATACTTTCAGGAAAAGATGAAAAGTCCCAAAGGTACTGTTGTTTAAATTATTTTTATAAATTATGTATATGGTAATTCTACAAATCCCGACTGTCTATATTTCTGATGTGAGAAATAAGAATGATCAAAATAAATAAATTTCAATATGCTGATTTTTTCATATAGTACGCACTTAGGATTTAAAATAAGGTATAAGGAGGTGCAGAAAGTATTGTCAGAACTTTACTTTGATACTTAACATGTGTACAGTGCGTGATACATACGACATGTTTAGACATGCTTTAAAACTGTAAAATTTAAAATTTGGGAAAGTTTTCAAGAAAGTTAACAAACGGATGCAACAACAGTGTGGATAACATCCCCAGTCAATATTTCTGCAGAAGTATAACTGCATAATTTTTGATAATATACGTCTTTTGTATAATATATTTATTTATCGACATGCTAATGACGCCATGCTCCAGGTCCCTTTTCGGCATGGTAATATTAAAGGCATTGGCAACCTATCTTCATGAAGGTTTCACAAAGCAACACGCATCATGAAAATTTCAGTTTGAACATTTCTGCGATCTAAAATACAGTTTTAACTAGAAATACAGTTGTAACTAGAAAGCTGTGACCATCCATATATAAATTAAGGATGCTTAATTTACGGCTACCAGTAACTACGTTTTCTACGATCGATTATAACGTCGTTGTTTGACCGAAGCAAGTTCAGGAACTCAAATGATTTGATAATGATACTGCCACTGGCTTTTCCACCATAAAGATGCGAAATATACGTAATATATTTTTAATAACTTATTATTTTTTTATTTCAATAAGTTTACGCCTAAGGAAACTTGGTCCATGTTAGCGCAATGCTGGAAAAGTGTGAGCTTATGATTTGGGTATTATTAATTTGACTTGTTTTCTTGTATGTATACACTACTGCAATCACTTCTAAACTGGTAAAACATACCAACCATGTTTTCGAAATCCTGCAAGCCAATCCAAGGCACAAATTCATATAAGTCAAAAGTATATGCAGCCTTATTCACAAAGAGTCTTAAGATTTGTCGTAAGTTGCACTACTGAAAACTCTTACGTCATATTCATTTGGGCAGTCGTGTTTTCACGTGAATATTTCAGTCGTAAAGTTACCCCTTTTACACACGGCCCCAATCTGCCTAGTTAAAATATACTACATATGCGGACTGGCTACCTTTGATTTTAACAGAACGTCTGAGGAAAATTTAGGGGTTAGCCGTGTTAAATTTACTGCAGTGACCAACAAGGAGAAACAGGCTGCGTAGGAAAAGATGTGTGACTGGTAAGAAAGCGCATAATTCATTAATACATTGAAGAAAAAACAGAAGACATCTGACCAAGCTGTATGACACAAATCACCAAGGACCTGCACAAAAATAAATTACAACAGCAGAATATACACAGACCATTACAAAAATTGTGCTGTGGTTACGATACCGACTTAGGACGGTCAATTGAAGTAACAAACGTCACTCAATTGGTGTAGTTAACCGGTTTACCGGCGCCCACCTTCCCACTCACCATGCATTATCTCCTCAGCGAGTGAATTTTATTGGTTGAGGATATCTCCAAATAATAATAATGATAAAAATAACAATACTAATGTCCGGAGAGCTATTGTCATACATACTTCCTTGAATGAAAATTATACCTGCATCATAATTTTAGAACCATTAGCGACGGGGCTTCAACCTTTCATGTGTGTATTATTTGTGCCATTAATAAATTATTGATAAAGTTATAAAGACATTATTATTATTATATGTTGTTTAACGTCGCACCGGGAATATTGCACCCATTTGGCGACGATTACAATTCTCATATTAACATTATATAAATACAAAAAACTTAAAATATTTGAAAAAAGACCAGCTTTTAATATATATAATATATACAAATAAAAATGATACTAAAATCATTTTAAAAAATCTTATTACACATCGATACCATGATAAGAAATATATATATATATATATATATATATATATATATATATATATATATATATATATATATATATATATATATATATATATATATATATAACCATTCATTATACTATATTTTATTATACAAATTTACTTCTTTTAAAAATTCTATTATGTTCGTTATATTAACCCTCTCAAATAGCTCTTTCATATTATCTGCACAATCAAGTAAAATGTGTTTTACACTAAGTAGACATCCGCAAGGGATACCCTCTGGAGGAGGTTCTTCCTTTAACAGGTAAGAGTGCGTGATCCAAGAGTGTCCAATGCGGAGTCTACTAATAACAACTTCATCTTTTCGACAATCATGAAAATAATGTATTTTATTTTTAAATATTGGCTTGACCTCGTGAAGCTTATTATTATTTTCACGATTCCAGGCTTCCTGAGATAAAGTATCGATATAATTTGATATTGAAATCTTAAAATCAGTATAAGGTATTTTTCCTACAACATTTGATTTATTTAAACCATCCTTCGCTGCTTTGTCAGCTTTATCATTACCTACAAGGCCCGTATGGCCAGGCACCCAACAAAATATAATGTCAAATTTCTTAGAGATAAGAAAATCTATCTTCTCCAGTATCCTCAATATATACGGATTGTTAACATTACGATGTTTTATAGCTTGGAGACACGATAAAGAATCTGAGAATATTATGCTTTTAGAAATTTTATTCTGTTCAACATGAACAAGTGATAGAAGTATAGCTTTTGATTCTGCTGTAAATATAGAAGCATTATTTGGTAAACGAATTGATAAAGATATATCTTTATCAGTTACTGCAGCAGCGGCGACTCTATCATCAACCTTAGAACCATCCGTAAAATATAATTTATGATTTGAATATGAAGACTTGATTTCTGAAAGGAGTTGTTGATATTTAATGGAATTAGTATTTATTTTCTTGTGATCTGATAATATGAGTATAACTGTAGGTTTTCTCATCAGCCATGGCGGTGAAGAAGGTATTTCATAATTTGTTATATCAGATAATGTTATGCCAGCCTGTACAATATGGAGTCTAATACGTAAACCTATATTTTTAATACAATTTTGTTTATTATTGTATAAAACTTCATGTTTAGGTTGAAATACACAGTCAAAAGCAGGATTTAATGGATTTGAATATAGTTTCGTTGTGTATTGCAAGGTAAGTTTAAGTCTTCTCTCTTTTAAAGATGGTTCGCCTGCCTCGGCATATAAACTCTGCACAGGTGAGGTCCTGAAAGCACCAAGACTTAATCGTAAGCCCTGGTGATGTATGGTGTCCAGAAGCTGTAAATAAGACTTTCTGGCCTAACCATATACAATACAACCGTAGTCCAGCTTCGATCGGACCAGCGATCTGTAAAGCTGAAGCAAGGTTGTACTTTCAGCACCCCATTCCGTACTAGATAAAACTTTTAAAATATCCAAGGTTTTAATACACCTAAGTTTCAAATATTTAATATGTGGTAAAAAAGATAAACCACTATCAAATACAATTCCAAGGAACTTGACTTCTTTAACTACTTTTATTTGATCTCCATCTAAGAAAAGCTCAGGGTCATTGTGCATACGTTTCATCTGACAAAAATGTACACACGAGGTTTTATTTTTAGAAAATTTAAAACCCTTCTCTACAGACCATTTATATATATTATTTAAGCAAAGCTGCAGTTTTCGCTCTATCAGATTCATATTTTTTCCACGACAACAAATAAGAAAGTCATCAACATATATTGATCCGTCAATGTCATTTTTCAAAACTTCTGCCAAGCTATTAACTGTAATACTGAAAAGGGTAACAGAGAGAATACTTCCTTGGGGAACACCCATTTCCTGCTCGAATGTATCGGAAGTATGTGCCCCTAGACGAACATTAAAATGTCTATTTTAAAGAAAATTCGAAATAAAAATTGGCAAATTGCCACGTAAACCCATGGTATATAAGTCTTTTAATATGCCATACTTCCAAGTGGTATCATATGCCTTTTCCAAATCAAAGAATATAGAAACAACATGTTCTTTATTAATAAATGCATCCCGAATATATGTTTCTAAACGAACAAGATGATCAGCTGTACTCCTTTGCTTCCTAAAACCGCACTGAATAGAAGTGATAAGAGTATTATGCTCTAGGAACCAAATAAGTCTCTCATTTATCATTCTTTCTAATGTTTTACAAACACAGCTAGTAAGTGATATAGGCCGATAATTAATTAGATCAGTGTTATCTTTTCCTGGTTTTGGAATAGGAATTATTATAGAATCTTTCCAGGAATCTGGAAAATCTCCAGAACTCCAAATACGATTAAAAATATCGAGTAAAATGTTTAAAGATTGAATGGGAAGATGCTTTATAATCTGGTAGAGAATATCGTCTGGACCTACAGCAGTGTCATTTGATTTTTCCAAGGATGTAATCAATTCATCAATGGAAAATTTCTGGTTATAATCTTCATTGTTAGAAGATTTAAAATTAAGTGCATTTTTTTGCTTTTCTGTTTTATACGTTTAAATTTTGGAAGGCAGTTATCTGATGAGGTGTTTTTAGAAAAAGTGCGACCTAACCAGTTAGCTATATCATTTTTAGATGTTAAAACATGAGAATTATATTGCAGATGTTTAACATTATTGGAAGTATCTTTTCCTTTTATCTTCTTTATCATTTTCCATACTTTATTAGTAGGAGTTCGTGTATTTATTTTAGAGACATATTTTCTCCATGACAATCGTTTACAATGGTTAATAGTACGCTTCGCAATAGCTTTAGTTTTGCGTACATTATTTAGATTTGTATTCAAGGGATGTCTTTTATATAGTTTTTCAGCCCTTTTACGTTCTTTGATGACATTTTTACAATCATCATCAGACCATGGGTTATGTTTGTGTTTTGGAACTGCAGAGGTTTTTGGAATATTCTGTTCACAAATTTCAACCAGAGTATGTGTAAAAGTAAGTATAGGATCAGCTTCCTCTGAAAAGTTCACTGAATTTAGATTTGTAAGACAGTCCGATTGGAATTGGTTCCAGTTTGCTTTGTTAAGCTTCCATTGTAGAATATAATTATCATTAGAAGATATGATACTCTTCAATACAAGTGGAAAGTGGTCACTTCCACATAGATCATCGTGTACTGACCAAACAAAATCTGTTAAAAGGGAAGGATCACTTATTGTAAGATCTATTGAAGAATACGTTCCATGTCCTGGATGTAAATATGTATTAGACCCATCATTAAAGATACGATACATAAATTGTGTATTGATATAAAGTCTTCAATTTTTTTACCTTTAGTATCTGTATGGTCACTACCCCAAATTTGATTGTGAGCATTAAAGTCTCCTAATAAAATGAAAGGTTTTGGTAACTGATCAATAAGATTATCTAGCTCTGCAGAATTGAAGTTAACACTTGGAGGAATGTATATAGAACAAAACGTGATAGTTTTCTGTAACGTGATACGGACAGCAACAGCTTGAAAATTGGTATTTAGTCGCAAAGAACTGTGTAAAATGGAATTTTGAACTAGAATAGATGAACCACCTTTGGCTCTGTCATCTGAACTATAAATATCATATTTTGCAAAATTCTTTAATTTGAGGGTATCGGTACCTTTTAGATGTGTCTCCTGAAGACAAAATACTGCTGGCGAATATTGCTGATCAAGAAGATGTATTTTATTTATATTTTTTTAAACCTCTACAGTTCCACTGGATTATAGAATCAAAACGATTTATGTTGTTTTTAATCTAGGAAGAGAAGTTTTTCGACCCCTTTTGCCTGGGGATACACTGCGATCCCTAGAACAAGATAAAGAGTTTTTAGCAAGGGTATTTGAATTATATGAAATATCTGTATCTATCGGAGGTGTATTTGAATCCTCCATTTCTACCTCAAGTGCATCAAATTTGTTGCTGACAACTACTGCAGAACTTGTGCTGGGAATACGTTTGATAGACTTCGTTTTACTCTGTGGTTTATTCTGTTTGTTATTTTGTTTAACTGGAGATAATTTTGTATTTACAACTGGTGTTATCTGTGATGAAGATGATGACTTTGACAACGATGATGGCTTAGAAGATGATCGTGACGTCTTAAGAGAAACCAGATGCATTATCAAGATCTTTTTGCAATCCTGTAATTTCGGTTTGACAAGCTACAGATACAGTTTTCTTGGAACTAAGAACATTAGCGTAACTCTGTGATGCGCAAGAACGCAGTTGTTGGTTATTGTAAATATTTCTGGCCTCATGATAGGGAATACGTTTGTCTAATTTATTATAATGATTTCAACTTCTTTCTTGTATGCTGGACAATCTTTTGAGGTAGATTTATGATTACCTTTGCAGTTAATACACTGCATTATAGAAGAATCACATGGTTCATCAAAGTGATCATCTTCGTATGAAGGTCCAGTGTGACCACATCGGTCGCATGTCTGATGGTTTTTACAGTGTCCTCTTGTGTGTCCAAACTTAAGACAACAAAAACAACACAGAGGAGAAGGATAATACTGCTCTACGTTGGCCAAAACGTAACCTAGTTTAATTTTTGTAGGTACAGTAGGCGTACTAAACGTCAGAAGAAAAGTATGAGATTTAATCTCCTTACCATCACGCTTAATGATTTACGTTTTACAGTTATAAACTTTTGATTCTTGAGGCCATCAAGAATGACATCATCAGCCAACAAATGTAAATTTCGGTCCTTGTCCCTGAGTATACCTCTACTAGTATTGAGAATGGAATGCGGTAATACTTTAACGGGTATTTCACCGATATGATCACACGTTTACAAGTTCAAGGATTGTTGTTTTGATGCACATTCGACTACGAGATTGCCGTTACGTTGTAGAAAGCACTTTACAATAACTCTCAAAAATACAAACCAGATATGAAGTTCAAAATCTATTGGCAATATAATGGCCGCAGTGGATTTTAACATATACAAATTCATAAAAACATTACAAAGCATTAGTTGCTTTATGAAGCATTATCATTGTCAACAACAGAATTACTCACATGTGTTTGATTACGTAATCCTATTAAAAATCATCATGCATTAAGTGGATGCCAATTGTCAAGGACAAACCACAATGTTGGTAAACATATACCATACAAGCATTATTATACATAATAGCTTTAAGTATGTGATAGTCAGGATAGGATAGCTGGTGTACTTTCCTAGCGTACTGAACCACCCATACTATTAAAAGCACAAGTCCATAATTAGAACATGTTGAGTGGTTTATGACGGGTATCAGGAACGGATCCACCGCGACGATTGGGTTTAGAGTGTAAACCGCAGGCAAAATTAATGAACATAATATGGAAACAGCAACTCTGAAAATAGAAAAAACTAGGCAGATACTTTGCTCAGAAAACCTACTTAACTTTATTCATGATAAAAATATCTTTTAAGACATATTTTTACGGAGGGTTGGGAGGGTAATGTTTTGGTAACTTTTCAGCGGGCTGGAATTAATCTTAGAGGGGTACTTCAATTAAACAATGATTCGAAGAAATTGTTTAATTAATATATTGACAAGAAAGATAACTCGTCTTGCTGACAGCACAAATACCATTGAATTAATGTTTATCTAATTAACAAACCCACGATAAATGAGAATATTGTGATACCAGCTCAAATATTCTTAATTAATTTAGTGCACCATATGCGCATTTCGACAACTTATGTCTCTTCGGTGATGCTCGTGGCCAAATGATTGGAATTCTCAAAATATATAAATATTTGAAGAGCAGTGTTAAAATCAAAATGACCGAAAAGTGAACCAAAGAATCTATCTAAGGACAGAGCTACGCATGAGGGAGATACTCCTTAGTTTTAGAGTGATTTACTTAATTTGATGACTGAAAATTTGAAGTATATATTATACTTCACGTCAGTACAAAAGCTCTGAAAACTAGAGTTATGATAACCTCAGGGACTATCAGTCCACCAGCAGTACTAGTGACATCGGCCTTGTTCTTATAATAAATATTAGAATATATATACGTTATAATGTTCTGCACCAGATGCACATTTCGAAAACTTATATCGCTTCAGATATCCTCGTGGCCGAATGATTGGAACAAGCAATGGAACAAACTTATATAATACCGCCTTCAACGTAATAGTCAAATTTCTATCAAAAAAAAACCAGATTTGTGCATGTATAGTTTATATACTTTATAGCAAACATCGAAGCATTTATTTCAGGTTAAATCAAGAGCACTGCAAACTTAAAACTTGAGCTTTTGATACCCTGGGAAGCTGATAGTCCACCAGTAGCGATATCGACCAAACGATTGAAAGTGCCTGCTTTCTCGTCTCTAAACCAATACAATAAAATACTACTGGGATCTTGCATCTGCTCTGCATATAACTTTGGCATTTGATAACAAACCCTGTCCAAATATCAAGTACTCACTTTAGGCAATTACGATCATATACGCCGGGAGCCACGTTTATGAAATTATCAAATGGTTTGAAATGTCTTATTTATAATATTTGGAAAGAATTCTTTCGTATATCTTGACCAAAATTATATTCTTCAAATTAAAAAATGAAGTTTGTAAATTACTGTTTTAGTAAAGAATAGTTTTACTATGTATATCTCTGTCCTAAAATTGATTATTTTGTACTTATTTCTAGGTCAAAATGTTTCAGTTCCATATTTCTAATTCATTTACATAAATAACGAAATATATGAGTTACAGTTAACTGCCATCACTGATTGTCTCCAGTACATTGATGTAAATATATCACCTGGTTCTAGGATAATTTATTGTGAGCTATTCTTTTCTTGATTCCCCGCGGTCGGGTGTTTCAAGTGTTATTATCCAACCCTTATGTAACTGACTTGGTTGTGTGGGAGGTTTCCCCTAGGACTGCACATACTTTATATATTGTACTCCACTACACCACGACTTGTTATATATTAAAAATAAAGAAAAAATCACCAAAACTTTTACTTACTCCTCTTAGATTGCCTTCTGTGTCTACTATTCATCTTCCTCGCAATTCTTGCAAAACGTTGTTCAGTACTACTAAAGTTAATATTTCTCCTCTTAAATATAACTACCCTTATAATCAATCCAAAATAATTTCAGAATCCATAAAATCTAAACATTGCAGGTATTCTAAGATTTCTATGTGCAACGCTAAGAGATGTCTTACTTGCCATCACATCTCTTGCAATTCCACCATTAAATCCACTGTTAATGGAAACAATGAAATACCACTAATTTAATATACGTTATAACCTGAGTAGCAAGGGGATGTGGGGCTCAGTATGTAGGTGAAACTTCCTAAACATTGAAAAGCCGTTTTCGTAATCATTCATATAAAATCAGACTTAATTCTAACCGTAAATACAATAACTTTCTCAACAATCACTTCGTCAAATATGCTCACAATATTGATAACGTTATTATTACCCCTATTAAAAATATTACAAAACTACCAGGAGAAACCAAATCTGAAATGAAAAAACGACGTTTAGTTGCTGAACTTTAATGGATTAAACATCTAAAAACTCCATACCCCCTTGGCCTCAATGACCAAATTTTTCAACATAGTAACATTTCGTCTTCCCATAACAATATCAATATATATTTTACCTAGACCAGACGTAAAGAGGAAACACAGGTCGCAAGGTCGTCGCCGTAATGGCAACCGCAGAGGACATGATAGATTAAATAGGTCATTGGACGATTTTCTGCGGATAGCCAGAAATAACGGAAATAACGAACTTCTACATGCATTATCATCTATTCCGGTCATCAGATTAAAATCTATTCTGGATGAGGCTAATTTAAGAAGTTTACGTTACATGGATTGATTTAGACTTAAAATGAGTATAACATTTCATATAAGAAACTTGACCCTTGTATACCATTGCTTCCTCCTAAATCGCAATTCATCAAAATTAAATATTTAAATAAAGGTTTCGATCTGTTTAATATTTCTAATATTTTTCGTGATCATAGAGTCAAATCTAAAATTCCTCAGTATTTCGAGAATCTTGATTTGCTATCAGTACAAAAAACCTATTTGAAACCGTATATTTAATTACAATGCAATTACATCTAATATTGATTCTTTTGACTTTATTCCATCGTTTTGTTCATGCTATAATTCTAAATTCATTTATCAGCCTGTCGGCCATATTATTACAGGTGATCTTAATTCTATTTCGGATAAATATCTACGTTCACTTTTTAATAAAGGGCCGAAATATAGATTATCTTCTAAGGTAGATTTTTCCAAATGCCGAAGTATTGTTGTAGAAGCATGAAACACTTATTGTAAACGATGGTGTAAAAAGGAGATGTAAAAATACATGCCTTGAATGACTGGAAATGTGAAATGTTAAAAATGATCAATATTCGAATTAATAATTTTACAATTAATCCCCATTTATTCAAACAGCCTCATTATACACCAGTCCAGTCTATAAAAAAGAAATTGGCTGATTTGCATAATGCTTAAGTCTTTGTACCTGCTGACAAACAGCTACTACTATTATTGTTTGAAAAATATACTATATCACAGTTCTTAAAACTGAATTAAACTCTACTTCTATGGAAGTTCTTTGGTCTTTATAGGGATCTATTGCAATTTCAGATTCCTCTTTCAAGAATGTTAACCGATATTATGGGACCTGACGATACCAAATAACCAACTTAATTTTTTGACTATACTTGATTTGATATAATACGTGTATACATGCATATACAGATATATGTTCACCTGCGTTTCCGACACCGGAATTTCAGGCAGACAGCATTTCTTGCCTAGAATGGGAAATTTGACTTCGTGTTCCTGTCTCCTTCGTATGTTCATACGTGTATATTTATGTATTTACCTCCTCGATTTAAAAGGTTACTGCAGGACTGTTGCGACGGGTGTTGCATACAACCAGGGGACGATTAATCCTCCCGGGCACCTGGTCTCACCTCGATTTTATTGGTATTTGCATTTGTCTGAATATAACACCAAACACGATACTGTCCCCTTTATTCCATGGACTATGAGATACTTCGGTACTTCTTCGTTTTTTACTTCTATGTATGTTGAAACCCCATTGTTTAAAGAGAAGATATTATCCGACCATTGTAAAGTTATGTGTAACTTTAATTTAAACATTGATAAAAACGATCTTCCAACTACATGTATATATTGGCTTCCGAAATTACACAAAAATCCATATAAATCACGTTTTATATCAAATTCTAGTCACTGCTCTACAACATATTACCTCCGCTCTTATTGCAGGTAAAGACTATTAAACATAGCGGAGGGCCAAGAGGCCGTTTTCTCAATTACAGTTAGTTGACATTTGAAACCAAGAAAAACATGCATTAAGAAAAATTAAATTAGAAAATTTAGTACAAAAGAAATATGGTTTGATGTATTTGAAAAAGTAATTGATGTCATCCCTTCTAAAGGTTGATGAGCAGTTCGAGAAAAGGGCAAGTGCTCTTGTTTCGACGAATGCCAACGCATGTGCACCACATGGCGCTTCGCCTTACGACCAAATAAATGTTCTAACAGACTTTGATAAAAGATTGAAGTATGTTTCAATCGATGTTGATTGCAAAGGACTTGTTCCTGTCAGTGAAGAAGAACCTGGTCATTTCAACACCGCCAAAAGGAATGCATTTGATATCATGACGCAACAACAACGTACCAAACCTGTACCAAAATTACGTGTGTATAAACCAAGATTCACAGGTAAAGCAGGCTGCAAATCTGTTCGTCTATTAAGGCTTCATAACGTTGAACAGCAACAATAAAGTACTGTACTAAATGTAGATACTACGCATTCTTTTAGAATTTGCATTGTCAGACTTTTGAAAGTTACATGTTTAATTATACAGAATTGGAAATTCACTAATCGAAAAGTCAAAATCTTACTTTGTTAGGGAAAATTATGATTCCAAAAATAAATACCCTGAAACAGCTGTCATCCAGATGTTGAACTTTCTTATCGATAACATTTTTGTGGTGTTTGGGGGAAAAGTTTTTCAACAAATTGTCGGCATTCCAATGGGCACTAACTGTGCTCCGCTTCTGGCTGACATATTATTTTACTCATACGAAGCTGAATTCATTCAGTCCTTGCTTTCGCAAAGAAAAAAACCCAATCGGCTCTTGGCTTCAATTTTACTTACAGATATATAGATGACTTGCTTTCAATTAATAATCCTTCATTCACGGATTACTTTAACATCATCTATCCAAGTGAAATCGAGGTCAAAGAAACCACAGAAAGTAGTAATTCTACTTCGTATTTAGATATTATGTTGTCTTTCGACATTAATGGTCAATTCAACACCTGACTCTATGACAAACGTGACGATTTCAAATTTCGCTATCACAAACTTTCCTTTCATAAGTAGCAACATTCCATCATCGCCCGCATACGGCGTATTCATATCTCAGTTAATACATTATTCCAGAGCATGCTCAAATTACAATGACTTTGTTCTGAGGGCTAGGCGACTTTCGGTTAAGCTGCTCAACCAGGGTTATATATGTGCTAAACTAGCAACGTCACTGAGGAAGTTCTATGGTCGTTACGAGACTCTTATTACTCCATATGATATCTCGTTATCCAGACTTTTAAATGATATTCTGGACTGAGACCGATTCCGATCATTTTACAAAGATTTGACACCTTCTATACTAGAAGGTTACCTAATTTGACTTGTCCATATATAAATACATATGGAATTTACACGATTTGACCCTTTCTACTGGGTATATGTGACGGGTGTTTCTAGCAAGCAGGAGATGCTCACTCTCCCCGGGTACCTGATCTCACTCCATCATAGGGGTTTACATATGCTCTTCAAGTAGACATATTTTGTTATTTTCCACCTGTTTTTCATTTTCACTGATTTTGTATGTCCTCTGGTTTCATGATTTTTACACTTATGGTTTGGATTTATCCATCATCTTTACATTTCAACAACTGTCCATGTGTCACTGCTGGTGGACAAATTGCTCCCGAGGACACTTGTCGGATTTATCCATCATCTTTACATTCTGTAGTCTGTGGAGTTCATTGCGATGAGATCTGCTGATATTGCGCCTCGACGGACGATACCGGAAGGGATACGGATGGCTTTAAAGTCACACAGAGTGGTGCTGCTCATGTGCAAATCATGTAGAGATAATAAACAAGAAATTATAAACCGCGATTACAAAAGAAGAATTAACTGGCACTATCTGTGTTTTTTGATATTCAAGT
The DNA here is from genome assembly GCA_035048485.1 of Pteria penguin. Lineage (NCBI taxonomy): Eukaryota > Metazoa > Mollusca > Bivalvia > Pterioida > Pteriidae > Pteria > Pteria penguin. Next base: position 22,715,325 of record CM068585.1, read on the forward strand.
TTTTGAAGTATTTGAATGTTTTGATCTTCTGGCTTAGACTACTGAAATTAAATTCAAGAAAAATAAAGTTTTGGAAGTATTCTATTCTTTTTGCCATGATGAAGTGCTTACACAGAATACACTTTGTCTTGTGTCTGTCTGTTTTCGATGCAAATCAAAGAATATTTTAAAAAACAAAATCTAAATTTTCATGCTAAAAGGTGGTGAAATGAATTTTGATATCTTTATTGAGTTGGTCTGGAAAAAAACCTACCTACCTACCGACATACAAAAATCTGAGTCGCGTTACAGCAAACATACAATTTTTTAAGGATGGCCTAATGTCGTTTTTCAGTGTATATTCTACTATTATCATATTGTGTGTGCATGTCCTTGGTGATTTTTGTCATACAGCTTTGTCAGATGTCTTCAGTTTTCTCTTTAATGTGTAATTAAAGTAAAACCAGAAAGCCAATTGCTTTTTCCTTTTCACAAAAACTGAACGTGTACAAAATTTTGTTTCGTACCAGGAAATGTCCGCGAAAAGGGGGTCACGGTTGGTTCCCGTAAGAATGACGACAAATTGTTAGAAAACCTCTCCTCGGAATACAACAGTAGGTTATCGATGATATTATCTTGGAAACGTTATGTCAGTACTTATTTTTAGTATCAGGCTCAACCTGACAGAGTACGTTTAATCATGGTTTATATCAATCAATTTATTAAATCATATTTCATAAGAAAACAATTAAACCGATACATTACAAATATAAATAGTGGGTTTGATATAAAGATATTCCTGTCCGTCAAGTTAAAATTTTGTTTATATATTTACTCATTAAAGGGGAGACATTTTGTCAGTACGGTTGAAGTCACGTGATTACAAGTCGCAGAAGTCACTGCTTGCCTCCAGCTCGGGGTATTGCCTAGAGGTGCTTGGTAATCGGGGTATTGGGTATGCCTGGAGGCGCATGGTAATCGGGAGGTGTGAACATGTTTGTTGTAAACAATGTGTATGTTTTGAATTTGTAATTAGTCCCATTTATGAAGATTCTAGTAGTGTTTTATTTTTTCATTTTGATTGGTTTTATTACATTTTAGGGGGTGGTTGTTTGATGTCTTTGTTTGTTGTGATCTCGATTCGAAAAGTTTTATTTTGAAAGAGTTTGGGGACATTAGCCGATATTTCTTCCGTACTTTACGAATTACAGAGTTGAGCATAAGTTCCTCCCAATGTCCATGGGACTGCCATACAAATTTGTTTCGCCTTCTGTTCAGACTGACTTCCCGAGTCTTTCTATCTAAATATCAAGAAACACCCCACGATGGCATAGCATTGTCCAGAACTTCTTGTATAGGACCTTTCTCTTTCTATGAATACGATGGTGAGGAGGGACGTCTGATTCTGGTCACCACATCTGCCGGTTGCAATCATCTATCACGCAGGTGACGAAAAGCAATTTGGGCATTCGTGTTCCCCTTCAAGTTGTGGAATGAGAGGCTAACTGCCAGGCGATTCGGTGTCCACAAGGTCCTCTGTCAAAGTGCTGGCGGAGTATTTGTCCAGTCCCATTCATTGTGTGCAAAAATGCCTGTAACGCTTGAAGCTTATCAGGTGATAAATTCCAACTTGTTCACTGTTGGGCTTTAGAAACAGAATGATGATATTTGGAAGAGATTCAGATATATTAAAACGCTTTCTCATAATTAATTTCTGGCTGCAAATTTTACTTTGTTCTCTGCGTTGCGGTAATTACCTATTATCAATTTCCTTTCCTTATATAAACAACGCATTAACATAAAATAATTAACCCGAAATTAAAACACGTCTAGACCGTGGCTTCACAAATGTTGAAGATCGTTTTTTGCGTTCATATTGAATAAGACAATTGATATAAATTTTATGTCGCATGGTTTCGCATGGCTGACCACAAGTACCCCGGTCATCCGCTTGTGGTCAGCGTGATGAATCGATACGTGATTGACAGCTTCAAATTATCACTATCCGCTAGCTGTCCAAATAAGAGACGGGGCTTACACCTTCCCCTTTAAGACACCTGCTTAGACGGTTTTCGTGCCATTTTAAAGATATATATAGAGATAATTTCGTGTTTTAATGAGATTTAAAAAAAGTTTTCTTCTTTAAAATGGCACGAAAACGGCTTCGTATATGTGTCCTTTATGTGCATTGTTACAATAGATTAATACTGATATATATTTATATGTATATAAAGGTAACAACAAAGAAGAGGCAAATAGCATACGTGATATCCGTAGTTGTAGCATATGCTACCGAAATACACGATGCGTTAATAAATCTAACATTATTACATTCCAAATTGATATCTTTGGTAAATTGATTGAAATACCAAGGGAATCTTTGATATAAGCAGCAATACAATCCATTTATTTTTCATGGACAGATCGCGTTTTGGGGATTCTATAAAACTACATTATAACTTAATTTCCTTTGTTGAGTTATACTGTCATGATCGCATAAATTATTACAGCTTTTATAAAGCATGATTTGCCAATTGTATGACAATTACTGTTTCCTAGCGGTATATATACTGCTTGTATTTGATATACCGTATCCACAAGAATATTCTCTGATTCAGTGCTTCGCAGTATCAACGTGTCTCCAGTGAGTATGTTATTCTGATTAGTATTTTCTTCTATAAACAATTTTTATTCTTAATGATATAATAGATATTATGACATTCAAATGAGGAAATCAGAAGTAGGAAGGTTTGGTTTTAAAATTTTATACGTCATATACTAATCGACAATTTCAACTTCACTCTTTACGCGTCCAGGTTAGTACTTTAACCATTTATTTTTTTCAGATACCCGATCAGGAAACTAACCTTCCTCAAGGAACACTATAAAATAAAACCAGTAAATAAAGTTTCAAAGCTTCTAATATTTGTACATTATTAATAAATCGGTCCCCTGAAAGAGTTGGAAAAAGATTCAACGTAACGAAATCCTACTTAGGGTTCTATAAATATATCTATTTCAGAAGTATTGATAACCATAAATTTGTCTTCACAACGATTGGTGTTAAAACAAATGCACTATATTTAAATTTGCCGATTTCATTTTGTATACCTGAAATATACATAACTCCATAGAAACAGCGTATAGTTCCTTCCTATAAATACTTCAAAAATATATATATCAATTAATCATAAAAATATCACCAGTAATTCAATTTGACTTTTAAAAGTTTAGTTCAACTTTACAATCAGAAATTGAGCCACGGTTCGCCTTCATCTGTTTCCGAACCCGGAATTTCTGCACCATAAGCCCAGAGCTCAACCACTAACCACATTTGACCCTAAAAATACTTCGTGATTTAAAATATGTATAAAATTAAGAATTTTTTGTATTTTTCTTCCAGATAGCAAAAGGACAATTGAAATACCGACTCATGTATCAACTCATCATCATTACTACTATAATCGCGATTGCCAGCTGCAGTAAGTCATTATTATTACAACATGATAAACCGCACTAAAACCTAATTCTCACATCCTCTATGGACTCGTAATTTTTTAAAGATTTCTTTTCAATTCAAATTATTTCATTCCTTACATTTAAAATAAATATTGATTTACATAATGTTGATAATTGATTGGGTACTGGGAGTTATGTTTAAAAATGGACACACCAATGCATATAATAAATATATGAGACTTCATTTATTTTAGATATTTCATTCTTTTTTCTTGGCTGTGATTGATCTTCTTATTGAAAAAATTTAAATTGTAATCCAAACTTTTCAAGTGCACACGGCTTAACTGTATGCCGGTTGACATAAGCTTTTTTACTACATGTCAGTTTGTGTACTGTGTAAAGGTGAATTGCAAAATACATGAATGACACCCATTCATTAGTGAACAAGTACTGGAAATAGTAGCTCTCTTTGTTCCAGTATCGAACATTTTATTAGATCTTAAGAGACATTCTCTGTAAGCATCATACTGACACAGAAACTACTTGTAATAAAATTAGATGATATCTATATTTTATGATGTTCTTATTATTTAGTTCTCAAACGAAAGAAAATATATGGGTTTTTGGGCTTGTTGCAATGGAAACCATGCTCAAGTATGAGAAATACGGGAAATTGAGTAAAATATTAAATTTATCAAAAATAAAATGCATCTCTTTCCAATATTCAAATAATCCTTTAAAATTATGAAAGCAGCGAAACAAACAAATATAAGAAATATAAAAAATCAAAAATATATTGTATACTTAATATTTATTGGGTTTAATAAGGTCGAAATAGCAGATTTACAGCTATGATTTGAGTTAACTTTACTCCCTAATGCAACGGTAGAATTTTTGGTTTTTTTTAAATATTAATCAATAGACAATATTCTTTGATATTTCTAAATTTTAGTGAGATGTTTTTTCTTCCGGCAAAGATATTGATTTATAAGATTAGTCTAAATTGATTAAATATTTGAAAAGATTTACCCCCCCCCCTTAGTAGAAAGTGAAAGTGAAAGCAAAACAAAGCAGAAGAGTAGAATTTATATTCTCTTCTATTTCTAAAGTGAATTTCGATAATTAAGCGATTATGATTTACATATATTAATGGACACTATGTCCAAGGTGTCACAGGTGTGTAATTTCAAATGTTCATCCAATATTTGTACAGAAAATATATCAAATCTAGCATCTATCAACCATTTGATTTGGATTTAAATTAAAAATTATCCTTACAGAATATGGATTGTTGCCAATTATAGACTCCTCCCATGTTTTAAATATATGTAGTCATCATTTTAACTATTTTTAAATAAAAACACAAGAAGATCTCGACGACAAATTTCCCTAATACCCTCAGTATTGAGTGGACATCGAGATGTCAAGGAAAATGTTTTATTTGGGCCATCCAAAAAGGTAAAAACAAGAACAGAGGGTTGCGAATGTCTGAAATTCTGAAAGTTCATCAATATAATGGCTTGATCATACCTGTAGGAACATCGTAAGTGTTTTATCACAAATAACTCATATTTTAATTTGTTCACTCAAGTGAAAATAAAATGTTTTTAATGATTTAAACTTTTCTCTATTTTTGAATTTATATAAATGTAAAGTATTTACATGTACAGAGCTTATGAAAAAGCCGGATTACTGGCAATCTCCGGCAGATTTTGTAAATGTCTGATATTTTTCGAACCTACACTGGACATAGTGTATGATTTATTTATTTTTGCATTACTGTGACTAAGTTAACACAAATGTTGGAAGTATGTTAATTTCAGACCAGAATACAAAACAACAACAGTTTTTTGCACATCCATTCAGGTGATTTTGATATTCAGCATTTGCTCTGTCTCTGCAAGATGTGATTCAGGGCAACAAGTTTGTCATTTTCTTTAGGTGGGGCCTTCTGTTGACTGATTTGAAGTCTGGGTCATGAACAACAATCGTTTCAAATATTGTTCAGATCCAACTTAAAATGGCCTAATTTGAATTGAACCGCTACTCTCCATATTTTAATTACCAAGTGGTATATGTACCATTGTGAGATCCATTTTTAGCTCACCTGAGCCAAAGGCTCAAGTGAGCTATTGTCATAGTTAGTCCGTTGTCTGTCGTAAATTTTCACATTTTCGACTTCTTCAGAACCGCTGTACAGGATTTGATGAAACTTAGTATGCATGAAGTACTCAAGGTCCCCTACAAGTGTTGTTATTTTTCGTTTGGATCCATTGACAGGTGGCGTCACATAATAAATTAAAACACCTCCTCCCCTTATCTTTTTTTTTTTATTTTGGGGGAAAAAACCCGGGTTCAAGATACTGTATCATTTTTCACGTCACAAGACACGATAGCGGGTGATTTTCTCCTCAAGAAATTTTCACGTCAATAGCTTTGTATGTATGTCTTTAAAGAATGAAAGTTTTTCTTTGATTATGTTTTAATTTCATTCATTTGAAATATACTAAAATCAATAGATCAAGGATGTGGGGAGGAATGTAAAGATGATGGATAAATCCAAACCACAAGTCCAAAAATCATAAAACCAGAGGACATACAAAATCAGTGAAAATGAAAAACAAATGCAAAATAACAAAATATGTCTACTTGAAGAGCATATGCGAACCCCTGTGATGGAGTGAGATCAGGTGCCCGGGGAGAGTGAGCATCTCCTGTTTGCTAGCAACACCCGTCACATATACCCAGTAGAAAGAGTCAGATCGTGTAAATTCCACATGTATTTATATATGGAGAAGTCGTAGTAGGTAACCTTCTAGTATAGAAGGTGTCAAATCTGTGTAAAATGATCGGAATCGGTCTCAGTCCAGAATATCATTTAAAAGTCTGGATAACGAGATATCATATGGAGTAATAAGAGTCTCGTAACGACCATAGAATTTCCTCAGTGACGTTGCTAGTTTAGCACATATATAACCCTGGTTGAGCAGCTTAACTGAAAGTCGCCTAGCCCTCAGAACAAAGTCACTGTAATTTGAACATGCTGCCTTTCGATTTTCAGGTTCAACTGATTTGTAGTTACAGAGTTATGGGACTTTGATTTTGAGCCCACCTGAGCCGAATGTCATACAAGATTGTCTGTCATCTGTCCGTAAACTTTTTGATATATTCAACTTCTTCTCTGAAACTACTGGGCAGAATTCAATGACCAATTTGGATGAAATGTAAAAATTGATAGAGGACCTACAGTACTTCATGTATACCATGTTTCATTAAAATCTTTCATGTGGTATAACAGCAGAAGTTAAAAATGTGAAGAATTGTCCCTATACACCCTCATTTGGAAGTCTTAAAAATTCATAGAAAATCCAAAAATTGAGATATTGACAAAATTCTTTCAAAATAACATTCCTTACCATAATTACGATCAAAATGGTCCATAAGAAATCATCATTATCAATTAACTAGGAAATATGACACTTTTCTGCATTGAAATCACCAAGTCCAAAAAAAATGTCGAAAAAATTTCTAAAATTTGATTTTGGAAGGGAACCATAATGAAAAGACTTCTTCACTCATCCCTCTAGATCATTTCTATGCATTCTGTTTGTTTCTGTATACAGCCAGCTAGTATGAAGAAGAAGATTGACAAAGGAGGGTACTCTTTTGTGACCTACTTTTGACTGTAGTGGTGCCACCTGTAAAGAGGTCTTGACGAAAACGACAGAATTTGAAGAGGTCATAAGTGATTTATTTCTAACAAGATTTATTAAAATCCTTCAAATGGTTTTGCAGAAAAAGTTGATAAGGTGAAAAATGGCCAATCCCCCCCCCCCCCTCATTTTTTTGGAAGTCTTAAAAAATTCATAAAAAATCCAGAAATTGAGATATTGACAAAAATCTTTCACAATAATATTCCTTACCATAATTATGATCAAAATAGTCCATAAGAACTCATCATTATCAATTAACTGAAAAACATTACACTTCTCTGCATTGAAATTACTAAGTCCAAAAAAAATGTCTGAAAAACATCATAAATTTGATTTCGGAATGGAACCAAAAATAACAACACTTCTTCACACATTTGTCTTAATCATTCCTATGCGTTTGGTTTGTCTCTGTATGCCCCCGGTCTGAAGAAGAAGTTTGTCAAAGGAGGGTATCCTCTGTGACCTACTTTTGTTCATGGTGGCACCACCTGTCAATGGATCCCGACGAAAAATAACAACACTTGTAGGGGACCTTTAGTACTTTGTGCATACCAAGTTGCATCAAATTCTGTTCAGCGGTTCTGCAGAAGAAGTCGAAAATGTGAAAAGTTTATGACAGACGAAGGCCAGATGCCGGACGAACGGAAGCTGGACTAACTATGACAATAGCTCACTTGAGCCTTTGGCTCAAGTGAGCCAAAAATCTGCATTTTTTTTCATTCAACAAACAAAATCGTAATCCGGATAAGACTTTTTCAGTATTTCATTTCGGGTATTAATGTGCTCAATATAAAACACGCAGTGCACAGTCATGTCTTGGTCAATTAAATGGTCACCCTCCAGTCATAGATCTCATGGACACACATGTAGATTAGCAGGAGGCACAACTGACTAATAACATGGACACATATGTAGATGAACAGGGGGCACAACAGATGTAATGATAAGAAAAGTCATTTTGAGATGGAGAGGCAATTCATCAATTAAATTTTCATATTGAATTTATGTTTATAGTGTCATTTTGTCAAAACGTGAACTATAAAGTTTATCTTTTTCCATTTAAAGAATAATGTCTATCATATTTTACTTTAAGTAGGTCAAACCCATAGGTCAAGGTCACAAGGTCAAAATCTTTTTTAAAGCTTTGCCATGATGCATAAACAAATGAAATTTAAGAACCTTATCCTTGCCACTATTCTTATGAAAAAGAAGGTAAAACGTAAAGGTCAAAAGGTCAATTCTTGCATATATTTTGTTATTTTATCAAATAAATAGTGCCTTATTGGTTTGAATATTTTTTATGATATACTTTTTTTTATAAATTGTTATTAAATCAAAACAACTAATCAATTTGTAAAAAATAAAATAAACACAGTATTTTTTCCTTCATTTTTTCATGTTTCTTTGGATTTTATTTTTGGTTACTTTGGTAACCATTCACTGAAAATTCTATTTTCTAATATTAAAAACACAAAATAAAATATATGTAATGTAAAAAAGCTATTTATATGTGTATATTTTAAATAAATTGGTATGAATAGCAAAATAAAACTAAATTAGTAAGTAATTAAAAGAATTTGAAATTCTGCCATAGTAACAAATTTTGACCTTTAATATTTTTTCAACTAAAAAAAATACCTCTCTGATTTTTTTTTTATTTTGTAGAATGATAGTCAAACTTTGAGAATTATTATGAAATTTTAAATTTTATTGTTGCATAATTTTTCTATGCCATGTCAAAAATGCCTATTTTAACAAAAATTGAAAATTACTATTTTTTGCATATTTGAGGTCATTTTTTAATCACTATTATAAAAATTTTCATCAAACACAATATAACTTAAATGTTATATAAGATAATATCTTTTTTAATTAGATGTCATTTTACAATTTACTATTTTGATAGATAAATAATACCTAATTAAATATATGTTTTTTATTAAATTTGCATGGTCTATACAAGGCTTTGATTGACCCAATCTTGTTACCATGGTAACGAAGCATCAGAATTAATTAAACATGGCAAATTTTTTGAAGATAGTAAATATACTTTATATATTAAAAGTATCATTAGAATCTAAGATGTGTCATTTCCCATCTATTCCCATATGCTTTGATGCTTACAGAGAGTGACTCTTAATATATTTGCTATCCAAATATATACACTTTGGACCATTAGCATCACCACCGAAGAGACTTATGACATCGAAGTTGCATATGGTGCATTAAATTACAATTAAAATGTTCGTAATATTTATTACTACCACTCGGTCGTCACCGCTGCCGGTGGGATGTCACAAGACAATGGGTTGGAAATATAATTTCACTTTTACTGTGACTGAAGTTTGTGAATTACTCTAAACCAAACAAGTATCTCCCTAATTCACCAACACTTTTACACGTACACATACTCTAATATGTCACTGCTTCTCGTGGAAAAGATACCAAATTTAAAAACTGTAGAAATGTTTATGTGTTGCATACAAAATCTAGTAAAATAGGGGGTAAGTTAGTATTTTTGAGCGTTTACTAAATGTTTATACATATTTGTGTCATTGGAATTAGTAGTTGAGCAGTACGTCTTAGGACTACAGTGAGGTGCAGTCCTAACATAACATTATGTTCACGTCGCGTTAACGTGAAGTTTGCTTTCCTCGTGCGCTCAGGACTGCTGAGCACACGCGTTTGCGTTAACGCAGATTTCCACGTGAACTTAATTTCGAGACCGCGTGAACGCGCTTGACTGCCGCGTGAACGTGCTTGACAGCCTATTGAAATCCCTATTGAATTTCGTACCATCTACTCACTTTAAACGTGCCGACGAATGTTGCGTTGAATATGTTATACATCATCTTTGAAATAATTTCTGTTAAAACACTTGAAAATTATTTTTCGTTGCATTATTTTTTTCTTGTTCTTTCTTTAATTGTAATTTACAGAGTGCATAACACAAGCTGATATCGTGTTTCTTGTCGATGGATCTACCAGTATGACTCCTAATGATTTTCAAGTGCAGCTTCAATTTTGTATCAGATTATTATTACCATCTAATATTGATTCTGGAGACGTTAGAGTTGGATTTATGTTATTCAGTACCCAATCTGATATACAGTTCCATCTGAATGCTCACTCCTCTAAGGATGATGTTATATCTTCAATACTGAAATCCAAATTTCCCATGGGATCAACGAACATTGCAGATGCTTTAGAGGTTATGACTGACGAAATGTTTACACCGAAAAATGGGGACCGTATTGGAATAAAGAACACAGCAATTTTAATAACAGATGGAATATCCAACATAAAACGTGAAAAAACGTATAACGTTGCTAAAAGGGCCAAAGCGATTGGTATTCAATTAATTGTAATCGGTATTGGTGATGTTGTGGATTATGATAAAGTCTCACGACTAGCGTCATTACCATCTTTAAACAACGCGTTTGTGTTGAAAGGATACAACCGACTCAGGATTTTCGACGAACGATTTTTTGGATTCTGTCCCGGTAGGTGAGCACAGAGGGGGAAAAGGATATATATGAATACAGGGCTCGTTAATTCGTAGTATCTTATCAGCCCATGTCCATGCAAATTACTAATCAAAGGTAAAGTAGAAACTATCAAGTAGTTGTCAATTATACTGAAAATAAGAAAATTCGACATCTGTTTCTCATTTCCGTTGAATGTTATTTGTGATGTTATACGTGATGACTTTGGATTTCCTATTGTAAATTTCTCTTATCTAGATGGTGATGTCCCCAGACTCCCATCATATGGTATTTATATTAGTCAATTGGTTCGGTTTGCTAGAGCCTGCACCGACGTTTTGGATTTTCACGAAAAAAAAATTTCTCAGATTACTTTTACACTTCTTACTACTCAGGGTTATAGATATCATAAACTTAGAAACAAATTTGGTAAATTTTATAGATCTTATTCAGACATTTTATCTAAATTCGGAAATGTTACTTTTCAACAATATGTATCCAGAGGAATTGCCCATCCCAATTTCTACGTTGATCTAGTGTACAAACTAAGGAGGGTCAAAGGTTCCGATAATTTCATATCGGCGGGTTCTAAAATTATTAAACGCCTTCGACTTCAACAGTATGACCCCGAGATCATCGCTAAGACCATAGATCTTGTATTGTGTCCCTCCACAACCCAATGCAGACTTTTACTTGAGCATTGCACGCTGACTAACAGGGCTGTGGGGACTCCGTGACGGGCCTTGTCCAAACCTTTTCAGATGAGACAAGGTCCTGATTTTCGTCCCCTCTGACTTAGTGAGGACTCCTATTGATCAAGGATCTGAGCTCGCTTACAGACGGGCAGAGCACGGTTTACTTATGTTGATGTCTCCTTACTTATTTTTGATAGCAACATATTATTCTATAATTGTTTCGTGTGTAATAAATTTTTATGATTTCTCTCCTTGAGAAACCTGTTGATCCTTAATCTCTATATGGAGGATTATTTATAAATTTTAAAATGCGAGCCCTTTGATTGTGCTGCTTTTTCGGTGAGTGGGAAAGTGGGCGCCCGTAAACCGGTTGAGTGACGTTTGTTGCTTCAATTGACCGTCCTAAGTCGGTATCGTAACCGAAGCACAATCGAGTATTTTTGTTATGTCCTTCCGTGTTTATTATGCTATTGTCAGGTCTTAGTAATGAAGTATATAGAATTTGAACAGAATTAATATATATTGAATGATGTATTTCTAATGTGATAAATCTAATTATTATAAATTATTTTATTTTGTTTAAATGTAATCAGAAGCATAAGTATTAATAGAAATAAACTGGTAAAATCCATATTAAGCTATCCATAGCACGGAGGATATCCCGTTTTATTCCCTACATTTTTGTGTTGTATGTGCCTCCAATTGATCTAATATCGATAACTGTTATTGAGAAAACATTGTGTGGAACATATTGATCAGAACTAAAAAAAATACTAATAGTAATATTTAACAATCGAAAAGTATTAAACATTAATAGATTTTATTCTGTAATAATTGCAAATGTTGAGTTTCGTAGATGATGATGCCTTTTCTGTTTATTTTAAGGAATTACGTATATTTGAAGAGGTTAACAGAAAGCGTATTATTTATCAAAATATTTACATTTGATGATACGTAAAAATTCCATTTACACGATTTCTGTTTATAAAAGACGTTGCATGTGTACATATACAGCGCAAAGTAGTTAAAATTAGTATTCTATTCAAATATTGCATTGTTTTATTCAAATGTAGTTTAAAATGTGTGAAAAATACAAGCATTGAATAGTGATTCATGCAGAGTACATAGTCTGACTGTTTTTGATGGCAGGAGAAATATAAATAGAGGGATGATTTCATATTGACTATTACTAATTGATCAAAAGGAAACTTCTATTATTTTTTAGTTTATTTTGTTTCAAAAACGTTTCTGACAAATATATTTATCATCTATATTAACAAAACGATATTCAAAGAAAGAATGCAATATCCGCTGTCATTTCTTATGTTCCAGTTGAAGATCACAGAATCTATTTCTATGTTTAATATCGTTGAATGTCACTTCAGACAAACATATTAAATCAACTATATTAACAATACGATACAAAAAGATGGAATGTAATATTTCACGGTTTTAATATTTTCTGTGTTTCAGTTGAAGATCCCAAAGTTGCATGCAATAACATAACGACATGGACAATCACTCGGCAATGCAGAATTTGGAATATGTGGAATATAAACTGTCAAGATATTGTGTGGAAGTATGAGAACGACACGACTAATGTGTATCGTATGGGGGAGTATCACAACTTTACCATCCTATGTGAAGTAAAGTGATTTTTATATGTCAAGCAATATTTTATTAAAGAATTCTATAATTAAGTTGTGAAAAACCAGACAATATTTATCATAATGTCCAGACAGTAAGTCCTTCATTGTGTCTCAGCTAAGATACGATAAGACATCCGAATTACTACACAAGTTCCTGGTATTTTGTTTCCAAATAAAACATTAGTTACATCATTGATAATATACGTTTAGTAAGTTGTGGTGTCGGAGTTACCTTTCGCTGAGACAAGGTTGATAAAAGTTTAAATTAGTGTTCTTGACGTATCTCCTCCCTACTGTATGCGTATGAGAAATTTTCATTAGAAGAGATTTAAGTCAGTCGTGTATCTTCCATCCGTTTTATCTACCTGCTGATTGGTCGATAAGTCATTGTGGTTTCGATACAACATACTAAGTGAAAATTTGATATTACATGGACCCAAAATTTGACGTCTTAAGTCAACATTCAGCAAAGTCAGTTTGACGCTATTACACTATCCGGGAAAGCTAGCATCTCTATTCTGCATTTTCTAATAGATGTTTCTTATTGTCTGCTGCTCAGTAGCTTGTAATAAAGCAATTTACTTTATGAATATTTATTCCTCTCTTAAACTCTTCCTAACTCAAACTATTTTACATGGTCTCTTTGCGTGAAATATCCAGAGCTGACTGTAAAATAGAATTATAGACCATTTGTAAGCCGGTCGAGGAAACAGCAATTAATGCCGATCTATTATTCTACCGATAAAAATATGTTTATGTATGGAAATATGCATTTTCTCTCACAAGTATTTAAAAACTGTAGACATGTAGTTTCCTTGAAACATATCGTTTGAGAATCTGAAAATGTCTGCAATACTAAATGCAAGATATGCATCGATCCTTGATATAAGAGAGTAAGAAATTTCAATGTATATTACTACAAGAAAATGTTAATGATTTAAACAAGACAATAATGTATCCTGAAATGTAAGGTATGCTTTACAAGTTCAATCATCCATGCATGCTGAGGGTAGTGATTCATCGAACATATCTAAAATGCTAAAGTTACCCATAAACACAAAAAAGGACGGTACAAAAGGACCTGCAATTTTAGAAACATTGGTGATTATTAATATCGAATGACGTTGAAATAAATTTATAATGTATATACCATAGATATGAAAGAAAAAAGAGGAGTTACTGGCTCAGTTATGTGGCAGAAGTCACCATGAAGCTATACAATGTGAACTACATTATGAATACTATATAACAGATAATGTGATGGATGATTATTATTGTCCTAGGTAAGGGATTCTGTGTCCTTGGTAACGTCCATCAAATGGGAAAATGATACGTCTGTTGAATCGGCAAGCATGTGGACAGCAGATTATAGCAAGTATATTGGCAAAGAGACAACTGTTGTAACAGGTTAGTATTTTTGATAATAACAACCTCGAGGCATGTACACGTTTACATGTTTGAAAGTCGTAAATGTTGTCATTTCCTCACCTTTAGCTATGAACGATTTCAGGTGAGCTCAAGACTAAAGTTAGAACTTGACATTACTGTTCATTACTAACACAAATACAATTTAATAGTCATTTGCTTATCGGAGCACAAAAATATTCACATGAATCAGTTCATAATAGACTTTTCAATTTTTATGAAAAACAAAACCTTTTTGCATTTTTATCACAACAAATTCAAATTACATTAGATTGTTATTTTTGCACAAAATTATAACATATACATATTCAAACATTTATAATAACCACTAGGCCGGTGTCACTGCTGGTGGACTTATAGTCTTCGAGGGCATGATAGGTTTAGTTTTCAGTGCGTGTACATTTTCAGTCATAAATTTTCGCATTTCTCTGAATATGACACTATACACGATATTGTTCTTTTATTCCATGGACTATGAGATATGGTTTGCCTATGGTAGTTCTTCGTTTTTCACTATTTGCAACAACTCTAAAATTACTGAGTATATCTCTCACGCATAGCCCTCTACTTAGATTGATGCTTTGTGTTTTTTGTTTTTGTTTGTTTGTTTGTTTGTTTTTTCCGTATTTGGCCACTTGGTTTAAACTCGGCTCTTCAAATCTTTATATGTTATTCGAATGCCAAACATTCAGCAATGAACATCACTGAGAAGACATTGCTTGTCATAATGCGCATCAGGTACACAAAGTATAACGTATATATGTTCAAATATTTATATTATTAGTTTTCTCTTAGAATAAATGATGAATACTTGATAGAAATAAAAAAATTAATAGAAAAGTACATGTAAAAGTTTTGAATTTCATTTAACAAATATAAAAGGGCTGTTTATTATTTGCTCATATTACAATTAACATCACCCTGGTATATAACTTTCTAGTCCGAAAAGGATAGACATAAATTTCTAACGAGAAAACATCTGACAGATGCTGTATTGCACAAATTGACAAGGACATGCACACAAAACATGGTAATAGTGAAATTTATACAGAAACGTCATTAGAAACACATTCCATTGTGCTGCGGTTACGATACCGAGTTTGGACGGTCAGCTAAAAAATCAATTGGTATGGTTAACCTGTTTACCGGCGCCCACGTCCCCACTCACCGCAAAGACAGCACATAAATGTTATGGTTTAACCTTTTACCGTGTATTAAGTTTCCGCTCCTCATCGATTCATAAAATCTTAGAAAATGATAAAATAAACCCCTCGATTTCTATGGTAGTTCCATTGTCCTTTTTTCTGCATGTTAACGAATGCAGATGACAAAAATATTTTGACAAACAACCTTCTTTTGCAAGTTGCAATTAAATTACTCGGTTTCATTTTTGCCTGTATTAATGAACTATTCAAATTCTTATCAGGTGAATGCAGCTAAAATAACCTTTAGTAAATATATAAAGAAAAATCGAATGTACCCGAAAAGAAAACAAAAACCCCTAAAACAGGTCTTTTCTTTAATTCCATATATGAATTTCATGTAATATTTATTTTTCAGGGAATACTGCAAGGGCATCATCGAGTCCTTATTTCCTACAATTCTTCATTTTCTTATTATACGTCATGAAATGATGGAAGACTTTGTATTTAGTAAACTTCATGATACAGTATTTAGGAATTTACATCTACCATGCATTTCATTTCAACGTGTGTATTACCATCAACAACAACCAGTGGTTGAATGTGCTGATATACGGAAGATTTCATCTATCAGCGGAACATAAATCTATAAATTATGCTCAACGTACTTTCTAAATATGATTGACAGAATGTTGCTGTGAATAATGTCGATAGCAGATAACGTAGCTAGAGAAATGAATTATCCATTTATATTAATGTCGGAATCTGATTAATCAAACGCAACTAAATTTGAATGATTATGGATATACACGGCATTTCATAATACCAGAATCACTATAATCATAGGTACAGAATCAGTAAAGAGTAAAAACTATGACTTTGCGCCATTCCTACATTGTACGGACTAATAAAGCGATCAGATTCAATTCATATAGGTACCGTATCCGTTTACCACGAAAACGACGGAAGATATTTCTTGTCTAAGTTTTGTCTTACATCACAACAGAATTATTGCACCTATATAGTGACGGCATTTGCCTGATGCAGTACTAGAAATGAAGAACTTTAGCAATGGATTTGTCCAAACAGTGAGGAATAGTCTACAGTAACACCAACACACATTATAACTGTTTCATCCGAAAGACTGGATATCGGCGAAAATCCGTCAGGAATCGAAACATTTACAAGCCAAGTGAGCGCCATAGCTATATAACAAAGTACACATTTATTTTCACAATTTATATATTTTATCTATTTATTCTAATACCTGTAAGTCAACAGAGAGTCACTGTATGTTGCAGTTGCAGTTTATTCATCTATACCGCTTAAGATCGAGAACATGCACCTGTGTATTCTACCCCACAATTATCCAGATGTCGTTTGTCCAAACAAGAGTTAACAGTTGGTTTCTTGCAGCCAGTATGTTGAGGGCTGGTACCGTATCACAGTAAGCGTAGCTCGTAAAAGATCTTTCACTGTATCGGTTGTGGGATGCATTAGGTAGATGTCATCACTATAAACGTGAAATAATGGTGGGTAATTTAAATCAATTATATATATATATAATTTGTGCTATATATAAATACGTACATATAATATAATAAATTGTCTACTAATGTTATAAATTGTGGTCAATATTTGGAAACTACTTGGTCCTTCATCAGGACACGCAGAAGGCGTATAACGAGAATGACTGGTGAGAACTGTTTATAAAGTCTTTTTACATATGAAAGTAGAAAATGCAAAGGCCGACCTCTCAGTCATTCTCAATATAAAAGGCCAACTGTTATGGGGTAAAGTTTGAATGGGATGTATAGGGAGATTACTGTTTAGGTCATCTTAAAATTAATGCTTTTTCTCATCTTTCGTTTTTTGTAAGTACGTCAAAAAGAAATTTTATAAAGATACAACTCTTTAATAGAAGCTCATACAATACTAAATTACGAATAAACAGAAATAGCATGAATTAAACGTCAGAAACAATAGAATATCTATCATCAAAATAAACAGGGAAAATGTAACGGAAGTTAACTCTTACTATTTGAATCTCATTTTCGTAAATTATTCAATGAGAATTCATATGTATTCGTTTTAATAAAGCATTTATGGAAACATGAATTAAAATCACTTGTATACACTTCAAATTGTCCTCCAAATGCTCAAATTTTAACAAATGTAACGGATATTTAACATTTTTATAGCACATAAAACGGTGGTCCGCAATCACAAAATTCTCACAAATCTTCGTTCACTGAGTGAAAAAGGTCTTCCAAACAGCGAATACAGCTTAATTTGTTAAAATAGCGTATCATCCAACCCAAATTTCATCTTTCTGTTGGGGCCACTTAAGAGTGTCTTCTTAGAGGTCGTGATAAAATTGATTAAAACTTCCCCGTCGCTTTCCTCGACGTCAGTCACTTTACCGACATACCATTCTTCTTAATAAAAAGCTGCAACAAAATCTTAGGGATCGAATCTGAGAGTAGAATGGAATTGACCATGGTCTCACTTTCTCTAAAGTCTCCATTTGATACAAAGAAATATTTGATAGAGGCTCCGCTCTCACTATTTGCCCGGTTGTAAAAATCATCGGCCGATTGAATTTGTGCTTTGCTTGTCGTAGGGCCATATCAGCACTGCGTTTTACGGAGGCCCCTAATCCGTCACAAGGACCCTTCCCATGGCCCGCTTCCAAGTAATCCCATGTGGCATGAAATCCATACAGTTCACTGTGAGCACAAATCAAATTAAAATGGTATTGTTTCTACACTGGGAAGTGATTCTGTTAAGTAGTGAATGGTTCGGGCTTCCGCGTATTCATCTTTGATGATGGGCAACAACTTTTTTATCATTGCGTTCACTGAAATAGCATTGTGTGCCATGACTTCTGAAATACCGACAACACTCAAGTGGTTCTTTGTATGGGATTTCGGAAAATATACCACTCGAGTATGAAGGGTAACCATATTGGCATTCCAGTATGCGGATTGCAATTCATCCATGCAGCTACAAATATAATTTTCTGCGAAATCCATTCACATAACAATGTGCCCTTCTCTCAAGTTTTCTATAAACTTTCTTATTTCGCTGTACTGATTTTTCACCCGTTCGACGTGCATCTTAAATTCTCTGTGTTCCTTTAAGAAGTCATGTATGAACTCCCTCTTTTCCTTTTCCACCTGTACCTGTTTTGTCTTTAAATTACCGCCATCATCTACCTTCTTCCAAATTATGTAGCGGATTTTATCTCGCGAAACCTCTTCAATCATGGTCTTGATATCGTTATCTTCTTTGGCAACCTTTACAAACGAATCTGGGTTTGCATGTGCTGCGGCTCCCTGATTTTTCAAAGCCTTCAATTTTATAGCAAAATTCTGGTGTCTGATACATAGACACTTTGTTTGATTACAAAAACTAGCTGTAAGTATGCTAGGAGGTCGTATACGACAGAAAACAGTCCTGCTCATTTTGATTGTTGGATGTTCAAGACGGAATTTCTCGTAAAGATTGTGTAGGTAATCGTTGAGAACATATTTTTGCTTCGAATTTCTCCCTTCTTTAACTGTGTCTTTTTGCCTGGCATGACCGTAGATTTGTCCTCATGCCTCAAAAAATCTAGTACAACATCACCAAATCTACTTTTGATGTAATTTCTCAGCTTGTGCCCTGCATTACTACACACTGATTTTCTGTTTACACCAGACAGGTCTCCTATGTACTTCGCCCGTTTGTATTTCTTTATAACTTGTCCGGATACTATTCAATGTTTTGTAATTCTCTGTTTCTTTATGTTTTGTATGTTCTTCTTCATTTCTTCCAACATTACATTTGCTAACAACAACTTCTTCCGAACCAGTTTTTTCTGCCTTTAATTGAAACCGCAATCTGTTAAAAATTCCCTTGTTCTAAATCTCGGTGTGGCAGGTTCTATTGATGTACTGGCAGTCGCACAGTCAGCAATTGTATTCTCTTCGTTTCTTTTGTTTGCTCTTTCTCTTTCAATTCTCTTTTGAATTGTCTTATTTCTCCTAAATTGATCGTTTTCGTTTCTAAGCTCTTCAATTTTTCTATACACTCCCCGTAGAGCAGTTTTATGCCTTATCTGACTCCCGCAGAATGATTGCCTTGGAAGGGCAACTTTATTACAATCTTCAGACGCTGCTTTTCTTTTTTCGCATAGTGTTTCTTTACTCTTTTTAATGTCTCCTCCATTCGTTTCTTGAGTTTTGAGGTGGATAGGTCACTGGTTTTCACGTAATATTTTCTTTTTCTGTCTCTTTCTTTTCTGTTGTACGATTCCCCCCTCCAACCTTTTCTTCCTCTCTCTATATTCACGTTGAATTTCTGCCCAGCTTTTAGCCATCTGAAAACATTAACATCTGTTACCGTTGTTTAAGCAAACATAGATAAAACTTCATGTAATGATTGAAAATAAATGTTCACGCTAATTCCGGATATTTGAAACCAAAATATCTCAGTTGTTTACCATTGTGATCAATTTTATTAAGATATAACAAATCATTTTATCAAAATGCAAAATGAAATGCTCAGAGTGACGGTCCACTCGGAGTCCGAGTCAGACTTCTCTTAAATACCTGCGACAAAATTTGCTTTGAATAAAATAGATTACAACGTAGTTAAAATATATAAAATCATTTCATAATTCAGGACATGAGTCTTGAAACATCGATTAACACCACCCTATTTATTCATAACTTTTTTTCATTAACATCCGTTACCGTTGTGGTTGCACGGCCATTATGCGGCGTTATAATTTAACTGTGCGCCTTCGATCACTTTATGTTGATACAAATAACAAGCATAATATAGTGTACTGCTTTGCATTATAGAGCTTGAAAACATTTCATGCACACATGTTATGCATAGTTCGTCATATACATTGATATATTTTACTAACCCCTCTGATTTCAGTTCCTTTGGAAAGTAACTGTGTAAGAAATTTGTCGACTTTGTATTCAACCGCCATGCTGGCGTTTGAAGGTGATGTTGAGTACTCCCCCGTAAAATTTGTTACAGTTAAACAACAAATGGTTTCTAGGATCACGCTTGTTAATGTTAACGGATGTTAAGGATTTCGATACAAAGTTTCAAATTTCGTACAAAAATGTGGATGCAGGTAGATGCCATTGGTTTGGTATAAAGTTGGTTATGTCATGATTCGAGGAAAAGTAGTAAATATCATCTACTTGTATCCTTATTTGTAGTTTATGGGTAACGCCCGTTAAACTCCTAACTGCGACATGAGAATTTCTATCTTAAAATCACAACCTCTGCCAAGAAGTAATTGAGAGCACTATTTATGTATAAATCTTATTATTCTTATTCCTTTTTAGTTATTCTTAGACGTGATAGAAATCAAATAATTATTTGCTTAGTACTTTAATTCCTCCTGAGGGTTTCGTAACGCTTGTTAATATCGAAATGGCGACACCACCTACAAATATTATAAAACAACAAATTCGAGTAAAATTAATAAGCTTTTTATTTTCTTGGTTTTCTAGGCTATTATACACAAGTATGGCACATATAAAGCGTCCATTTAAGTTTATTACTGTTATTTTTTACTGGCCTAAATGAAGTGTGAGGAAGCGACACGGAGTTTTATCGATATACTGACTTCACTGAATTAAATAACTTATACTTATGCGAGTCTGACAATGCGATAAGTTGCTTGATTTTATAAATCTATGATATTGGCTTTGTAAAAGTCTATTTGTCTTACGCAGATGTGGAAATTTCGTAAATTCAAGCGACATGTATTTTTATACTTGGTCAGTTAAATTGAGAATGACTGCTTTGCATAATGAAAACCTCTTGATAGAAATACTAGTAGCGACAGCTATACATGAAGTAAATCACTATATGCTAAACATACAATGGTGGATGATTTCGATACAAAATTAACAAGCATTCTGAAAGTATTGTTTAGGCAATACTAAGTCCCTTACCGGCAAATGCAAAACTAAGACTCCCAAAACACACACACATACACACAACATACTGTCTTTCAGGCTGCCAGCAAGTAAAGTATTTGATCACAACCTTTGATGATGAGGAAAATTAGAACTGTCTCGAACTGTAACTCATGGTGGTATACTCGCACACGAATAATTGAATGTATTCTACAAGCGTTTAGAAAAAAAGTCCGGAAAACTGACATTTTAAAGAAATTTTCTAATTCCAAGGGCCGTAATTCCGTAAAAAATCAGTGGACCGAAACGGAACTCGAACTTGATCTGTAACTCATGGTGTTAGACTCACACACCAAAAACTGGATAAATATCTACAAGCATTTAGAAAAAAAGGTCCGGAAAACTGCCATTTTAAAGAAAATTTCTAATTCCAAGGGCCGTAATTCCGTCAAAAATCAGTGGACCGAAACAAAATTCGAACTTGATCTGTAACTCATGGTGATATACTCACACACCAATAATTGGAAGAATATCTACAAGCGTTTAGAAAAAAAATCCGGCAATCTGCCATTTCAAAGAAATTTTCTAATTCTAAGGGCCGTAATTCCGTCAAAATTCAGTGGACCGTAACGGAACTCGAACTTGATCTGTAACTCATGGTGGTAGACTCACAAACCAAAAATTAGATGAATATCTACAAGTGTTTAGAAAAAAGTCCGGAAAACGTGTGTGTGAATGACGGACGGAGTGCAGACCTATAGTCCCCTTCGGCGATGCCGGTGGGGGACTAATAATCATTCATAAAGAGAACATCACAATTTTTGTTCAGACAACAGTTCAGTTCTGACACAAAAGACGCTCTGCACATGTGTGTGACTTACAAGTCCTTACATATGAAATAAAGCACAACACAGCAATGCCATACAAACAGCTGAATCGAATTCAATAACAACAAATGTCACAGTAGAAAATAAAGCTGACAAAAAGCCATACTAATTAAGCTGAAACTAATGGAAAGCGAAAAATCTTTAATGAAACATATTCAGGTGGAAAATTTACAGTAATTTAAAATTTTAGGGTTGCAATATTTGAAAGCTATAATAGTTTGTAAATGCAGTGATCATGCCATACCAAGCAGGCCATGATTGCTGCTTTGAATTTAAATATCAAATCAGACAGACACTGCCTTCAATTGCATGTTCAGCATGAGATATTTCAATTTCATTTGCGACATATAAATGAAAATAACTGTGTAGAAATATTTCGACCTTACACATACCATGTATGCATGCAAGATATGCTTGTAACTAGTGTGCATTGGAAAAATGGTGGGGAGGGAGGAAACAAATGCATAGAAGGAAAAAGAAAAAAGAAGAGTTACCGGCTCAGTTATGTGGCAGAAGTCACCATGGAGCTATACAATACATGAATATAAATAATATAATAGAACATTTAACACATTTCAAAAATATTTGATTGTAGTGCAATTACGATACCGACTTAAGACGGTCATTTAATTTGACAAAAGCCAAACAAATGGTGTGGTTAACCGGTTTACGGGCCCATCTTCCCATTCACCGTAACAGCAGAACAATCAAAAGACGTACATTTAAAAATTTATAAATAATCCTCCATGTAAAGAACAAGAGTCAACAGGTATCGCATATTGAGAGGTCATAAAAATATAAATACGTAAGGTATTGTAAAACACATAATGGTATAAAAATATATGCGACATCAGCATGATAAACCGTACTCTGCCAGTCTGAAAGCGAGCTAAGACCCTAGATCTGTAGGAGTCCCGACTAACAGTCAGAGGGGACGAGGTTCAGGACCATGTCTCCTCTGAAAGAGGTTTGGACAAGGCCCGTCATATAGTCCCCACCGCCCTGTTAGTCAGCGTGCAACGTTCAAGTAAAAGTCTGCATAAGGCTGTAGAGGGGCCAAATACAAGACCTATAGTCTTTTTGATGATCTCAATATCATATTGTCTATTTAGGAGACGTTTGACTATTTTATTACATGATAAAATAACGTTATCGGAGCCTTTTACTTTCCTTAGTTTATATACGAGATCACCGTAAAAATTAGGATGGGAAATTCCATTGGATACATACTGCTGAAAAGAAATATTTCCAAATTTAGATAGAAGTTCTGAATAAGATCTGAAGAATTTGCCGAATGTTTTTCTTAGCTTGTGATATCTGTAACCCTGAGTTAAAAGTTTAGTAGTAATTTGTAAATTTCGTTTATGAACGTCCAAAACATCGGTGCAGCCTCTGACAAATCGAACTAATTGAGATATATAGATACCATATGATGGGAGTCGAGGGACATCGCCATCCAAGTAAGGGAAATTTACAATAGGAAATCCAAAATCCTCACGTTTATCATAAATATTAGTATTTATTAGGTTGTTGATAATTTTGATGTTTAAATCTAAGAAAGGTGTAGATTTATCTCAAGTATTAGCTTTATTCAATGTGAGAAGAGGGCAAGCATAAATCTTGATACATGTATATGCTTGATATACAAATGAATTAGAACCAACTTTGTGGGATAGAATGGTAAATGATAATACACGGGAGAGTACATTAAAAACAACCATGGCGATTGTGGTGTTCGAATAGTGTGTAGCAATGTATGCATGTACAGGTTGGAGTAAAGTCGGGGGAAACGTGCCCAATATTTTCATAACAGCGGGTGACATGGCATTATGTGTAGCATTGTCAGCGCAGAATTTATCTGCCTATCCGCTGACACCAAAATAAAACCTATGCCGCACTTAGATCAAACGCAAGTAGCCGCCAGAATGGCAAGGGAGTATAAAATTAGCAAGCGTTTACAATTGGCACAGGTATTGGATCAGATCAGATAAAAAGTCATGTCCAGCAACAATCCCTCTTATCAGGTACAACGGCCATCCCATGTATTGCCTACAACCTGGAGTTTTACGTACCTGCTGGAATAGCATCAATTCCGCCATGTAAAACACAATGAAAAACAATATGTCGTCGGGTGTTACCTGATCCCTCTAACACAACAAAACTCCAAAGGGTCCCGGGAACCAGCCTAAATATTGAGCCAAATAAATGTTGTATTTTCATGTTATAGTTATTATTACTATTAACAATGAAAGAACACCAATAAAATGCATTGCGCTAATATGTACATTGTACTATAAATTCTAATACACAGTTTTATTGTGTGAAAATCTTCAAATCTTTATATGAAATCTACAAGAAATGCTAAATATTTGTGTAAAAAATATTATCGAAGTAAATTCTGTAGTTTTTATATAAATACTCTTATCAAAATTGCGGAGATTCAAGAATGTTAACTTTAATATAAATATAGAAATCAAGAAGCATGTTGAAATAATGAAAGACTGGTGCATACCAAAAACTACAATAACAACAACAACAACTACTACAAAAACTACTGCTACTAATATTACTAATATTTATAATGTCAAGGTTTCAGATTACATTGTGATAAACTACAACCCTTGACAAATAACAAAATGTTCAAAAGTCGGACTGACGCTGTGAGATTTCATTTGGCATTTGGTCTGTAAATGTCCTCGATGGAATATTGTTGTTAGCACTATAGTCATGTGACATCAGCTACTATAATATTTCACTTAAAATTATTCGTAAAACATGTAAATGTTATACCATCTTACCTGATGCAATGCCACTGTCATTGATATGATGTTCAAATCTGGAAGAATCAGACGATTATTTTCAATTTCTCTCCTTTGACCAAGAAGAAATTGATACTCCGCTTTCTGAAACATTCTTCATGGTTAGAGCGTCCACAATGATTTGTTCTTTAGCTACACATATATCTACTGTCTATTTTCCAGCACCTACAACACCATTAGCAGAGCCTTTTCCGTGATCTGTCTCTAAGAACGACCAATTTCCTGTGAAATCTTCAAAAAGCAGGACATAAAGCAAGAAGAAATTGGTTTTGCATTTAAAGTGAGTTGTCGTTCCATCGCTGACGAATTAAAGCGAGTTGACATCTGGGTGTTTTTCTTTTATAAGTTGAGGGATCGGCTTTAAGTGTGCCCACGTAGCTGGTGGTCCATGCTTAAGCTTGCCGTCATTAGACATTGAAGAAATCCCAGAGCAAATGTCTTTGTAGTAAAAGACACAAGCATGAAGTGTTACTTGTTTTTGACTTGCTCCAAAGTCAAAGAGAACGCTTTGAATTTCCCTGTCGTATTTACTTAGATACATTTCAGAAAAGTCTATGCGGATAACAACTTCATTTTCCTGTATGTCAAGTATCGCAATGAAGCGTATTGATGTCTGATATTGTATAAATGTTTACACTTTTTCTTTAAATCCAGTTGAAACTCGTCTACCAAGGACGCAACTTAACCGCTATCTTTTTCCGGAGTTGCAAACGATCCTACATATTTTACATCTTCACCTTGAACTTTTTTTGTTCTTTTTTTTCCACCCTTCTTGTTGCAATTTCTTGATTTCTATATATGCCTTTGCTTTCTCTTTCTTCCTTTTCTTTCTTCCACTTTGCTTTCGAGTGTCGTCAGGTGAACTAGAAATGGTGTTTAAAGCTATCATTTCTTTAATTTTGTTTTTCTTTTATTGGATGACTTTTGTCCATCGTTTTCTATCGGCTCTATCATTTCTATCGGACAGATCTTCCACACATTTAATTTCCTTTCCCTTCAATGTATTTTTTTTTCTTTCTGAAGATATTATGCTGCCATACCCATACTGATTTGAATTATATACAGTCAAAATTCGACATGTCGAACACTGATATCTCGAATACCCGAGATATCTCGAAGTCGGACGTCGGTCCCGAAAAAAAAAATTCCTTCGTGATATCATTAAGTTCACCCCGGATGTGTCGAATACCATGCTTATCTCGAACACATTTTCAAGTCCCGAAACTCTTATTTACCCGCTTTATTTCGAAGTTGGCTTCTTTTACACCGAGGCGTCTCTCCTAGTTGACAGATCGCGCGCACGGTTTGATCAATTGACCGTATCGGTGTACAATGTAGAAAGCTGCAGTAATTACATAATCGATCGAGTCTATTTATACTTATTGCTACCACATTATGATAGCTTATTAAATTTCACCTTGCAATTAAAAAAATAACATAAACTCAGATTTTCATACCTGTATTTATTTAAAGAAATTTCTTTACATTGTTCATTAATCTATTTTTTTTTTTTTCGTATCCATTAGTATGTCTGTGTATCTTTAGGCAATGTTATAGTAGTTTGATTTGTTTTAAATAAAATAAAATTATGACAAGTTTCTTCACTTCGTCTCATGCATCATTCTGTCCTTGGTTTAAAATACAGTATACGACAGTTATGTCCAGTATTGAATTTAAACATACAAAATTATTGTATTAATAATGCTAAGGTTACCACTACAATGACTTGGTGAGAAGATGCTTTCTTTGTTTCATTGTTGTTGTTTTTTTTTTTTTTTTTTTTTTTTTTTTTTTGCTTTGTTGAATTATCTTTTTACAGAGAATTGTTCTGCTGTACTACGTATTACACCATTTAAATTTCGTGAATAGTATGTTAATTGGTAACCATAGTTAGAAGAGAAAAATGAAAATGTGAGAGGTCTCTTAACGTCGAGACAGTGTTCAGATTAAAAATAAAAGAAAAAAGAGGAGTTACCGGCTCAGTTATGTGGCAGAAGTCACCATGGAGCTATACAATACATGAATATAAATAATATAATAGAACATTTAACACATTACAAAAATATTTGATTGTAGTGCAATTACGATACCGACTTAGGACGGTCATTTAATTTGACAAAAGCCAAACAAATGGTGTGGTTAACCGGTTTACGGGCCCACCTTCCCACTCACCGTAACAGCAGAACAATCAAAAGACGTACATTTAAAAATTTATAAATAATCCTCCATGTAAAGAACAAGGGTCAACAGGTATCGCATATTGAGAACAACACAATAGATAAATATAAGAATTTCTGGAAAGAGTGGGATAATATACTCTAATCCCGCAATCTTTTCATTATATCAATAGTAGTTAGATTTCTGTTATCAAACGACATGTGTCATGGGCGAGTGGCTCTCTACAACCTGAATTATTAATTCACCAGACCATTTGAGTACAGTCAAATCTACCATAACGGAAACCCCTATATAGGTGCCACCTGCTTATGGAAGTCATTTTCGTTTTCTCCTGTATTTTACCTATGACTGCATATACGACTGAATTTATACATATATGTAACTTTAAAATATAAAGACAAGTATATTTTACAATGTACCTTATATTACAAAAACCTGTAGTACATGTAAATCATATCAATTTAACACATTGTACAGTAATTATCTCTCCTAACAGAGTGGCATTCAATCTCGAATAGGATGTACTATGTGGTGGGCATTGTGTTGGATATGGGGAATGTTTGTGCCTAGTGGAGAATCGGACTAGCGAAACGCAAAAAGATTCTCCGCCCGGCATGAATTTCCCTTCGGGTCTGGCAATATGCGTGTCTGTAGGTTTGTGATGTGTTGGATGAGTGGGATGTTTGTGCATGGTAGAGGATCCGACTAGGGAAACGCGAAATGTTTCTCCGCCGGGCATGAATATTCTCGCAGACTGACAGATTACATGTCTGTGGGTGATGACATGTCTATTGTATGTCACAGGTAATATGTGGAGACGTACAAAATTTGTTATTAGACATATTTCAAGGGGGAGTGGCTATCTGCTAACTGAAGTATTATTTCTCTAGACCATTCAAGTACAATTAAGCGTACATTAAAAGCGCGGTGATCTCTATACACGGGTCGTCTAATTGATAGTGCTTAGAGAGATCACTATTCAACTCCCAACTTCTATGGTTTCTTACACAATAAAGCTCTGTATGGGTATCTCCTGCCTGTGGAGGTCACTTTTGTTTTCTCCCTTACATGTCCTTTGTACAAAGGTTTGACTGTATATATGTATACATACATGTAACTTTAAAGTGTAAATACATATATTATATAAACTTAAGTGTAACTTACAGTACAAAACCTGTCGTGAGTTTGAAGCATATGTAATTACAATATTGTACTGAATTTATCTATTAATTGTAAATGTGAAGCATCTTTTATGCACTGAATTTATCGCCCTTAACAAAGGGCTATTCCCCATTTAATAGTTTTTGTGTTTACTTCTCACACTCACAATAAGAATGCGTAGTGTAGAGATCACCATATGTATGTATGTTAGGTAAATGTGTGTATGAAAGTTGTCCTCTTGTGTTTTTGTCCATTAAGGCATTTGCTATTTATATATATATATATATATATATATATATATATATATATATATATATATATATATATATATATATATATATATATATATATATATATATTCTGATATATTCTGATACTATCTTTGTCCATCATGTCTGTGAAAATACAATAAATTTAAAAAAAAACCACTTTTCTCCTAGACGTTTGCCTCGATAAGCAGAGGAACGATACTCAGAAGGAAAAAGGATCATCTCAAAAATACAATTTTGGAATGATATTTTCCAAAAGAAATTTGTTTGATAAAGACAGCTTCGGCAAAAATATACGTATTCGCTCTCATTTATTCCGCCCGTTATGAATGCTTTTAGCACGACAGAAATATTCCACAAGCGATACCATAATATTATCTGCATTTAGAAAATGTATGTCTCTTCAGAGACATCCATGACAACGAACAAAACTGTGGAATAAAATATAGGTAGAACCAACTTATTACCAGACTGCCGTCCACGTAATAGCCAACTTAGAACAGAGTTGTGTTTGTATACTTCTTAGTTTTAGAATATCTTTCATGACAGTACATATCGAAGTATATATTCCACAAGAACAAGTATATATAAAACAAGATCATTGGAAATTGAGCTTCTGATACCCTTTGAGGCTGGCAGGCCACCAGTAGCGAAATAGAACTAACAATTATAACGGATTGCTTTTTCATCTCCTCTCAAATCAATAGAATGAATTACTACTGAGATCCCGCATGTGCTCTGCAGATAACATGTCTTTTGATACCAAACACGGTATATATCAAATATCAAATTCTCTCTCAATTACGGTTATAGGTCAGAGACTAAGTTTCTGACACTATGAAATGGTTTTAAATGTCATAATTCTCATATACATCAAAACTCTTGAGCGGCATAGAGTTTGGAAATACGAAGAAATACCAAAGGAATCCTTGATATATCAGTAGTAATAAAATCCATTTATTTTTCATGGACATTGCGTATTGGGGATTCTATAAAACTAGATTATAACTTAATGTCCTTTATTGCTTATTTTATCCTGATGGTATAAATTATTATAGGTTTTATATAGCTTGACTTCCCAATTTCGTGATATTTATTGTTTCCTAGTGTTAGATATACCGCTAGTACTTCATATACCATATCTGCTTCAATTGTCTCTAATTCAGCGCTTCTGTGGATTAAGAGGGTGCCAGTGAGTATGTTATTCTGGTCAGTATTTTTTCCTGTAAATAATTTCAATTCTTAATGCTATTATATATATTATGACTTTCAAATAAGGAAATCAGAAGGAAAGCTTGGTTTTAAATGTTATATGGACCATGAATTGTAAGCACTTTTATTATACACTTGACGTGATGTTGTGTGACGGTAACATTTTGTATTCAGCGTTTATCAACATTGATCGTGTATTTGTGTATCGCTAGCATATTTCCAGCATTCAAGGTGGTAGTAACCAGTCAAACAAGAGTCGATAACTCCTTTTGGGCACTTCGTCTCATGGTTTTCAAAGATCCGTGAATATCCTTCATTGTACATTGTTGCTGTTGACCCAAAGACATTGGTGTGTGGGTGGGGGATGATTGAGTTATTTCATAAGTTATTTTCGTCATTTTCCTGTAACGATATGCCATCCACATAACCGCATGTTTGACCTATCAAAAGGTGGCTTAGCTTTGAAATACAAGGAATCACACGTGTTTAAAACATGGCATAGGTTTACCTTACTAGGTCATTTAATCAAACTTTCGCTTTAAATATTTACACTGGGTAAAAGGGAGTCAGAATATAAATAGCTTTGCTCTTTTCTGTGGAAAAAAAAAGATCAAGATGCTCGCGCCCTCTTCCCTCCCCCTCCCCCCCCCCCCCCCCCTCTGTGGCTTTTCCTACGAATGTCACAGAGCATGTTCCAGATGTTGATTTTTATTGATGTCGCTCTGCATTTGTACTTCATATGTTTATTTCATTACATTGCTTAATTAGTTAATTAGATAAAGCACTCAATATTATTTATATAGCACTCCGTAAGAAATCAGGTTCAAACATTTGTTTCTTGATACCTGATCAGATAAATTACCCTCCTCAAATAACACTATGTAATAACACCAGTAGATAAAGCTTTCAATATGTCTACATTCAGAAGAGGGGACATTTTCTTTATCAGCCCACTGAAAGAGTTAGAAAAAGATTCAACGCAACAATTTCTACTTCGACTTATCCAAATATATCTATTTCGGAAGCATTAACAACCAAAACTCTGTCCTCACTAAGTATTAACACAAACAAGTAAACAAACAAAAGGTTAATCAGATCTCCAAGTCCATGGAATAAAAGGACAATATCATGTACAATGTCATATTCAGAGAAATGGGAACCCCAATTAAAATGAGGTGAGAACAGGTGAAATGAAAATTTGAAAAGAAAAAATAAATATCACCTGGTGATATAAAAATGAATTATACATAAATTTGCCGTTTTTCAATTGTATTCCTAAATGCTCAGATCTTCCTAGAAATAGTGTTTTATTGTTGCTTACTCTAAATACTCCAATATACATACATACATATATGTCAAATTGAATGCCCGGTGATATTTCGTATATATATATATGTCACCGACATTTAACCTGACATTTGAAATGTGATTTTAATGAAATGTGGATTCTAAAAGCTTCAGAAGTGTTAGATGTAAAGATGATGGATCAATCCAAACAGGAGGACAAACAAAATCAGTGAAAATGAAAACCCAGTAGAATATAACGAAAAATATCTATTTGAAGAGCATATGTGAACTGCTAACATGATCAAGTGCCCGGGGAGAGTGAGCATCTCCTGCGTGCTAGAAACACCTGTCACATATACCTAGTAGAAAGAGTCAAATCGTGTAAATTCCATATATATTTATATATGGAGAAGTCAAATTAGGCAACTTTCTAGTAAAGAAGGTGTCAAATCTTTGTAAAATCATCGGAATCGGTCTCAGTCCAGAATAGCATTTAAAAGTCTGGATAACGAGATATCATATTGAGTAATAAGAGTCTCGTAACGACCATAGAACTTCCTCAGTAACGCCGTTAGTCTAGCACATATATAAACCTGGTTGAGTAGCTTATCTGAAAGTCGCCTCGCCCTCAGAACAAAGTCATTGTAATTTGAACATGCTCAGAAATAACGTATTAACTGAGATATGAATATATATATATATGCGGGCGGTGATGGAATGTTGAATTGGGCTACTGTTCCTTGATTTTGGATTTTTAAGTCGATTCGTTCCATCATGATTTTATGAAAGCAATATTTCCTTGGTCAATTTGAGTTATTTATCGCTTTCATTACCCGGAATGTATACCCTAAAATACTTAGTGATACTAAATTTTATAAATAATAATAATAATTGTTTTATATTATTATTCCAGATATTAAAGGAAAAATAAAAATACCGACCTCATGTATCACCTCATCATCATTACAGCAATGATTGCAAGTGTTAGTTGCAGTAAGTATAACATAAGTCATTTTTATTACTGCATGATAAACCGCACTCACAACATTAACACTGTCATCACC
Organism: Pteria penguin; assembly: GCA_035048485.1. Classification (NCBI taxonomy): domain Eukaryota; kingdom Metazoa; phylum Mollusca; class Bivalvia; order Pterioida; family Pteriidae; genus Pteria; species Pteria penguin. The sequence goes on from CM068585.1 coordinate 22,747,682, forward strand.
TATGGACGCGTAAATTTTTATTTAAACATTTGCTTTCTATTCAAACTAATCATTTCATCACTTTCATTTAAAATGAATATTCATCTATCTTATGCTCTTCATAATCAAACGTGTACTGGGAGACAGTATATTTTTTTAATTTGTTCTTTTAATTAGACAAATAAAAAGGAGAGAAAAAATTATTAATAAAAATAAATAAAACAATAATGGATACACTAATGCATATAATGATACTGGATTTACGAAACAATTTTAGGTGTACATTTCATGTTTTTAACTATAGTGTAAAGGAAGAGGCTGTGTAACAATCTATTGTCACCCTGTTTTTGAATCAAGAAATAAATAGCTACAATGATATTAAAAGCAAGGTTGTGGCTTCCTTAGTCACCAAACACACAAAACTGTCCGGTCATATTTGGATCTATAATCTTCTAAATTAAAAGAATGTAGATTGTAGATTTCAGTTTTAAAAATTTCGAGTGCACACGGCTTAACTGAATGCCGGTGCTATAGAGTGAGCCTTCCCCCATAGCCAGACTTCCACTCGGCGGTCCTACTCTAGAGCGGGCCTTCCTCATAAGGAGAAGACTCACTCTAGAGCCAGCATTCCTCCCTGCATAATTCTGAGTGAGACTTCACCCGGCGGTTCTAGAGTGTCTCCCCCACCCCATCCCCCCATTTAGGAGTAAGATACTCTAAAGCCAGTTTTCCCCTGCATAATTTTGCGTCAGAATCAATCCCCATTTGATGATATTACTATATTGAAACCCTAAGATGCAATTACACCCCCTTAATACAAGTATCTTTCAGTCTTAAGTCGGTACCTCAGCCGCATTACAATTAAGCTTTTATGTGAACATAAGTAAACATGTGAATCAAAGTGTTCATGAAATTAAATGTATTGGAAATATCATCAATGTATACGTAACCTACAAAGGTATCGTTGTAGCAAGCAGGACAGCGCGAAGTCCAATGTTTGGTATTGACGCAAATAAATTAAATTTAGAACTTCCATATTTGTACAAATCCAAGATATTGTTCCGAAATCCACAACTCGAGGTCGAAGAAACACGACAATACATATGTAAATAGAATATAAACAATCACGAACCTCAGTCAAAACAGAGATGGGATCAGGTGCATTTCAGAAATGCACCAAAATCCTTACAAACAACGCTTTATCGCTGGTTCCTCGAAGTGTTCCACAAAACCTGTATCGATGCTACTCGCAAAAATATTATCAGAAATTAAATCTGGCCTTCATAGGAATTGCGAAACAGTATATTCCAGAAGTGGAATTAATCAAATGTGGATCCTTAAAAATTCAAGAGGTGTTAGAACATCTAAAATCAAAAAGTTTTACTAAAAATAACTCCATCAAGTTTTTTGACTTTTTACACAACGATCCCTCATCAGAAATTAAAAGACAGATTAGCGGAAATTATTCAAAATGCATTTACTAGTGAAACCGGAAGCCGCAAATTCAAATATTTAGTTATAGGCTATGATAAAACTTACTTTGTCAGGGAAAATTCTTATTCCAAAAATAAATACATTGAAATAGATGTCATCCAGATGTTGAACTTTCCTATCGATAATTTTTGTGGTGTTTGGAGGAAAGGTTTTTCAACAAATTGTCGGCATTCCAATGGGCACTAACTGTGCCCCGCTTCTGGCTGACATATTCCCTTACTCATACGAAGCTGAATTCATTCAGTCTTTGTTTTCGCAAGGAACGAAACAATAGGCTTAAATTTCACTTACAGATATATAGATGACTTGCTTTCAATTAATAATCCTTCATTCGCGGATTACCTCAGCATCATCTATCCAAGTGAACTGGGGGTCAAAGAAACCAGAGAAAGTAGTAATTCTACTTCGTATTTCGATATTATGTTGTCTTTCGACATTATTGGTCAACTGAATACCTCACTCTATGACAAACGTGACGATTTCAATTTCTCTATCACAAACTTTCCTTTCATAAGTAGCAACGTTCCATGATTGCTCGCATATGGCGTAATCAAATCTCAGTTAATACGTTATTCCAGGTAGTCACCATGGAGCTATACAATACATGAATATAAATAATATACTAGAACATATAACACATTACAAAAATATTTGATTGTAGTGCAACTACGATATCGACTAAGGACGGTCATTTAATTTGACAAAAGCCAAACAAATGGTGTGGTTAACCGGTTTACGGGCCCACCTTCCCACTCACCGTAACAGCAGAACAATCAAAGGACGTACATTTAAAAAATTTATAAATAATCCTTCATGTAAAGAACAAGGGTCAACAGGTATCGCATATTGAGAGGTCATAAAAATATAAACACGTAAGGTATTGTAAAACACATAATGGTATAAAAATATATGCGACATCAACATGATAAACCGTGCTCTGTCAGTCTGAAAGCGAGCTAACGTATCATATTACGTCGATCAACTCAGACAGGCCCTTATTGAGGAGTGGAACAATATCCTCTGATTGCAATAAACACCCTGATGGGGTCAATGTTCGGGAGAAATATCTCTTAGTCTCCTCAGGTGGATACACGTTATAGATTTAAGTCAGTAAACGCTATTCACACAGCAACAATACAAAGAATATTCAGTAATTATAAAATAATAATGAATAAAAACAAACTTCTGTATCTTTTTTCCGCTAGTATAGTTTTCACTGTTGTCAAGGTAATTCTTGATATCTACTACAACTGTCTTAAAGGTCACAGGAAATGTTAAAATTATAAATCAATTTTAGCATCTAAAATTGTTCATCTCTTAAACCAAACCAGAATCGTCTCACTCCAATGTCCGATACGTCGTTGTACTTCTTCATAAACGAGAAGTTATTTATAGAATTCTTCGGTAATATTTGTAAATCTCCCGTATTCCTCACGGTGCGTATTCTTTTAGCAATGCTAGGGCGCCTGGCGTTTTTGTTTGCCCAGATTCGATTAGAGCATTTTCTTTTAGGCTCGAAAAAATACACCCATGTTTCATCACCTGTGACCAAATTATCAAAAGCCTTTTTGCTGTAGTTTGGGTATTTCTTCAATAAGGATTTGGCCTTGTCAACCCGGGACCTCTTTTGGTCGTCAGTTAGTAAATGGGGTATCCACCTGGCATTGATCTTGCCCAGCTTAAGATGTTTCTTTAAAATACAGTGAATACGTGCTAAAGACAAGCCTGTCATTTTAGCTAACTCTCTGACAGTGTACCTTGCATCTTTTTCAAGGATTTGCCGAATTCGTTCAATGTTATGCTTTGTTGTTGTTGTTGCAGGGCGACCTGTGTGAGCAGCATCTTTCAGCTGCTGGTGTCCCGAGCAACTCGAGCAACCCACCTTCAAATAGTCATATATGACATTTGACCCTTCCCATAAATATCACACACCTCACGATGAATATCTACCGCCTTTAAGCCAAGTAGAGACCTACCTTTGATATAGGCCCTAATTTCAATTACGTTTTCAGCTCTCTTGCCAACCATAATTATATAGAGTGTAACGAGTACGCTACAAAACAATGTACACAGCACCAAGTTCAGTGTAATTGTGAGCGAGAAATTTACCTATACCACGCTTCAGATATCACGCTATCGCCATGAGGTAGTTTTAAGCTCATTTAGCACTATTTCCACGAGATATTGCGCAAGTAACAATAATTTCGGAACACCCCTCGTATATATAAGCACAAGAAAGCGACAAACAACACTAAAATAAAGAAAAGATATTTCCTTCTTATGCTTTTATATATTATAAATATATAGCACAAACATACAATACAGCTAACAAGGCACCCAATAATTCCTCATATATTCGTACCTGTCATGAGTATTATGAAATACGTATAAAGACCTTCCAAAATTAATTGATCATGATGTTTGTAACTGCAAGAGCACCTACAAAATACTATAAATCTATATTTAAAGAGTTCAAGGGCAATTTTCTTATTTCTATACATGTCTTGTCTAAAGTTTTCTGAGGATATGTATAAAAATTCTTATAGCTATCTCCCAGCACTGGTTATCAAACATAAGACACGATAATATCAAGTGGGATTCTTTATAAACTATATTTATATTTCAACAACAAAAACACTACCTGAGAAATTTTTTTGGTTTTTTTTTATCTTTACATCTTCAGTTTTGTCATTATTGGTCTTCCATACGGTGTGATGTAATAGCACACTGTTATAACGGACACTAGGATATTTTGAGTTAATTCATTAATTGACACTAAGATGAAGATCCTTACATTTATTCTATGATTTCAGAATGCATACATGTACTTAGTACCTCAAAGCCCTTCTTGAGGATTATAAATTCCTAGTAGTATCATAAATCAATAGTCCGGAATTAGGTAAAAATACTCCTTTGGCAACAAAGTTGAAAAAGTCCAAGAATCTAATAAAAAATTCAATAGTTTATATTGAGTAATGGACAAAATTGTTATTCAGTTACAATCCTCACCATATCTGTAATTAAACCCAAACTGATGCATCAAAGGAGGTCAAATATTAAAGGAAATATAATAGCTCTTTACTGCATCGAAACTTTAAATTCTAATAAAAAGAAAAAAAAATTGATTTCAGATATGAACCCAAAACAACATGTCTTCACAAATCCCTCTAAATCATGATCAGTTTGCAGTAACACTCTAATTGTGTTGGCATTATCTGTCAATGGCCACAGGAGCACCTATAGTATGGAAAGAGAACTGTATTTGTAAAATGTCTAATTTTGAAGCGATGGGACAGAGTTGGTATATATGTAGTAGTTAAACACTTTGATTATAGTGCAAAAGGTCTATTGTTCAATTCACGGGTTGCATCACTTCGTTGTTAATCCTCCCACTTCCATGTCGCAGTGTAATTGAAGAAATTGTTGAAAGTAATGGTAAGCCCTAATCAACCAAAGTTGAAGGAATGTATTGAATCGAGCTCTTCGAACTTTGCATTGATATGGTTAGTTGCCATTAAAATATGTATTCAGATACAGTAAAAATAAAAAGAAAAACCCCCAAAAGTATCAAAACAACAATGACAAAGATGAAGAAAAAAAGAGAAAGCACTGGTAATTCCATGGGGTTGAGGGGGGTAAAAATACCTCGGGAGTCAGATGTCAAATCCTTTAAATCCATAGGCATAGTAACAGGGGGAGGCTGGGCGGAAAATTATGAACACAAATATATCAAATATAGATATATTGCAATATATCACAGACCTATATACATTTACATGTGTATGTATGTCACTGAATACATGTAATAGTAAAAATGCATGTAAACCGACAAGTTTAAGGTAATATTTTTTTTCAATTGATTGTAGCCTAAGTATCTCTCCCCAGTTATTCCAATCTCCACTGTTTAAATTACAATTTTCATCATTTATAAAGCACAGTATTTGGATCTTGAATTAAGCCCCTCCCCCTCCCCTCCTCAAGTAAGATTGCTTAAAATTACTGTAGTAGTCCATGTCTAATCTGCACATAATACTCGTAAGAGGGTGTTGCAGTATACGCAGATAGATAGATATTATAACATTGGCTTACGTACCACTCATCTAGATCTAAACTAAAGCAATATTTTCAACATCGCTATGTGACAGTATGTGTCTCGAACTGTCAGATGCAGATTCCTCCGTATCACTGGCTCGTATTCCTGCTCCTCCAACATTTGAAACTAGTCAGGCTCAAGCTGGTATGGCTTCACAACATACTCATTGTCGTCATAATCCATTTTCTCCAATTTAAATAGGCGTTACGATCGTGATATTTACAATATAATTGATTACTTCCTTTTTCGAGTTTGGCAGAAATGACGTCATTTTCTTTAATCCAATGAAATTGCTTAAAAGAACGATAACTCTTTTAGGAGTCGATTAAAAGCTAAATAAATACTCAGCCGAATGTGATGAGAATGTGGAAATAAATGATTTCGATTGTTGAGACCTACATACAACAAAACAAAGAGAGAAAAATGTCTTTTCCTGTGAGTTTTAAAGGTAAAAGCATAGTAATTCCATTTTCCATAGCAATATTTACACAACATCCTACGTTTTAGCTATATATAATCAATATTTATAATGTGTGTTAGACTGTCCTCTATCAGAATTTTAACAGTTCACCATAGGTTATCCACCTTAATTTCGAGAAAATCATGCTGGAAGGGAGTCATCCCCAAAAATTTGCCAAAATTCAAAGGTCATAGAATTTTTACTTTAGCGAAATGAGATAAGAATTCATGATTTTACAGTAGAATCAATCTTTATTTATAGATTGATAAAAGAATTTCATCCAAGCACAGCCCTTGATACATTGAAATAGTAGTCCCCTACATCACATCAGCCAATCACGGCTCTCGTTAATTACTGTGCTTTGACCTAAAGGAATAAATCCCTTACCGCTGCATCAACACAAAATATTGCAGCCAGTGATACCCAAAGTATTGGCCTTAGATTACATTAGAAGACTGAGAAATTTTATTAATTGATCTTTGATACATGACCTTAAATTCAAGGTCATAATCATAGGATTTGACACCTTCTATACTAGAAGGTTACCTACTTTGACTTCTCCATATATAAATACATATGGAATTTACACGATTTGACTCTTTCTACTGGGTATGTGTGACGGGTGTTGCTAGTAAGCAGGAGATGCTCACTCTCCCCGAGCACCTGATCTCACTCCATCACAGGTGTTCACATATGCTCTTCAAGTAGACATATTTTGTTATTTTCCACTTGTTTTTTTTTTTCATTTTCACTGATTTTGTATATCCTCTGGTTTCATGAGATTTAGACTTATGGTTTGGATTTATCCATCATCTTTACATTCTAATTAAATAATTAATTAATAAATATCAGGATACAAAAATTCAATGTTATGACCCAGAAATAATTTTGACCATGGCAGGCACTTTTGCTTTGACTTGTATACAACCTTGGGTAAGGTCATGATCCCTGTGGTGTCAACAAAAATGCGTGAAATTTTATCCAAATCGAACGAAGCAGCGAAATTAAAAATTTAAATATGAGTTTACAATAACAACTATGACCTTGACTTTAGATTTATTATATTGGTTCAAAGCCATTTCCCACCCTTTGGGCATGAACAACAAAGTCAATCACGTGAAATACAATCTTGATCCAAGTCAATAGAAAAAGTAATTACCACCCGGACACGATTTGTGAACTTGGCCGTGCAGATACCGGTATTAAAACTTGGATTAAGGTCATTCATAACAAACCACTCGCTCAAGGACAATAATTGTGTGTAGTATTACCCAAATCCAAGTTATCATTGTAAAATTCTGGCTCGGACAAGGACACCGATTATGTGTGCACTGTACACGACCTACGAGATAAGACCATGGTTAGGTTATATCATTATCTGAATACAAGTTATCATTATAAAATAACAGGCATGAATTCGGATATGACCTTGTTTAAATGTCACGCACACTCTTGGCCCATGGATAACAAATGCATGAAGTTTAATTATTATGCAAGGTAGTATAAAGAAGTTATGACCCGGACTCGATTCGAACACTTCAGCGGACAGACCTAAGATACAGACAGACGGATAGGTGAACAGACAGATGGGTGTATCCCAAACTTTTTTGCAGATGTATAATAAGTAGCATTGATAAATACAAATGTGGTCCACCGACCACAATTGTCTCCAGACCTCAAGTTTGATCTTGATGTCAAAGTCATATTAATTAAATGTCATTCAAACGTTATGATCAACTTGAAGTTTAAATGTTTTTAAAAGTAGGCCGAACTCCAAGGTCATCGACCTTGGTGCCATTTGAAAGGACTTTGTTTGTTGAGTGTGTATGCCAAATATGAAGTCTCTGTTTCTACGGTTCAAAGGTTAAGGAAAAGGTTAAATTTGGCAACGGACAAACAACAAATATGCCACAGATCTTTCGATCAGGGGGTATAAAATAGGTTTAGTTGGTTTAATGTGATCCTTGCTTTATGTCTAAATTTGGACCCGTTGCCACAAGCTGGTGCCCGTGTCTTGCAATAACCTATATATGGACTCGTTGGTATTTAAATACAGGGGTTGGCTTCTTTGTTCATTGCTTAACATCACACGGTGACACCTCGATTATTGTACGCATTTTGTGACGGTATCTGACTGATGCAGGATACACAAATTTGGACCCATCCGAAACAGTGAGGGATCTTTAACGTGCCACGTCTGTCGTGACACCTGACAACGTCTCATCCAAAAGACAGGCACCTGCATGACTTGAGAGGGGAGCACTAGGCCACAGAGGTATCCTTCGCCCGGTTAAGTCATTCCAATACGACAATAAAACATTGTCCTTTATATTCATGTGTTGTATAGCTCCATGGTGACTTCAGCCAATTAACTGAGCCAGTAACTTCTCTTTTTTCCTTCTAAAGAAGGGTGTTAAAACACTAACACTGTTATTAGTAAAAAAAAAAAACCGTGACCACTATGTTGTTAAAACGACAAAGTATGCCATGGACACGACGTACTATATAATTTCCGGGGGGAAGTTTGGCTATGGCGTAACGCTCACTCTATAGCTATTTGTAGAGTGAGATTTCCACAGGGGGAAACTTCTGTTTTATAACCGGGGGATGTCTGACTCTAGAGACTTCCCTAGAGGGGGGGTTGGAGTCTCACTCTAGAGTAGGGCCGCCGGGGGAAGTCTGGCTATGGGGGACAGCTAACTCTTTAACACATGTTGATATAAGCCTTTTAGATATATGCCTACTGGTGTATTGTACAAAGGTGAATTGTAAAATATATGGATGACATTCATTCACTAGTGAACAAGTACTGGAAACAGTGCTTCTTTATGTAAATATATATGCGTTATAACGTCACTATGAAAAACAACGCCAAAATGTTTTTGCTTGGACAAAAAGACAGCAATTATCAAAACCGAAATATGATCTATTACAAACTCAGATTGCGGAAAATTATTTTGTCTCACAATATTCATTTCTAGTTATTTAACAAGTTTTTGATATTGATGAGAATTGTACAGTTTTCCAGCTGCAAAACAATAAATTTTTTGATGGATTTGTTTTAGCTGATAAGTACAGGGGAAAGAGTGAATGTTTAATACAATATAAAAAACAACACATATATACATATGTGCATGCATGCATCCATACATACAAACATACATATATACATTATTTAAATGTTCCTACAATACAATATGTGCGGGATTAAGTGATATGTAACGCAAATTTATTGCCCAATATCTTCTTGGACAATAATCTATGATGCTTTTGAATGACTTTCCTGATCTTCCTTTCTCTTCATAATGAAACGGTATCTGATTCACTTTGATGTCGTTCAAGATTTCAATATGATGATAGATAAAACCATAAAAACAGTATGAAATAGTCAACAGGGAAAACAAAAGAATATTTGCTTATAGGACAACCTGAATAAATTTACATTTTGCTATGGTTTGATCTAAAATCATATCAAACTAACGGAACGAACGAAAATAAAACATAAATCGGTCCGATTTTTATGTAATTCACAAAATACCAAATTTAACAATATACGCCTATTCCTTTAATAGACGCTAAAACGGATATGACGTCATAAATGTGATGCTGAAACTGAAAGTAATTGTAAACACACACAAAAATTCTTAAGTTCTTGAATTCTTAAAGACTTAACGATATGTCTGCTGGCCCGGTGGGTAAGCGGAAGAGAACGGGGATGTATTGTGTGGCCTGGAGATGTAACTCTACCCACAGAGACAATCTTTCTTTACATACATTCCCTAAAGAGTCGGATCGACCATCAATTAGACGGCAATGGGTGAAGTTCGTGCAGGTGAAACGCAAGGACTTCACCAAACCGACCATTAACTCTGTTTTGTGCGAGAAGCACTTCATTTCCACCTGCTATCCCCCGGAATATGAAATCAAGAAGGCTATGGGCATGGAAATCGCAAGGAAGATATTATTACCAACGGCAGTACCCACGATCCATATGCCCGTAGATACATCAGAGACAGTGACGCCGGTGGACAAACCACAAAAAGGCTATGAGATCTGCATACCGCAAGAGGGAGTTCAAAAGGGTATGAATATTAATTGAACTGATTAGAATTTGTGTTTAGAAGTTAACATTTTAACTATATCACTTCGTCCTATTAAATGTAGAAAAAAGACACCTTTATCCAACTAGCCTTATAACTTCATAGCATTATCCCAGGAAAAAACTATGTTAATAAAATGTATAAATGATATGAAGTTTTTCATTATTATTGTTAACCAGTATCTTTGGAAGATAATTCCAACAGACATGACAAATTTACATACAAAACAAATTTAACAATAGTAGATTTCATATTTCTTGTGTTAAATAGTTCTTTACAAGTAAATTAGCCTTCCTTCCTTCTTTTTTTTTTTCCTTCCTGTTTGGGCACCTGGCAGGACTCTGTTGGCTGATTTGATTTTATTAGTATATGTATTAATTTTCTTATTAACATAAAATTGAAATTGAAATAATAAATTGTTATTCATAGGTATTATTTGAAGCTGAAACAGACACAGTCCCCCAGGAGAAAAATGATGATATACTGCCTCATGAACAAGTAAATGAGCCCTTGGACCATATGTACGGAAACAAAGAGGTATGGTTGCCTGTATCATTATGTATCCACATAAAATGTACAAATGTAAACTGTTATACATAATTACAGTTTTTTTCTACATTGCATATGTTTACTCTTTCTTTGACTTAATACATAGCTATTGACTTCTACATTTTATTTGCAGATTGCCTGTGAGGCACAAAATAAAGAAGTCGGAACACAGTATAGTGGGAGTAAGCCACACAAAAAGTCGCATAAAACCCAAACTCGGCCTTCTGTCAGTAATAAAGGTTAGTGCATATATTGTATATAAATAAATTACAAATATCCTGACTAGTTACATGTATTTAATCAATATCACAAATGCAAAGTCTACATATACATAATATTACATAATAATTTAGTGATATATGTGTTCATTAGATACATGTATTTACATATTCAATATTCGGTAACTTAAAAATAGATTTTTTTTTATGATCTTTAATTTATTCAGGGATCCAAGTGAATAGCAAGCCAAAGACTAGAAGTGTGGCTATTCAGTGCAATTTACTTGGTAGCTCAACCTCAACCCAAGATAAATTAGATATTGTGGATGCTGAGGAATCAGATGATGAAACAGAGAATCTTGAACTACCAATAGATAACTTAAAGGATGACCCAACTTTTAATCCAGATTCTGAGAGTATCTATTCTTCTGATGATGACAGGTACTCATGCCAATCATATAATATCCATTGTTGTTATCTATTGAATACAATTTAACACATTTGAGATCTTTTACTTAAAATGATATTATTATTAGCAGAAATATCAATGTTGTTGCAGCTCTGTAGATGACAATTCACCTGAAGTCACAGTCCTACAGACAAGGAAATATATTGTGTATGAGAATAATCTCATGGAGCTTTTCAGGACATGCCCAAAGTGCGCTGCACCTACTCTCTCCCACATCAACGGTACAATGGGAACAATGGTGAAGATCACTCAGGAGTGTGGGATTTGTGACTGTAGGAGAACATGGACAAGCCAGCCCATGGTGGGCAGCATTCCAGCAGGTAATCTCGCTATGTCATCTGCAATTTTATTTTCTGGTAAACACAAATTTTCAATTTTAATTTTGAGAAAATTTTGTAGTGAAGTCAGGGTAAAAAATTGTACAGGCCCGGGAATCGAACCCAAATCCCTCATCTATCAAGAGCAACACTCTAACTTTTGAGCTATCAAAACCAATGCCTGGCATCTGTCACAATAGTTTTACAAGTACTTATTCACTCTCATGAACAAACAGGGACATTAAGAAAATGTTTTTGATATATTATATTGTATTCTTATTGATGCAATGTCTAATTTGACAGTGAGTTTACTTTTTAACATTAGTACAGAATAGTATCACACTGGTACAAATTACTTATACAGATGTACTTCCATATAGGTTCTCTCCCAAGTAAAATCAACTTATATAAACGTCAACCAGATGTCTGGTTTCTGCTTTTTTTTTCTGTGAAAACACAGATTGCCCTGTGGCAAGCACGCTTTTTGGTTGTTTTGAAATTGTGATTCCAAATTCAAAGTGCAGAATCTGAGTATTTCGTGTGTGTTTGTGTTTTCAATGTAAAAATAATATTTTGTTTTATATTACTTGTACATTAAATGCAAATTGACAGTTTTATGTCCTATCAATAAGTTCACCCAGTTTTACTCCTCTATATTTTAAAATATGTCTAGTCCGTTACCTTGCGTGTTTATTTGATTTAAAGCAATATATAGTTAATCTAAGAAGTATATCTCTCATGCAAAGCTATGTTCTTAGATGAGTCATTTTGGTAATGAGTTCGCTCTTCAAATATCATAAATTGTCGATTTCCACTGTTTAGGCATTGAACATCACTATAGAAACATAACTTGTTGAAATGCGCATATGGTGCACAAACTTTTATACTTGTTCTCATATATATATATATATATATATATATATATATATATATATATATATATATATATATATATATATATATATATATATATATATATATATATATATATATATATATATATATACAGAGAGAGAGACTGATAGAACATTAACGTCATTGCGCCTCTCAAGGACAGATACAAACGTGTACTTCATATAACATAATTATACACTTACCGACAAATTTGAAACAAAGTGTAGAAATGTATGTGTATTGCCTCCTAGATGTAGTAATAAACAGTATTAAGTAAATTAGTATTTCCGGTCGTTTTCTAAATGTTTGTACCTATTTGTGCAAATGGAATTAGCAGTAGAACAGTACGGCTGAAGACTGTGTTCTATTTTTAGAAAAAAAAACCCGCTACAACGTAACGAAATTCATAGCATCCGCTCTCTTTAAACGTGTCCACCAATGTTGCGTTGAATATTTTGTTATAGACCATCTTGAAATAATTGCTGTTAAAACATGAAAATATTACTCAGTTGTAATTTCTATTACTTGTTTTTTCTTAAATTGTTATTTACAGAGTGCATAACACAAGCTGATATCGTGTTTGTTGTCGATGGATCTGGCAGTATGTCTCCGAAAGATTTTCAAGTGCAGCTTGAATTTTGTATCAGATTATTATTACCATCTAATATTGATTCTGGGGATGTGAGAGTTGGCTTAATAACATTTAGTAACATCCCTTTTATACAGTTCCATCTGAATGCTTATTCTTCTAAGGATGAAGTTATATCTTCAGTTCTGAAATCGGAATTTCCCAGTGGATTAACAAACACTGCAGATGCGTTAGAGGTTATGATTGACGAAATGTTCACACCGAAAAATGGGGACCGTACTGGAATAAAGAACACAGCAATTTTAATAACAGATGGATTATCCAGATACCCCGAAAAAACCTATAACGTTGCTAAAAGGGCCAGGGCGATTGGTATTCAATTAATTGTGATCGGTATCGGTGATTATGTGGATTATGCTAAAGTCTCACGACTAGCGTCATTACCATCTTTAAACAATGCGTTTGTGTTAAAAGGATACAACCGACTCAAGGTTTTCGACGAACGATTTTTTGGATTCTGTCATGGTAGGTGAGCACAGAAGGGGAGAGGTTATATATGAATACAGCGTTCGTTAATTCGTAGTATGTTATCAGTCAATGTCCATGCAAATTATTAATGGAAGGTAAAGTAGAAACTTGCAAAAAATTATATTGAGAATAAGAAAATTCAAAATATGTTTCTCATTTCTGTTGAATGTTATTTGTGGAAAAATCAAATTGTTTAACAAATTACTCGACTGTTATTTTCATAGTTACACAAATTTTGGGAATTAAATACTGGCGTTTAGATGTTATTTTGTAATGAAGTATACAGAATATGAACAGAATTAATATATACTGAATGATGTATTTTTCATGTGATTAATCTAATTCTTTTATTATGTTTAAGTATAATCAGAGACATACGTATTAATAGCAAATGAACTGGTAAATTCCGTGTTTAGCTATTCATAGAGTGGAGGATATTCCGTGTTAATCCTCACAGTTTTTTGTTATATGTACATCAAATTCTCCTAATATCGATAATTGATAAAATATTTGGAATATATTAGTCAAAACCAAAACGGTACAATGTTTTGCGATCAACTAATTATAAACATGTACAGACTTTATTCTGTAATGATTGCAAATGTTGAGTTTGGTAAATATGGATGGCATTTATATCTATTTTACAGAATTCGATGTATTTGAAGGAAGGTGAAAAAGATGCATTATTAAAAAAATTTTACTGAAATTAATACCTTAAGCTTCCATTTACACTTTTTTTTGAAAAGCCGTTGCATGTGTACAGTGGATAAAATGTTGATTCATTCAATTCAAATATTACATTGTTTTCTTCAAATGTATTTCAAAATGTGTGAAAAATGCAAGAATTTTGATAGTAATTCATGCAGAGTACACATTCCGACTGCGTTTCAGTGGCAGAAGAAAAATAAAGAGACAGAGATGATTTCATACCGATTTACTAATTGGTCAAAATGAGACTTCTCTTATTTAGAGTTTATCACGTTCAAAACCGCTTCTGACAAATACATTTATCACCTATATTAACAATACTGTATGCACAGAAATAATGCAATATCCGTTATCATTTTTTATGTTTCAGTTAAAGATCCCAGAATCTCATGTAATAACAAAAAGACCCGGACAATCACACGGCAATGTAGAATTTGGAATATGTGGAATATAAACTGTCAAGACATTGTGTGGAAGTATGAGAACGACACGACTAATGTGTATCGTATGGGGGAGTATCACAATTTTACCATCCTATGTGAAGTAAAGTAATTTTTATATGTCAACCAATATTTTATTAAAGAATTCTATAATTAAGTTATGAAAAATCGGGCAATATTTATCATACTGGTCAAAGAACTAAAATCCTTCATTGTGCCTCAGCTAAGATGCATGCGACATCCGAATTATTACGCAAGTTCCAAGTATACTGTATTTATTCCATATACGTTAGTTACACTCAGTGTTTATATAAGTTTAATAAGCCGGGTGTCAGAGTTACCGTCCTCTAAGACAAGGTGGATAAAAGTTTAAACTAGTGTTCGGAGCATATCTCTTCTCTACTGTTTAAATCAAGGTATTCATATTCGTGAGTATGAGAGTTCCTCATTCGAAGATCTTTAAGTCAGCCGTGTATCTTTCGTCTATGTTTTTCCACATGTCGAGCGTTCGATTGGTCGATAACTCTTTGCATTTCCCCTGGTCTCATACCGAGTGAAAATTTGATATTAAATGGAATCCAAAAATGACGTTTTAGTCAACATTCGGCAAAGTCATACTATTCTGGAAATCCAGCATCTCTATTCTACCTTTTCTAATAGATGTTTCTTATGTCTGCTGCTCAGTGACTTGTAACTTAGCAGTTTACTTTATGAATATTTATTCCTCTCTTGGACTCCTCTTTACTTGAATTATTTCACATGGTCTCTTAGCGTAAGTAATCCAGAGTCGACTGTAAATTTAAATTATAGTTTATTTGTAAGCCGATCGAGAAAACAACAATTTAGGTTGATCTGTTATTCTATCGATAAATAGGTTTATGCATGGAAATATTTTCTCTCACAAGTATTTTAAAACTTTATGTAAAATGTCGATTCCTCGATACATATCGTTTGAGAATCTGAAATTTTCTGAAGTACTGAATGCAAGATACGCATCGATCTTTGATATAAGAGAGTAAAGAATATTCCACTAAATTACTAAAAAGGTGATAATGACCTAAACAAGACAATAGTGTATCTTTAATGTAAAATATGCTTTACAGTTCAATTATCCATGCATGCTCCGGTTGCCCATAAACAAAAAAAGGACGGCACATAAGGACTTGTAATTTTAGAAACATTAATGATTATGTTTTATCGAATGACGTTGAAATAAATTTATGTATTTACCATAGAAATGAACTACATTATAATTAATTTATATCAGATGATGTGATGAATGATTATTATTGTCCTAGGTACGGGATTCTGTGTCCTTGGTAACGTCCATCAAATGGGAAAATGATACGTATGTTGAATCGGCAAGTATGTGGACAGCAGATTATAGCAAGTATATCGGTAAACAGACAACTGTTGTAACAGGTTAGTATTTTTGATAATAACCTCGATATTGCATTTTATATGTTTACAAGTTTGAAAGTCGTAAATGCTGTCAGCCGGTGTCACTGCTGGTGGACTTATAGTCCCCGAGGGCATCATAAGTCTAGTTTTCAGGCTTTTGTACTGACATGAAATATACATGTATACTTCAAATTTTCAGTCATCAAATTAAGTAAATCACTCTAAAACTAAGGAGTATCTCCCTCAAGCATAGCTCTGTCCTTAGATAGATTCTTTGGTTCACTTTTTGGTTATTTTGGCTTCAACACTGCTCTTCATATTTTTATGTATTTTGAGAAATCCAATCATTTGGTCACGAGCATCACTGAAGAGACATAACTTGTCGAAATGCGCATATGGTGCACAAAATTAATAGGTATATATGGTTCTGCGGTTACGATACCGACTTTGGACGGTCAGTAGAAGTAACTCAATTGGTGTGGTTAACCTGTTTACGGGCGCCCACCTTCCCATTCTCCGCAAAGGCAGCACAATAAAAGGTCACAAATTTAAAACCAATCCTCCATATAGAGAACAAGGATCAACAGGTTTCTCAAGACGAGAGGTATTCCACTAACAATTACTTAGTAAATCAAAACATAGCTGAAAGTATTTGGAGAATTGCTGGAAAATTTGTATATCAAAGATATTTCTGTTTTAATTTCCAATTATTTCAACCAAATATATATTTTTCTATTGGGACGGAAAGAAATCTGCAAAATCGTTATTATATATCTGAATTAAAAATACTGTTAAGGTTTAACTTTTTACCGTGTATTAAGTTTCCGATTCTCAACGATTCATAAAATCTTAGGAACTGCTATAAATCTCGATTTCTATGGAGATTCCATTGTCCTAATTTCTGCATTTTACAGACTGCAAATGACAAAAATATTCCCACATACTTCTATTGCAATTTGCAATTAAAAAACTCAGTCTCGTTTTGGCCTGTATTAATGAGCTATTCCAATTCTTGTCATTTAGAGTTGAATACAATTACAATAAACTTTAGTGAATGTATAAATTTTATATATAACATTAAATTAATTCAAATTGTATCAAGAAAAATCGAAGAAAAAGAGAGAAAAAAAAATCACCCAAAACAGGTATTTTCTTTAATTCCGTATAAATGTTTTCATGTAATACTTATTTTTCAGGGAATACTGCAAGGCAATCATCCAGTAATTATCTCCTACAACTCTTCGTTTTCTTCTTATACTCCATGAAATGACGGAAGACTTTTGTACACAGTAAACTTCATGATACATTATTTAGGAATTTTGATCTATTATGTATTTATTTCAACGTGTGTATAATAAACAACAACAACCAGTGGCTGAATGTAGTACTAATATACAGGGGACTTCATCTATCAACGCAACATAGATTTATAAATTTTATTCAACGTACTTTCCAAATCTCATTGAATATTAATATATATTTGTATACAGAATGTTGCCGTGAAAAAGGCCGAATGCAGCTAACATAGCGAGAGAAATGAATTATCCGGTTATATTAATGTCGGAATCTGACTGAACAAAACGTAACTAAATTTAAATGATTATGGATATACAATACATACTGTATTTTATAATAACGGAATCAGTATAATCATAAGTACAGAATCAGCACAGAGTAAAAAGAAACTATGCGCAATTCCCACATTGTACAGATTAATGAAGCGATCAGATAATAGATATTAATCACCATCTCAGTCACCAAGAGCATCAATTGATTACATTCAAATCAGCTGTATACACTTCAACTATATATATGTATATGTCTGTATACTCAATAACTAAATGTTGGGTGTAGTTACACTTGCAATGTGTTGCACTTTAAGCAGACAACTCCCATGTCAGTAAGCATTGGTTTATATAGATTGGTGGAGCATATTTTCATTCATGATCCTAAAACATATTTTTTTTAATTACATTTATTGATATTCAGGCATACAATACATGTACATGACATATAATGCTATAGTTTAACACTGAATATCTTTAAGATAAAAGGACATCACAACAACGACAACACATGACACACTCACTCACACTTCCATACATAGACTAAGATGCTAATGGATGCTATGTAAAAATAAGAAAAAATATAACAGTAGGACAAAAAGGTACCCTCTATTTACTTTATAAAAAGTATAATATCCTAAACAGACCTGAACTTTGGATACCCTAGTATAATATGTAAACCATATTACACGGGAACAAGCTGTTTGTGAAAGACTAATGGCCCCAATGGCACAAAAGTCCCAAAATTTATGTCTAGAGTGTAGGTCATTGTCGAGGTCAAGAGGTCATCGAAATTAGTGTCATTTGAAAGGGCTTCATCAGTTGAATACGCATACCAAAAAGAAAGTTCTATCCCTCACGGTTCAAAAGTTGTACCCAAGGTTAAAGTTGGCAACAGACAGACACACAGTCAGGACAAAAACAATATGCTCCCGAACTATCGATCCGGGGGCATAAAAATTAATCACAAACACGTAATAACGTGACCAAATGTTTGCTTATATGTCTTCTCCAATAGGCAATATACGTTATTCTTAAAAATGTTGGATTAGCAATGAATAATGTAATACTATCACCTTATTATGGACAATATTCATAGGCAATATAACGGCTTTAATATTTTTCAACAATGGTTAGGATTGCAGATGTCTTTGATTTCATCCCCATTTGTTACAAACATATTTATGTATTAGTATGAAATGGATAGTATAAACTTCAAATTTAAACGATTCCACCTCACTGACATGTTCAATGGAAAACCAAGATATCTGGCTGATATAATAATTGTTGATAAATCTATATATGAAGGAAACATTTACCTACCTTAACTTCAATTAAACAAAGCATATGCATCTTATAAGGAAACAGCTTCCTTGGCAATGCACATACTAATATTAATGATACAAGCAGCAGCTATTTATTTCCCATGGCAAATTTTCCCCGATTAAATGGCGATGTCTCAATACGTCAATTGTATGGAATATATTTCTCTCATTTCATTCGGTTCCTAGAGTATACATTAATGCTTTGGATTTCGATACAACTTAATTTAAATTCAGAAAACTACTGCCAGCAATGTGTCTAGCATAATCTCTCATTCAATTTCTAGGGCGATCTAGAATACAAGAAGGGTAAAAGTTTCGATTAATTTCATCTCATAGGGATTTGTTTTTAAAAAACTGCATACCTTCGACACTGAGATAATCGCAGACCTCACATGTCTTACACTTGGTCCCTCTACTGCCACCTAATGCAAACTTAGCGCTGGAGACGTTATAACGTCTTTTCAAAACCTTTTCACTGGATTCTGCATTCCGACTAACAGGGTGATACGGACTCTGTAACGAGTATTTTCTTAACCTTTTTCAGTGGTAACCAAGTCCTGAATGTCGTCACTATTAAATGTATGTGGGTACTTGTATGGATCAGGGACCTTAGCTCGCTGTCAGACGAGCAAGTCACGGTCTCTCATTGTTTTGAGTAGGCAGATTGGCCCGTATATAATTTAGTCACAATAATAACTCCAATAGACTTATGCCGGTACTGCAATTTGCAATCGAATATTTTTGTAATGTATTTTGATGTGCATATTATTGTTTGTTCTGCATATCTGTGTCGTTTGTCTCATACAGCCGAGTCTGATGTCTCTTTTTAAACGGCATTCACTATGCTGACAGAAGATGGTCCTTTTGCATACAAATTCAATTAATATAGGTACCGTATCCGTTTACCACGAAAACGACGGAAGACATTGGGGTTTTTACGTCACACCAGAATTATTGCTATTATACAGTGACGGCATTTGCCTGATGCAGCAACAAGGATTAACAGTTGGTTTCTTGCCGCCAATAAGTTGAGAGCTGATCCCCGTATCACGGTAGGCGTAGGACGGAAACGATCTCTCACTGTATCGGTTGTGCGATGCATCAGGCATATGTCATCATCATATACGTGAAATAATTGTGGAGTGACTTAAATCAATTATATATGTATTTTGTGCTATATAAATACATATAACGTAATAAATGATCTACTAATGTTATAAATTGTGGTCAATATTTGGAAACTACATGGTCCTTCATCAGGACACGCAGAAGGCGTATAACGAGAATGACTGATGAGAACTGTTTAAAGTCTTTTTACATATGAAAGTGGCAAATACAAAGAACGACCCTTAACCTTTGCATAATGAAAACTTCTGAGAGAAATACTGGTGGCGACATCTATACATGAAGTAAATCTAGAGCTATATACTAAACATACATTCTAATGCACTTTGTTTGTAACGCGCGACCTCATTGGCTGTCCGATTTAAAAACTGCAAGGGTATTCAAAATGCCCCTGCAGATTTTGATATGACGTCACGATACCCTGCAGTTTCTGATTTGTGACGTCACGATACCCTGCAGTTTTTGATATAACTCTGATTAGCGAATTGGCTTAGAAAACCATAAATCTGTGCCTCTAGTTGTAATCATATTTGTCTAATGCATTAGAATGGGGTTACCATGCGAGTGTTTTACAAAAAGTGACAGGGTATCGGCGAATACCCTGTCAGAAAATGAGTTTCACTGCGAGGCGTTAGCCCTAAATGGTGGATGATTTCGATACAAAATTGATATATCTATTCATATAGAAAACATCAGAATTTTTGTTCAGGCCGTCTGAACCAGAATACGCTCTGAACATGCGTGTGAATAACAGCAGGTCCACTACGACGAAGTTGCACCTACCAGTTGAGCGCAACTTCAATTAAAATAAACAAATGAATATATAATAATAATTTAAAAAACCGTGTTGATCACAATGACAAATGGACAACAGACAAGCGAGTGTCAAAAGAAGACTTCTGGCAGCTTGTGTTAAAGTCTATCGAGCCAGACGGCATATAAATATTAATTTTTTACATTAAAATAAATTAACTTTCCATTTTAAATTCGATACATCTTAAGTAAAAATTATTAATGTATATCAATACACAGAATCAGCATGTTAAAGTTTCTTGAATTGTATATAATTTGTTTTATAATTTCGTGAATTATCCAACTGGAATTTAATGTTACATTAACTGAAATAACTAAAACTTGCTATAATACAAGTGTTTATCCATTATTGTAACTGGTACTGGATATTTCCTTTTAACTGTTTGCAAATTGCAAATAGGTGAAAGTAATTGCGTTATCATATTCAGCAATTTTCTAAAAAGAATTTCTCACCATATGAAATAAAACACAGCAAAGCAATACCAAACAAACAGCTGAACAACTGAATTCAATAACAATAAATGTCGCAGTAGAAAATGAAGATAACAACAAAGCCATGTTAATGAAATATTACTTACATATACAATATTCCAAGAAGGATTGCATTATTTTCTATAGCGTTAAATCTGCAGTGTGATGGCATTAAGTTGAAACTAATGTATAGCGAATAATCTTTAATGAAACATATCCAGGTGGAAAATTTACTGTTATTTAAATTTTCGGGATTACAATATTTGAAATCTGTAATAGTTTGTAAATGAAATGATCATGCCATACCAAACAGGCCATGATTGCTGCTTTGAATTTAAATATCAAATCAGACAAATGCTGTCTTCCATAAATTGCTCAGCATGAGAGATTTCAATATCATTTGCAACATATAAATGAATTTATACTGTGTATAGAAAAATTTCGACCTTAAACATACCATGTATGCATTCAGGATATGCTTGGAACTAGTGTACATTGGGGAAATAAAGCTTGATATATGTATATGCTTAAAATACAAATGCATTAGAGCCAACTGTTTGCGATAAAAAGGTAAATGATACAAAAGAGAGTACATTAAAGCAACCATGACGATTGCGGTGCTTTGAATAGTGTGTAGCAATGTATGCATGTACAGGTTGGAGTAAATTCGGAGAAAGGTGCCCAATATTTTCATAACAGCAGGTGACATGGCTTTATCTGTGGGATGATCGGGCGAAAACCTATGTCGCACTCAAACGCAAACAGCCGCCAGAATGGGCAAGGGAGAATAAAATTGGTAAGCGTTTACAATGCGAAACAACGACAAAACTATCAAAATACACATTGTATGGCACAGTTATGGCTTCCGAACAGGAAAAAATTATCTTCTGAAACAATCCCTCTTATGAATTATAACTATCATCCTATGTATTACCTACAGTCTCAAGTTTAAGTACCTGCTGATAAAGCATCAACTCCGCCATGTAAAACACAACGAAAAACAAAATGTCGTCGAGTGTTACCTGACCCTTCTAACACAACAAAACTCCAAAGTGGTCCCGGGAACCCGCCTTCATTCTGAGCCAATGAAATGTTGTATATTCATGTTATAGTTATTATTATTAACATTGAGTGTTTTTATACGGCAATATTAAAAATGATTTATATCGATTGAAAGAACACTATTAAAATGCATTACGCTAATATGTGCATTGTACTATAAATTCTAATACAAGGTCTTATTGTGTGAAAAATCTTCAAATCTTTATATGAAATCTACAAGAAATGCTAAATATTTGTGTAAAAAATATTATTGAAATAAATTCTGTACACTTTATATAGCTACTCTTATCAAAAATACGGAGAGTCATGATTGATTGATTTTTGTTTAACGTCACACCACGAATATTTCACTATATGGTGACGGCATCTGCGTGATGCGGGGCATACAAATTTTGACATTTGCAACGGACTCACCCGAAGCAGTGAGGGATTTTAACGTGACATGCATACCACGACACGGGGCCTCGGTTTCTAGTGTCTCATCCGAAAGACAGGACAGATATGACTCGGACCCCGGCCTCCCGATTAGGGGGCGAGCGCGATACCACTAGGCCACGCTGGCTTACGGAGATTCAAGAATGTTAAAGAAAATAGAAATATAAAACTCAAGAATTATGTCAAAATAATGAAAGACTGGTGCATGTCAAAAACTACAACAACAACAACAACAACAACTACTACTACAAGAACTACTGCTACTGCTATTATTATATCTTTGTAATGTCAAGGTTGGAGATTACACTGCGCTAAACTACAACCCTTGACAAATATCAAAATATTCAAAAGTCGGGCTGATTTCATTCGGCCGTCGACGGCATGGACGGTCCATTCAGTAACGTTGTGATACACGTGACAAGTGTATATATATATATATATATATATATATATATATATATATATATATATATATATATATATATATATATATATATATATACCGGTATATATATATGGACATTGTATGGAAGTATGAGAACGACAAGACTAATGCGTATCGTATGGGGGACTATCACAACTTTACTATCCTATGTGAAGTAAAGTAATTTTGATGTCTAGCATTATTTTATTTAAGAGTACTCTAAAACGAAAAATCGGACTATATTTATCATAATGGCCAGACAATCACAGTCCTGCATTGACTGTCAGTACGGTGAGACACCCGAATTACTACGCAAGTTTCAAGCATATTGTATTGGAATAAAATGCGTCTTGCTGGGCCTAACCTTCAATTTTGAAAATATCAACAGGATTTCAATTTAATCAGACCATTTGTTGTAAAATTACACCATTCAGCAATTTCATCCCAGGATTTATACACAATTACATCTGTCATAATTTGTGCACAGCTATAACTATTTTTGATGGGCCTCGATTGATTGTTTACAACAAAAATGGATTGCTAAATAGGGCAATGAACTCTTGCACGTTTTGAACGTTTGTTGTTAATACAATTACATATGATATATATAGCAATG
Organism: Pteria penguin; assembly: GCA_035048485.1. Classification (NCBI taxonomy): domain Eukaryota; kingdom Metazoa; phylum Mollusca; class Bivalvia; order Pterioida; family Pteriidae; genus Pteria; species Pteria penguin. The sequence goes on from CM068585.1 coordinate 22,771,757, forward strand.
ATTGCAGATAGCCAGGGATAAATTTTATGTTTGAATACAGAATTTTAGACTTTGTACAATTTAAACAATTTGCATTTTTACCGTATTTGCATAAATAATCTTCATTCAGTTATGCAGTTTTCAGTAAACTATTATGCCATTGACTTCATGGAGTGTCTTAACGTTGCTGCCTAACTCCTTGCATTTTACACCGATTTTTACACGGCAATTACACGGCATTTTACACGGCAATTAATGCAGATCTGTTATTCTGCCGATAAAAATATGTTTCTCCAAGGAAATTTTCTCTGACAAGCTTTTACAAAGTTTATGTTGACATGTAGTTTCCTCGAACGAAATTTCCTCTTAGAGAATTTGAAAATGTCTAGTACTGAATGCAAGATATGTATCGATATATGATAAAATTGAGTGAGTATTATTCAACTACATTACTGAAAGAAATTGAAATACTGATGTTAACAAGACAAAACAGTGTACCCTTAAATGCCAGGTATGTTTTGCAATTTCAACCATAGATGCATGATTCGGGTGATAATTCATCGAAAGTATTCAAGATACTAACGAGACTGGTAAACACAAAAAGGAAAGTACATAAGGGCCTGCAAGTTTAGAAATATTGATTATAAATATGGAATCACGTTGAAATCGATGCACAGTGTATTTAAAAGAGGAATGAAAATAATTATGATTAATTAATTATAGATAAGATGAAGGATTGTTATTATCTTAGGTACGACCATCCTTGGTGACGTCCATCAAATGGGAAAATGCTACATTTGTTGATTCGGCAAGCATGTGGACAGCAGAGTATGGCAAGTATATCGGTAAACAGACAACTGTTGTAACAGGTTAGTATTTTTGATAAAAACAACCTCGAAGTTGCATATATATGTGCAAATTTAGAGGTTTGAAATTCGATAATACTGCCATTTCCTTGCATTTAATTAGCACATGACTCCAGTTTGAACTTGAAGAATTATATTGGTGTCGTCTGTATGTAAGGACATTCACCGTGGGTGTGACTAACCAAACAGGAGTAGCTCCTGTACATGTACACCTTAACCATGAACACGCTAATCGGAGTGCAAAGAATGTGTTTTATTCTACATATGTATCAGTTTATAATTTTCATGATAAACTGTTAAAATTTATTTTATAAAAAGAAAACCTTCCTGCATCATATAATCTTAAACGAACTATAGACTTTACAGCATTGTAAAAATTACTAATAACATTTGATCGTTAACTTTGCTTTGACTAAGAATTGTAAAAAGCCATAGTCATATAATGTTGAACTTCACACAGTAGTTCAAACGCTCTGGTCTACTGGGTCAAACCATCTGACCTTCTGTAAACATCACAATTTTCATGTATTGGAAACATTTTTATCAAAGAAACATGAATTATTATCACTATAAGTAGCCAAATAGGAAATATAATCTGTGTGTCTTGCATAGCTCAGTCAGGGTGTGCAAAGTCTTCCCGTTTTGATTTCCATCCTCCACTTTCAGGCTTACAGAATTAGGATGACTAACTTTTTGAAATTTTATATAGCAGGCTTAGTAAATCAAAACACGGCAGATAGTGTTCACAGAATTACTTGAACATTTGTACATCAAAATCTTTTGCAGTATATTCCCATTTCTGTGTAAATTCCAATTACTTCATTATGGATGGATTGAAATCTTTTTCTGCAAAATCGTAATTGTATGTCTGAATTCAAAGCACAATTAAGGTGATACGTTTTACTGTCAAGTTTCCAGTTCTCGACGATTCATAAAATCTTAGGAAAAACTTGATTTCTGTGTAGATAGCTTTATGTGTTTAACGACTGCTGATGATAAGCATATTCCATCACACAGCCTTCTATTCCAATGTTTTAAAAATATGTTCGGTCTAGATCTATACGGCCTGTAGTGAAGAGCTATTCCAGTTCTTATCATTTACAGGCGAATGCAGCTAGTATAACGCTTAGTAAATGTTTATATTATATATATATTATGTAACATTAATTCAAAGTGCATTAAATATATCGAATGTACAAATAAACAAATAAAATTACGAAAAGCAATTTTTGTAAAGTTTCAAGTATTTTCAATCCATTAGACTATATTTTTACTTTACATTCCATATATATTTTTTTTCATGTAATACTTATGTTTCAGAAAATAGAGCAAGGCTTCATTTTCTTCTTGTACGTCATGAAAAGACAGAAGTTTGTGTTCAGTGAATTCTTTGGTACGTACTAAAAGGATTTTCACTGATATGCATTTCATTTTAACTCTTAATGTTACAATACAGGAGATTTCATCTATCAACGGAACTTATTAATTTTGTTCATTGTAATTTCCAAATATGATTAATATTGATATCTATTTGTATACAGATACATGCTGCTGTGAGAAATACAAATGCTTTAAAAAGAAATGATTGATCCACTTTCCTTATTGTCACAATCTAGTTGAGAAAAATGTAACAATATATAAATGATTGTGGATATACATTTCATATTGTATTTCATAATAACGGAATAAGTATTATCATAGGTACAGAATCAGCACAGAGTGAAAAAATGAGTAATTCCTAAGTTATAAAGATTAATGAAACGGTCAGATTATAGTCATTTATGTACATCTATAACCAACAGCATCCGTTGTTTTAATTGAAATCGGCTTCAAGAACATATATGTCTGTATATATTTCCTGTAAACTTAATACTCAATATAGTTGTACTTTTTATGTGTTCCACTTTAAGCAAACACTCTCATAATATCTATAAGTACTATTTGTAACATTTCTTTCAAGAGGTTGGTGAATTATATAACATTTTCGTATTTCAGAGCTTCGCAATTAAACCACATGACAAAGAAAAAAAAATATCACAAACACGTTCAAACGTTAACAAATGGTTGCTAACATTTTCGGACTTACGGTTTTCATCATCTTTACAATTCACCAAACGACAATATACATAAAACTGTTACGAATATTGAACTTGCAATGAGTAATGTAATACTATCATATTTTATGGACAATATTCATGTGAAGTTTAACGGTTATAAGATTTTTCAACACATATTGAAATTACAATTATCCCTAACTTCATCACCATCATTACTAACATGTCTTGCTATGAAGTGGATATTATGCATTAGCTTATAATCTAAACGTTTCGACCTTACTGACATGTGATTTTACATGTTTATTCAGGATTTAAGCTAAATTTATAAAGACTTTATTATTTAATTTAAAGAATTTATTGATGTTTTCTTTTAAATTCGGAAAACTTACTTTAAAACTGAAAATATTACAGATAGCGCATCTTCTGCTTCATATCTCGATGCACTGCTATCAATTAGTGACGATGGTTCATTAGTAACCTTTCTCTAAACGTGACGATTTCAATTTCATTATTACCAACTTCCCTTTCTCTGTGTAGCAACATACCTTCCTCTCCCGCATATGGCTTCTTCATTTCACAACTTATACGCTATGCCAGGGCATGCTCTAAATATGATAATTTCGTCCTGAGAGCTAGGCTTCTTGCCACGAAACTGCTCCCACAAGGATATATTGAGGAAGGTTGGAAATTGTCACTGAGGAAGTTCTATGGTCGTTATAGGGATCTATTGCAATTTCAGATTCCTCTTTCAAGAATGTTAACCAATATTTTGGGACCTGGTCATACTAAATAACCATCTTAACTTTTTGACTATACTTGATTTGACGTGTATACATGTATATACAGATATTTGTTTCGACACTGGAATTTCAGGCAGGCAGCATTTCTTGCCTTGAATTGGAAATTTGACTTGGTGTTCCTGTCTCCTTCGTATGTTCATGCGTGTATATTTATGTATTTACCTCCTTGATTTGAAAGGTTATTGCAGGACTTTTGCGACGTTGCATGTAACCAGGGGACGCTTACTCCTCCCGGGCACCTGGTATTACCTCGATTTTATTTGGGTTCGCATTTGTCTGAATATAACACTAAACACGATATTGTCCCCATTATTTTATGGACTATGAGATATGGTTTACCCTTCGGTACTTCTTCGTTTTTTACTTTCAGCAATATGTGTCTAATCACTCATTCAATTTCAAGGGAGATCTAGAATACAGGAGGGTAAAGGTTTCAAATCTCATCTCAATAGGTTATTAAAAAAGTTACATGACTTCGACATCGACGATACGACACTGACATAATCGCAGATACTTTTCTTGAAGTGGGTCCCTCTGCCACCTTACGCATATTTCTGTGCGATTCATTATGACTAACAAAGCGCTAGGGACTCTAGAATGAGCCCTTTCGAAACCTTTTCAGAGATGATAAATCAATATCGAAGAAGAACCAAACCGTTAATCATTCTCAAAGTCCAAGGACAGATACAAAATCGTGTAAGTTTCAAAAAGAAACTGTTGTGAACCCCGAAATACTGAAAAATTCCGAGGTGAGACCAGGTGTCCGGGGAGAGTAAGCGTCTCCTGTTTGCATGCATCACCCGTCACAGCAGTTCTTAAGAAACATGTCAAAATCAAGAGTTTTGGTTTCCTAATTGTACATACGAACGTACAAAACTGGTATACAAAGTCATATTTGGTGTTCACTGAACAGGTCATTTAGTCGCATTCCAAAATATTATCAATCATTCTAGAAAGGGGCACATCATATTTTCGTACAAGATCCCCATAGCGACCGTAGAACTTCCTCAGTGACGATTTCAGACGTTCTTTAACATATCCCTGCAGGAGCAACTTAGTGGCCAGTCGTTTGGCCCTTGGAATCAAACAGTCGTATAGAGAACAGGCTCTTGCTAACCTTATAAGTTGAGATATAAAAACTCCATAGGCAGGTGAGGACGGGATATTGCTGCAAAGAAACGGAAAGTTAGTTATTTGGAAGTTAAAATCGTCACGTTTGTCATACAGAGAGGTGTCCAAATGACTATTACTGTCGAAAGTTAAAAATATATCCAGATACGAAGCGGAATTATTGCTCTCGGTTGTCTCTTTTATCTCAAGTTCATGGGGATAGATTTCATGTATGTAATCCTTAAAGTTAGGATTATTGATTGACAATACGTCGTCTATATATCTATACGTAAAATTAAACTGAGATGCAAGACTTTTTCTGCCTGTGGAGAGCATGCTTTGAATAAATTCCGCCTCATACGAATATAAGAAAATGTCAGCAAGAAGAGGGGCGCAGTTAGTTCCCATGGGAATGCCAATGATTTGCTGAAAAATGTTCCCTCCAAACACCACAAAAATATTGTCTATTAAAAATTCCAGCATTTTGATGATTTGATCTTCGGTATACTTGTGTTTTGCATCAGAGTGTTCTTTTACAAAATATGTATCTTCCCGTCCAATATCAAGATATTTATATCTACAATTTCCATTTTTATGGAAAAATGAATTTCGAATAATTGTAGCAAGTCTGTTTTTGAGCTTTTGATGCGGAATTGTAGTGTAGAGCGTGGAGAAGTCAAAAGATTTGATGCTGAAAATATTATTAAATTTGGGATATTTTAGATTCTCTATAAGTTCTTTAGAATTCTTGAGGATCCACATCTGATTTATTCCGCTTCTGGAGTATGCGGTATCACAATAAATTTGAAGACCATGCTTGATGTGTGTCAATATCTTCGTTAGCGATATGATTAGAGGTTTGTTGGTACACTTGGAAGAACCAGCAATGAAAAGATGTTTGTAAGGGGTTTTGTGCATTTTTGGAATCCAATAAATATAAGGTAATTCAAGGTCAGAGTTGGTTGTGGTAATTCCAAAAGACTCGAGAACAGATTTGTGGTTTTGAAGTATTTCAGAAATAGATAAATTTGTTTGTGTGTATGTTGGATTTCCAGGTGCAGAGTGTAATCCAAGTTCCTCTAACAGACAATTAATGTAAAATCTTTTGCAAACGAAGGTGTAATTGTTTGCTGCTTTGTCAGCTGGGACAATAATAAATTGTTCGTGGAGTTCAGATAGTTTTCTGGCTTCATCAGGGTCATTAAATATAGACTCATGAATGTAGTTACTATTGAATGCATTCAAAGACATCTGGAGACCGTTTGTATCACATTCAGAGATAAAAATACATACATGTAAATAAACATTATTATTATGATTCTTATTTTTATTATTATTATCATAATTAATATTATTGTTATTATCATTATTACTTTTATTGCTTGGGGTAATTTCTCTGTAAGAAATTATTAAATAGCTATATTGTTATAATTTTATCATCATCATTATTATTGGTATGATTACTGTGTGCCTCGATATTAAATAACGAAAAAGGATATGTGATTAATCATAAAACTATACTCTATTGTATATACTGATGAGTGATGAGATGTGTAGCTTTTGATTAATAAACTAGATTTATTAACAGAAGAGTAATTATGTATCAAAACCAACCAAATACCACGGCACACATCGTTATGAATAAAAATAAAATCACCTTGTAAATTCTCCTTGAATGACATCAATATAAAAACTGCAATGTGTAAGGACACGTGCATAGCAGTCAATTTAGGTGTCCCCAATATTATCTTAAATGACGTTAGAAATGAAACATTTGTGGTAAGCACTAATAATGAACTCTGGTATCAACGGATGGCTTCATAAACATCAAGCTTTATAAGGTTAAACTAGTTGACGTAATTAAAGATTACCAATTCTCCCCTTATGATTGTGAAATATCTAAATGCGGGACCAAACATTGCAAAACTTGCAATATCTTAATTACAGACAATTCTTTTACGAGTAATTTAACCAAACATACCTTTCATACGCATAGTTTTGACCATTTGAATTGTAAGAGTTCCAATATTGTATACTGTATTGAGTGTTCACTCTGTGGGTTAATATATCTTGGAGAGACAAAGGGACAACTCCGTACAAGAGTATCAAGACACAGGTCCAAAATAAATTGCGGCGGAATCCAAAAACTCTACCGCCACTTCAACCAGCCTGACCACTCTATTCTTTCAATAAAAATTAAAATATATCACCCCACAAACATTGCCAATTGAGTGCTCCTTTTCGTCGGAAAGAGAAAAATACTGGATAAGACGTCTCGGCACTGCTTCGCCCTATGGATGCAATGACGATATTAGTAGTATAGGTAACCTAACTAGTCTTGCGTGTCAATCAGTTAACGTACTTGGTTTATTCAACAAAAGCCAGAGGAGGCATCGAAGTCATGGTACACGCAAATATAACAAACCTGAGATACATAATATTTCCTTTGATGCTCTTTTGACATTTATAAATAAACCTTTGGGCCTTCATCACATTCGTACAAAACTTTATTCTATTTCACTCAGAAAATTACACAAGTTGTACGTATCGTCCAGACACCGTATATATACTGATATAAGCTCTGCAGAGTATAGACTAGATGGCATTATTATGGACATATCGACCGCTAGACTGTTTCATCCCGTCAAGTCAGATATATCTATGGAAAAATCTATTCGCCCTTTCATCAAAATTTAATTTGCAAATAAAGGCTGTGATTATTAAATTTTGGCCAAATTTTAAATCATAAGTCCGTTTTAGAGAAAATAGCTCCAAAAATCCGCTATGTATTTCCTATAGCTACACCATCAGTTGCATCCAAAATTTATAATTACAAAGGGTTTCTACAGTGTCTTGATCTTAGCAACTCTGCATGTCAACCTCAACCGTGTGCATGTTCCTCATCTAATTTTGTATATTCTCCTTGTGGCCATGTTATTACTGGTGATCTTGATATTGTTAAAACACTAAATTAAGAGAACTTTTACTTAAAGAACCCAGATCATTCACATGGAGCCAAAATTTTGAGAATATTATGAACTGCTGCGAGGAATATGCCACACAATTGGCAAAAAGAGAGGAAGTACAGGTCGACACTCTTTCGGAATGGATAAAATCTATTGCAGTACTGCTGAGATCAAAAATTAAAAATTACAAGGCTATGTAAACACCAGATTCGAATCTATTTTTAAAGATCCTGATGTTGTCAGGGAACTTACCTTCCTCCAAGAACATTATATCATTGCACCAGCAGATAAAGCATCTCATAATTATACAATTTACTGGTAAGAAATATTACTTTGACAGCCTAGTGAAAGAATGAGGATTAAATTCAGCTCCAGGAAATCCTACTTATACTCTCACGAACTTTTCGGTTTCAGAAGTACTTGAGAATCATAAATCTGTCCGCAATACGTTTGGTATTGAAGCAAATAAATTAAATTTAGAACTTCCATATCTGTACTGCATTCCAACAATGCACAAAAATCCTTACAAACAACACTTTATCGCTGGTTCCTCGAAGTGTTCCACAATATCTGTATCGATGCTACTCACAAAAATATTATCAGAAATTAAATCTGGCCTTCATAGATATTGTGAAACAGTATATTCCAAAAGTGGAATTAATCAAGTGTGGATCCTTAAAAATTCAAAAGAGTTGTTAGAAAATCTAAAATCAAAAAATTTTACTAAAATTCACTCCATCAAGTCTTTTGACTTTTCGACTCTTTACACAACGATCCCTCATCAGAAATTAAAAGACAGATTAGCGGAAATTATTTAAAATGCATTTACTAGTAAGAACGGAAGCCGCAAATTCAAATATATAGTTATAGGCCATGATAAAGCTTATATTGTTAGAGAAAATTCTGATTCCAAAAATAAATACACTGAAACAGCTGGCATCCAGATAACAATTTTGTGGTGTTTGGAGGAAAGGTTTTTCAAAATATTGTCGGCATTCCAGTGGGCACTAACTGTGCTCCTCTTCTGGCTGACATATTCCTTTACTCATACGAAGCTGAATTCATTCAGTCTATGCCTTCGAAAGCAAGGAAAAAACAATTGGCTCTTGGTTTCAATTTTACTTACAGATATATAGATGACTTGCTTTCAATTAATAATCCTTCATTCGCGGATTACCTTAGCATCATCTATCCAAGTGAACTGGAGGTCAAAGAAACCACACAAAGTAGTAATTCTACTTCGTATTTAGATATTATGTTGTTTTTCAACATTAATGGTCATTTGAACACCTCACTCTATGACAAACGTGACGATTTCAATTTTGCTATTACAAACTTTCCTTTCATAAGTAGCAACATTCCATCATCGCCTGCATACGGCGTATTCATATCTCAGTTAATACGTTATTCCAGAGCATGTTCAAATTACAATGACTTTGTTCTGAGGGCTAGGCGACGTTCACTTAAGCTGCTCAACCAGGGTTATATATGTGCTAGAATAACAACGTCACTGAGGAAGTTCTACAGTCGTTACGAGACTTTTTACTCCATAAAATATCTCATTATCCAGACTTTAAAATGATATTCTGGACCGAGACCTATCATTTTACACAGATTTGACACCTTCTATACTAGAAGGTTACTTACTTTGACTTCTCCATATATAAATACACATGGAATTCACACGATTTGACTCTTTCTACGGGGTATATGTGACGGGTGTTGCTAGCAAGCAGGAGATGCTCACTCTCCCCGGGCACCTGATCTCACCCCATCACAGGGGTTCACATATGCTCTTCAAGTAGACATATTTTGTTATTTTCTACTTTTTTCTTATTTTCACTGATTTTGTATGTCCTCTGGTTTCATGATTTTTAGACTTATGGTATGGATTTATCCATCATCTTTACATGGTAACAATAAATGATTGGTGATGTCAAAATGATGTCCCGCGCTCTCATATAAAGAACCATCATTTTCCGTTTAATGTGGGACATGTTACACATTATATTATATCTATGATTTAAAGTCCATCTTTGCGACTCTTGAGATTAGATTTCTCCCTTCCCTGGATGAAATCAGATGTGCCGTGTCTTGGATAATCACATTTTAGCAACGTTTTTTGTGATGAAATCTTTACCTGCGTTAAGAGTTTTTCAAGTTTGGTGGCTTTCTTGTGCTATTTATTATTTGTTATATATTTATCAGCATATTCATGCTTTCTAATTGACGTATTAAAATAGGGGAAAACATTTAGAAGAATTAAGAATATTGCGATTTCGTGGGTTGTGAGCAATAACAAATGGGATTATTGTCGAACCGTTGTTTTTTCTTTGGCGAGTGTTTTTGTATGTGGAAAATGCAATTTGCTTGGCATTTTTGTTTCCGGAGTTGAATTGCTCCTCACTTTTTTCCTTTCAATAATGGCAGATAATTGACATTTGGTCCTGAACTAAACAGTTCTGGTGGAAATAAACTTTTAAAAACCAGTACTATTACAGAAGTTCCAAAAGTAATGAATGTAAAGTTCCAAGTAGACATTAAAAGGAAATTATTTAATAGTTTCAAATATTGTAACTGCAACGAAAGACTGCTTGATTGATTGATTATTGTTTTGGGTCACTCCACGATTATTTCACGTGTATGGTGACGGCATCTGCCTAATGCATTACATACAATTTTAGACATTTGTGACGGACCAACCAGAAGCAGTGAGGGATCTTTTACATGCCATGCCTACCATAAAATGGGACCTCAGTTTTTACAGTCTCATCCGAAAGACAGAACCCTGTGCACAGGGCGGGAGTCGAACCCGGGACCTCTCGATCACTAGCCGACCACCTTATCCACTAGGCCACACCGGCTTACGAAAGACTGGAAAAATCGTTCTGGTATGCATGGTTTGTAATGAATGAAGTACTGAATCTACGTGTAAAGTTTTAAGTTCAGGTGTCAGTTGTTCGAAACTTTAACCACTGGTTAAGCTAACCAGCGGTTAAAGTTTGAGAGACAATTAATCTAATTTATAAGATTACATTACAATGCTGGTTACATACGCTACAAAGCAGTACGCATACTTTGACTTTAAGTCTTCTCAATTCAAAGATATAGTCAGATGAAATTTAACCATTGGTTAGCGTAACCAGTGGTTAAAGTTTCAAACAACTGGCCCAGGTAAAAAAAAATCTTTAGGAAAATTGAGTTGCTGAACATCTACGATAAAAGTAGTTAATGTTTGTTAATGGAAAGAGATTTATTTTAACTTTCAATTTTTGAGTCAAATGTCAAGGCCATTGTAGTGTTCGTTTGATCTCATCGCGGTTTATGTTTCATTAAATCATATATAGTTCAGCGTTTGTTGTCTCAATATTTTTCCTTGTCACAAGCAAATAGTTGTTTATTTTCATGTAAATTGTTATTGACTTTATTATATCTAGTATGATTAATAATAACATCTAATTTACTTATTTATATATATTTTTATGATATCCTAAAAATGGCAACTATTTTCAACTTTTCAGATAAGGTCGATAGCATATTTGTTATAACATTTTTATACATATTTTTTTTATTTTGTTTGCACAAAAAATACGATATCTGGATATCGGAAGTGAGTTCAGATGTAATCGGCACTGAAAGTCACAAGTCGACATCAAGGGTGTAACAGTACAATGTTTGAGGTACAACTAGACATGTTTGCATGTCTACTTATTCCTTTAATATTTTATGCTAATATACCCTGAGATTATCCTGCCCCATCCCCTCCCCAATTTTTCAGGGCACAGCTACGTCATTGAACAAGGTATAATAACAATAATAATAATTAATATAAATGTTAGCAAATGTTTAACAACTAGTAAGTTATAGTTTTGAATTCACACTGGTTATATTCTCTTTCTTCTCTCTTTTGGATGACCTTTCACAGATTTTTGGATGACCTTTTACAGATTTTCATTCCTTCATTTTATCTCGGACTACGAATGTTAGTTTCACATAACTATAGTTGATCATTTGAATGAAGTTTGATAAGACTCGGTATTGTGTTTACCTGCCCAAATAACCATGTGCCAGTAACCATGTGTCCGTTGTTGAGTCTGTTTCTCCTAGTTGGGATCTTATATCCCTGTTCAGGGGATGATTCCCATAGTAAGAGAGTGTTCATGTCAGATCCTGATTACCTAGATACAAGAGTTTCACACCTAGAGTCATTGGTTTTCCAACTGCAACAGGAAGTGGTTTACCTTCGCAATCAGTCACACCCCCAAGTTGTATCTCAAGGTAAGATTCAACTGACCCATCGTAGCCTATAGTGCGCATTACATAATAATATTAGAAAACATAATGACAACAATTATTGTTTATATGTGAAAGGTCAAGATATCTTTTAATACGAGATTTCAGTAGATATTTACTTTTCCACAGGACATCACCACACAACCACTGCATCAAAAATGGCATTTAATACAAAATTATTTGTCAATTTTTGTCCGATTAAACTTCTAGTTTACAAGTATAATTTGCATTTAATTTGTTTTTATACTTGTAATTTACTTGGAATATAATAGACGTATAATCCTTGTGTAAACTCCCAAATTTAATTGGAGTTTAAGTGCCAAATTTTACTCCTGTTTTACTTCACATATAATGCAGGATTATAGTTCATTATACTTGAAGTTGCGAGATAAATTCCTTCATTCTACTCCATTAAACTTCACATTTAATGCAATTTATACTTCATTATACTTGAAGTTGCGAGGCAAATTCCTTCATTCTACTCCATTAAACTTCATATTTAATGCAATTTATACTTCATTATACTTGAAGTTGCAAGATAAATTCCTTCATTCTACTCCATTAAACTTCACATTTAATGCAATTTATACTTCATTATACTTGAAGTTGCAAGATAAATCGCTTCATTCAACTCCATTAAACTTCACATTTAATGCAATTTATACTTCATTATACTTGAAGTTGCAAGATAAATCCCTTCATTCTACTCCATTAAACTTCACATTTAATGCAATTTATACTGCATTATGCTTAAAGTTGCGATTAAAGACAAACTTGAGCTAAAATTCTTAAAGATCACTTGCATGACTTTAAGATACTGTTTTATTTTCAATGAAAATGTACCAGTACATCATCCTTGTAACTTTTGTTTGACACAATACTAGGAATTCAACATTTGATTTACTTTTTTCTTTTCTATTTAATATGTCCCAATTGTTCAGATATCCCATTCGTAAAGATGTATAAAATAATATATATATATATATATATATATATATATACACACATTGTGTATCAATTAGGAAGAAGTTTGAATACAAAAGCAGTGTAAAACAATGTTTAATTCAAAGAAAACATTTAAAATAGAGCATACTCAAACATTATACATGTACTAGTAAAACATGCATCATGACATTAAAAAAATGGTTTGATGAGAAATATGATTGATTGATTGATTTTTGTTTTATGTCACACCACGAATATTTCACGTATATGGTCACGGCATCTGCCTGATGTGGGGCATACAAATTTTGACTTTTGCAACGGACCCACCCGAAGCAGTGAGGGATCTTTAATGTGCCATGCATACCACGACACGGGGCCTCGGATTTTACTGTCTCATCCGAAAGACAGGATAAGAAATATGAAAATGTAATATAGTAGTAATTATAAAATAAAATAAGGAATCAAAAAATAATAAAAAGACCTTGCTATTAATAAACATCAATAGAAACATATATGTGCAATATAAATCAAAAGCTATAAAACAAAATTATCAAGATCATGAAAGTAAAAAATAAAACATACAATGTAGTACATACTATCGAAATAATGAATATGTAGAACAAAGTCATGTATTTCATATGCAATTAATCATAAGGTTAAAGTTTCAAACAAATACATGTAGATAAATGTTACAAGGTAAAACTTTATTGATTTCAAACAGGAAGTATGACCCACCACAGCTGTGGGTAAGGTTCAAACTGTAGTGGATTTGGTTAAAATTGAGGATGAAGCCCCTACATCAAATATTTTTTAAAAACACATGTAACTTTTTTCAAAGGAAATCTGAACTAACGAGATGTGTTTGTGAAACACAAATGCCCCCGGTGTCACTAAAATTTAAATAGGGCAAATTTTGAAAAACGACAAAGAAACAAGTAAAAACAAATAGATATAATATACATGTAATGATACATTATGCAATGAGATACTAGGAAAAATGACTGGAGGCTTATACTATCACAACCAACAGGTAAAATGTGTACAACAATTAACTGTAAAACTTGTATGAATTAGGGATGATATAAAAAGAATAAACTCATAAAATAGTATCGATCATATCTGAATATATTTGTCCAGCACTAATATAACAACCCGTAAAATGTCAGTATTTCTGAGGACTAAAATCATGAGTATTAATATAAGGATAAATGTACATGTATATTGTTAAAATGATTCAAAACATCACTTTTTATGAAATATGATTTGAGATGTCGACAAGAAAACCAAATTGAGATAATTATAACAAGGTGACTAGAAATTTAATAGTGAACAAATTATAACAAATATGAAAGGAGTCAAATGACTAGAAGCTACCGGTTTATCGCTATGTGCATTACAACTAACAAATAAAATGTAAATAATTAACTTATTAAGTATTTAACACTTGCAATGTAAGAGAACATATTCTCAACATTCATAGATTAAAAAAAATTCAGTGTTCTGAAGAACAAAATTGTTTGTGGCACTTCAAAGGCATTACCCAGTACCATGTTTTACCAAATACAAACCTGGATGATCAGTACATTGTAACTGATATTTACTTTGATCAGTGCCCTCTTGCATATTATTACATGCTTACCAACAAAATTAAAACAAGAGACACCACTATAGACAGTATGGCAGAAAGCAAAGCATATAGCATGAGTTTATAAAGAAATGTAAGAGTGATCTTTTCCAAAAACAGTTAATTTTCCCAATAATTTGCTACAACCACAAACTTTAAACCAAATGTTGACGGACATTGCCAATCTAAAGACCAGAATTGCTTTGCAATCAGGCCAAAAATAATTATTTATTGTCAGAACAAGAGGCCCAAGTGGGCCTATATCGCTCATCTGAGTACCTAGATGATCAGTCATGCATGAAAGAAGAATTCATTTATTTTTGCATTACTGTGACTAAGTCAACACAAATGTTGAAAATGTCAAATTTTATTTCAGACTAGAAGAAAAAACAACACTTTTTTGCACATCCATTCAGGTGATGTTGATACTAAGCATTTGCTTTGTCTCTGCAATATGTCATTCAGGGCAACAAGTTATTCATTTTCTTTAGGTGGGGCCTTTTGTTGACTGATTTCAAGTCTGGGTCATGAACAACAATTGTTTCAAATATTGTCCAGATCTAACTTAAAATTGCCTAATTTCATATGCTGAGTGTTGAGAAACATCTAAAAACTTATTTAGATGTGTAAAGAAATGAAAATAAATTTTTTGACCACAGCAATTACAAGTGGTATATGTACCATTGTGAGACCTACTTTTTAGACATGGTGGCATTATCTGTTAACCAATTTGGATGAAATTTACCTAATTGATAGAGGACCTTTAGTACTTCATGTATTCCATGTTTCATTAAAATCTTTCATGTGGTATAACAGCAGAAGTGAAAAATGTAATTGAATTGTTCCTATACGCCCTCATTTGGAAGTCTTTAAAAATTCATAGAAAATCAACAAATTGAGATATTGACAAAATTCTTTCAAAGTAACATTTTTTACCATAATTATGATCACAATAGTCCATAAGAAATCATCATTATCAATTAACTAGGAAATATGACACTTTTCTGCATTGAAATCTCCAAGACCAAAGAAATGTCGAAAAAAAATTCCAAAATTTGATATCGGAAGGGAACCAAAATGACAATACGTCTTCACTCATCCCTCTAGATCATTTCTATGCATTCTGTTTGTCTCTGTATACAGCCCATATGAAAAAGAATATTGTTAAAGAAGGGAACTATTTTGTGACCTACTTTTGACTATGGTGGCGCCACCTGTAAAGAGGTCTGGACGAAAACAACAGAATTTGAAGAGAATTATAAGTGACTTATTTCTACCAAGATTTATTAAAATCCTTCAAACATTTTTTTAGAAAAAGTTGAAAATGTGAAAAATGGCCACCACCCCCCTTTTTTTGGAAGTCTTAAACTTAAAATTGCCTAATTTCGTATGTTGAGTGTTGAGAAACATCTAAAAACTTATTTAGATGTGTAAAGAAATGAAAACAAATTTTTTGACCACAGTTGGATTTGAACTGCTACTCTCCATATTTCAATCACCAAGTGGTACTTGTACCATTGTGAGACCTACTTTTTAGACATGGTGGCATTATCTGTTAACCAATTTGGATGAAATTTACCAAATTGATAGAGGACCCTTAGTACTTCATGTATTCCATGTTTCATTAAAATCTTTTATGTAGTTTTGTAGAAAAAGTTGAAAATGTGAAAAATGGCCACCCCCCCCCCTTTTTTTTGGAAGTCTTAAAATATTCATAAAAAATCCAAAAATTGAGATAATGACAAAATTCTTTCACAATAATATTCCTTACCACAATTATGATCAAAATAGTCATTAAGAAATCATCAATATCAATTAACTGAAAAACATGACACTTTTCTGCATTTAAATGACTAAGTCCAGAAACACTTCAAAAAAGCGTGAATTTCTATTTGACGGATCTTAACCCCGAACACAATTTTTAATAACCCATCTTGCCGAAATGCAATTAGTTTCGCCATTTATGTACTGGTACTGGAGGAGAAGATGTTTGAAGAGGGGTACAGTTTTGGGCACTTTTGGCCGCCCTGGATCCATTCCTGAGGGAATCTGGATCCCGAACACAATTTTAGTAGGGGACCTTGAGTACATCATTTACACAAAGTTTGATCCAAATCTGCAATGTAGTTCCAGAGAAGAAGTCGAAAATGTGAAAAAGTTAACGACGTATGGACGGACGACGCACTATGACTATAGCTCACTTAAGCCTTTGGCTCAGGTGAGCTAAAAAAAAAGTGTTTCGTTTTTACCCCAAAGTATTGTTCTTTATACATCTCAAAAGTCCTCCACAGGGAAGTAGTGTATAATCAAAAACAATAATTAACTCTATATTCACAAATGCTCAAATGTGAACAAGATAAAAAGTACAAAGAATATTTCAAAAAAATATTTCTAGCTAGGTGCAAACAAATTGTAATTCATGGATAAAATATTATGGAGATGTTTAACCTTTTTAAAGATAAACAAATACAATATAATGATCGAACAAAGAATGTTAATATTATATATTCATAACTACTTCGAATTCAAGGCAGGATCATGACATAAGAATAAGTAGATCAAGAACTGGACGGTAAGTTTGAAATCTACGTAAGAAAGATATATACTCTTTGAATTTTGAATGATGAACAAAAATACATGAATACATCATTAATGAAAAGATTGAAAAAGAAAGACGTGTTTGTGAAACACAAATGCCCTTGGTGGCACTAAAGTGCAAATAAGGTAAATTTTGAAATATAGGTCAAAAGTCATGGTGTCAAGGTCATTGATCGTGGTGTTATTTGAAAGGGTTTCATTATTTGAGTATGAATGCCAAATATGAAGTCTCTATGTCAAATGGTGCAAAATTTATTGCATTTTTAGTTTAAAAGTCAAGGTCACAAACCTTGGTCTCATTTGAATGGGTTTCATTAGTTAAATATGCATGTCAAATATGAAGTCTCTATGGCAAATAGTATTAACTTTATTGTATTTTGTGAAAAGCAGGACACAATTACGGACTGACAATCCAAACACTATATGCCCCCCCCCCCCCCCCCCCCGGACCATTCAGACCGGTGGCATAAAAATTAGAAATGGACAAATGAGAACAGGGTACATTGATATAAAGGTTTGTTTCTAAAGTTTATTACTGATCCAAACTGTCAAAAATTACAATTTTGATGATTTACTGGTTTAAAAGTTTAAGCAGATTTCAGTTTCTAAAGGTATTAAAACCTCAAAATTTGACATTTAAGCATTCAAAGTTTACAATTAATAATGAGTTAAAACCATGTCAAAGTACTGAGAATTTGATTGTACATATTATGTGGTGTTTCTTTTTATTGTTAATCATGAATGTAGTATTATCCACTTATGACGATTTATGACATGAAATTTCACATTGATCATGAATTTTCATAAAATATTTCATTTGATACATGTTGGTGTGAAAACAAACTGTTCAAAACTCAGATTATATAAAAAAAAAACTAGTTCAAACTCACTCCCTAAAAATGCATTCAAGGCTAATACAGTTTGAACTAAATGCTGTCTTTACATACTAGTCAATTAATTCTCTGTCATTAAACACTATAAACAATTTACAAAATTTTAATACCCATTAGGAATTAACTTAGTCATCACAAAATAGATGACTGAATGCTCAATTGTCAAATTTGAAATTTACTATTTATCTTGAACCAAAACTCATTCATTGCCAGGTTTGATTTTAGAGGGCTTTGGCCTGGATGATTGAATTTCACCAAGCACTTTCTTCATCATTTGCTGCTTTGATCTACTGGATTGTGTCCTCTCAAACTTACTATCCAGTTCGTTCATGATCTTCTTGTAATCAGAAGACCTCCAAGGAAGAGGTTTAACTCTGAGGAATGTTTCATCCTCAAAATTAACCTCTTCCTCAGAGGACATATACATTATGTCCATAGCATCTTCTACTTTTTTTCTCTTTTCCGCATCCCACCCACTTATTTTGCCTATCATTGCTTTTCTCCAGGCTAATTTCTGAAATACATAATTTATATAAATATGTACTATTATAACACAAAGTTCATAAAACCTAATAACTCTAACATGAATAATAAATATTGGAAAACATGATGTACTTGTATGCACATATACGGTACTTATTAGACTTCAAGCAATGTATTAACATGCACAACACACTTACCCTCTTCCTCCTGCTATACAAAAGCATTTTGTTTTGCCCATTTTTTCCTTGTAATTCTTTTGCTGCACAGAGGCAAAGTATCTGGAGATGGCAGCTTATAAGAAAAAAAATTCTGATTTTAATTCTTAAAATTGTGAAATTATTTTAATGACACTATCATATTACCGGTAGTTGTTTTTAATTCTAATGATATCAGGGCTCGAAATGTGCAGTTATCCAGGCATCAAAATCAACTCAAAACTAGTTAAGGCAACCTAAAATTTCAGCAAATATAATGGAAGTTGTCCTAATTTCCTTTAAACTGACAAACAGAAATTATTGTGCATTTCAAGCACTGTGAAATTTTTCTTATTTCTTCAATGACAACTGAAGAGAAATAAATATTGTATCCCAACATACCTTGAATAATTCCAAGTTGTACATCAGGATACAACCCCTTCACAAAAATGTTGATTTTGTTGGTTGTGTCTTTATTTTCTTCTGATGAACACCTTGAATGACATAGATTATTAGGTACATCATATAAATGACAAGATTTTTCAACAACTAAACTTTTCTAAAGAAAGCATACAAAATACAAAAACAAATTTTATCAAAAGGAAATCTTGATTAAAACAGAATCACTTATTAGTCATATCATCAAAATACATATATGTAATATTGAACAAATAACTGCTGATGATGAAAAAGAAACTTTTTATAAAGCATTTTCCTGACTTATTCTGGAATGAATTAAAATTTCAATCTCTATAAAAATCACAATAAGTTATCTTAAGAAAAAATTTACTTTAATTTTTCATTGTCTTCAAATGTTTCCAGGGTAAAGCTCCATCATCAAAATGACACACATGCAAAACATTAATCAATACAAAATCAATACATGTACATATACATGATGGGCTTGCACGTTGGCACAGATTATGGCATGCGGGTGTCGTTCGTGTGGGAGGAAAACAGAGTACCACAAAGGACACCCAATAGCCAGGCTGATGACAGCCACATGCTTGATGTGGTTGACATGAAATAAAACAAACCAAAAACAAGTGATTGATCACCAAGCATTATAAGTCCCCTAACCACAGCATTGGAAGGCAACTTTTTGAAACAATGCCTAAACTTTAAGTTCAAGGATCATAACTATGTGACAAAAGGGTCAATCAGCATGAAACTTATATTTGGTGTGTAAGCTATTGATTTGTCCGTGCATACCAAATTTCGGATAAATATCTGCACAAAAGCCGAAAAAAAGTAAGAAAAGGTGTGGACAGATTGACAGATGAACGAGGGGTACCCTATAGGCTCCTAGGGTTTCAGCAGTATTTATCTGACGGGGAGTTGAAGTTACAGGGATTGTCAATCGATTTTTGTCAATAAGATGACCATAACTAATGTTTGTATATATAACTAAAATTCTTACTCTTATCCGAGGTGGTATGTCTATTGTGGGGGTCCCACTTTTTTAAGGGGGCATATGTCCTGACTGCCCCCCCCCCCCTCTCCTTCTCATACGACCTAGAGATATCATAATATGACTGACCATGTCGACCATGACCATATCATATGTGATATGATATGGCATATCATCATAAATTAATATGTTTAAAACATTTTCATAATTCATTTTATTAACAATTTTTAAAATCATGAAAAAAAAAAAATACTCCAACTTACTATTCTACTGGGGCGGGGTTTTGGTCTAGCAGAGACGGAGAAAGGTGTCGCCAATACAGGTGTCGTGCGGTCTGGCCCTGGGTCTTGTTTTTTTACCCTTGAAGGCTTGACGTGGTCCTCTTCCGTTTGACAGTTTTGCGTGACAGTGACGGCAAGGCCAAGGAAGGATCGGAATCTGTATCAGATGACTCATCCGACCAACCCTTCCGACAGATCATCGCTCCGAACCGCATTTTCGTCAGCATCCGACATTTCCAGGTAATATTCTCTTCTTTCTGGTTTAAATTAAGCGCGAATGTATTTGATGCTCGATTTAGTTTCGTACATACAGTAAAAATGATCTATAAATATAGAATCATTTCGTTCATCATCTAATCGTCAGTTTTTTAAAGAAGTTAATTGATATACTCAATTTCTGCTATTGATAATAATCATGTATTTTATTTTTATTTTTTGGGAGGGGGGAGGTTACGGAAAGTTCGAAACTAATCCGGCGGTCATTGCCTCTGGTCAGCAGCATTTTGGCGGTTCATCAATATACATGTGCCTAATATTCATTATCATTGAGTAGACATAAAGAATTATCACTTTCTTTGCCGTAAAGTACTTTACTTTACATGTACAGTAGAAGCTGTTCATTTTTACGCTGTTACTAGTAGAGTATTTGTCGTAAACTGAGACTGAGAGTGAAGTCAGGACTCGGCCTCGGGTGCCAAAACGGCAGTATAGTTGGGTAGGTGTTCAAAATTGCAAGGAATCAATATTTATATTATAATTTACATGCATGAATGAGTGGCTCAATCTGAGTAGATTTGTAAACTTGCCTTTGGTTTTGCATGCTTTTATTTGGACCCAAATTTTTACCCAAATTATTTATCTATCATCAGCTAGAGACTTACAAACAAGAAGGATTGGAATCTCGGCTTTTCTCGCTAACATCTCGCATGACGGTTTGTTATGCAAATGAGATCTCGCGACGTTCGGTACTCTCAGAACTTCATACAGCAAATAAGTAAAATCACGAGAATACCGATAGTTGCTTCCTTGTCAACAATGCTTGTTTGTAAATACTGTATTTATTTATTTTTTATTTAATTTCCATAGTAAAATCTAACTTGTGATATTTTCAGTTTGCATCGATATATGTATAGGAGACATTATGACAAAAAAAAATGTAAAATGCCATTTCTATTTAAAACATTGTTTAAAATATGGCTTTTGTATTTATCCCTTCTCCCTCGTTCCGCTATGTACCACATTCATATAGGCAGAGACATATGTCTCTTATATAGGTGCAAGAAGTAGTTCCCTATTAAGTATGCCGGTCGGTGAAAGGGTGATGCTTTGTTTTACCTCTGTTAATTAAAGTGTTGTTTTAGCAATTAACATGTGAGACAGGTGTGTCGCTTAGCCGACCTATAATGGCTGGTTGTGTCATTTCATATTTCCATTACGGGTGGTACTTTCTAAGCGAATGTCCCATTTCCTTTCTTGGGAATATGATTTAGATCTCGATTTTCTTCACGAGAAATACATGTATACACATTATGATTGAGTTTACAACAGTGATGACGACAATTTTCAAATTGACACCCAGAATAAGAATCATGGCAGATCTTCTATTTGATGAAAACAACAGGGAGGTTATAATAGAATGTTGTATTATTTTACTTAATAGCTTGAGCTTTATTAGGTCAAGTATCCTTTACTATGATGAGTGCAGATCGAGAGCAGATTTTCGATGCACAAACTGATAAGTGACTGCGCTATTGTAGAATACTTTACGAAGTTCTTGTCAACAATTAACCCAAGGACAATCAATTTTTCAAACCTACATGGAACAATACCTAAGAAAACGCCTGTCAAATTCTCTTCGTCAAAGGTCGCAGAGGGACACAGAGATAAGACCCTATATACATGTATTAAACCTTATACATGTAGATATAAATGCCAACATAATTTAAAAAATATATATTTAAGGCTAGGCCACACACTAGAGTTTCATGTACATTTTGGTACCAACATATCACATGTACACCATGTGATACTTGAGAAAATTAAATAATTCAATCCGACCTGTCAAAATTTTCTTTGTAATGGGTTGCAAATAATTGGAGATTAAGACCCCGGTGTATGGAACCTTATAGACATAACATTGTCCATAAAATTAAATGAAAGTTATTTTAGTGCACACACTAGAGTCTCATGTACATTTTGATGCAAAACACATCACATGTAAACCTTGTAATACTTGAGAAAATGGGAAAATTCAAATGAACCTGCCTTTTTTTTTTCTTCATTTATCGCTCAAGGAGTACAGGATACAACACCTTAGTATAAACCTTTGTAGATAAAACGTTGGCAAGAAAATGAAATAAAAACTAGTTTTAATGCATGTTCCAAAGTCTCATGATTTTATTGATTCCAACAGCATTTCTGTACACCCCGAAACATAGGAGAATATGGGGTAATTCATACAGGTCTACAGACCGTTAGACGAAATATGCAGGAGGTCAGCTTCGAAACATCCTACTTTAAAATGGAATTCCCAAACCATTTTCTCACAAACTACTCAGAAATTGCATGTAATACTGATACTAAGAATTAATTTAATATCTTCAGTATCAATGGCAACATACGTTTAATGTGGATGTTTAGAGGATCTAACAGATTTTGCTGAATTGTTTAGCCAGGTAGTTCTCGGCAGCGATAGCTATTGTTTTCTGGTTAGGTCTCGTCACAGATCTCTTGCCACGCAATAGTTCAGTAAGATTTCCCTTCGTGTATAGGGAGTTGCCAATCCTTCTTGTTTATAAGTCCTTGCTATCATTAATACATTATAGATTAGAACCAACACTACACTACAGCCTACAGGAACCTAAATATCGGTCATTAAGCTATGTAATCAATATAATCCCAATACTGAGCCCATCCCTCCCCCTTGGGAACTGAAGTGGAAGTTCACCAAACAGGGAATTATTTGTTGCCTTTAGTTTTATTTAAGGTGTATACATTGGTATTTCACAAACATTCTAATTTGTACTATTTTCATAATTTTGTATATATTGATTAATTTCTTTTTGTTTTTTGACAGGAATATCTGTCGATTGAATTCTCACATGCTTGTCATTTTATGACCTTTCAAAATATCATCTAGAGATCAAGGGCCCAATTGAGGTACATATGTTATTAAACTTTCATGTTATATATCACTTTCAATTAAAGATGTTTTCAATATGTGTGAAGCCAGCTTGGCTCAGTGGTAGAGCGCTCAACTACTGACCGAGAGGTCCTGGTTCAAGCCTCCTGGTAGTCATGCTGGTGTCTGTCCTTCGGATGAGACAGTAAAAACCGTTGTCCCGTTTCGCGATAAACGTGGCACGTTAAAGATCCTCACTGCTTTGGATGGGCCTATTGAAAGGTCAAAATTTATGTAACCTGCATCAGTCAGATGCTGTCACCATATATGTAAAATATTCGTGGTGTGACGTAAAACAACGTCAACAAACAAACAAACAATATATGTGTAGTTTGAGTTGTTTTTGATAATGAAGAGTAACTTTTTGAAAATACTGAAATCAGATGATTTTGAATGTCGGGTCATATTTGGACTGTAAATATCAATTGTGGTGACATTTCTTTAAATATTCTTTAATATTAATAATATATATTCCTTGTTAAATTGTTTGTGTATACTGCAAGACGCAAATGTCCTTTTCCATATTGATTTGGTTTTGAGAACATTTAACCACTTAGCTTAATGTTTGCTTTAAGATTTATTATAAATTATTCTCATTAATATAGATTAAATGGGACGTCACTCATTAGAAAACAAAAGAAGACAAAGGAGACTGAAAAGAAAAACCAAAAAACAAAGACTTGGAAAGGCAGATAATGAACCTTTTGCAGATTATGATGATAATGTTAGTGAAAAATCAGAGGAGTTCAGTTCTTGCCGTTCAGAAAGATCTGACAATGACGTCAATGAAAATTTAACTTTTATTGAAAAAGAAATATAAAAAGAAAGGAAAAAAGATGTACACATAGAACCAGTCAAAAGAAAGTCAGACTATGTGACAGCAAAAGATCTTTTTGAAAAAAAAACATACTTGCATATATATCCACACCTCTAAGACCTGATAATTTCATGTATGCCAAAGTCATTTAAAAAATGTCCAACAGTATTTTTTGGAGGAGAAGTGTATGGATCATATCAATCACATCATAAACGTTCATCATATGTAATGACCTACTGGCACTCTAATAATGGACACATTTTAGGGGAAGTTGGCACGGGTGACCTCGTCCCAGGAGTTACACAATATTTTATTGAGCATAATCTTACAGTAGAAAATGAAAGTAGAGTTCATTTATTTGCCAAGGTATTGTGGCTTATGCCCCTCCCTAACAGGTACAGATATCATTGTGGAAAGCCTGTAGAAGTATGGACAAGAAACTTGTATGATGTATTTGGAGAATCTGTATTTATTCCTGTTCAGCGCCTAAATTGTAAATACATCTGTGCAGATGGTAAACTTTACAATAAAGATGTTTCATATATATGTCCTTCCATTAAAAGTATCAATATATAATGCCAGTGCAATAGTTTTGTGCAGTTTTGTTAAATTTATGTATTACATTCTTATTTCCCATTGTATGTCTGTCTGGAAACCATGGTATTTCAATAGTGAGGTCATAGTGGAATTGTGTTTCGTCCTGTGCCAGTTAGCTTTAGCTTTCATGGAAGGATGTTTCACTATGCCAGTTTTGTCAATTTATTGGGTGTTTTTGTATTGTATTTCAGTAGTGAGGTCATAGTGGAATAGTGTTTCGTCCTGTGCCAGTTAGCGATAGCTTTCATGGAAGGATGTTTCACTATGCCAGTTTTGTCAATTTAAATGGTCTTTTTGTATTGTATTTCAGTAGTGAGGTCATAGTGGAATAGTGTTTCGTCCTGTGCCAGTTAGCGATAGCTTTCATGGAAGGATGTTTCACTATGCCAGTTTTGTCAATTTATTAGGTCTTTTTGTCTAGTATTTCAATTGTGAGGTCATAGTGGAATAGTGTTTCGTCCTGTGCCAGTTAGCTTTAGCTTTCATGGAAGGATGTTTCACTATGCCAGTTTTGTCAATTTAAATGGTCTTTTTGTATTGTATTTCAGTAGTGAGGTCATAGTGGAATAGTGTTTCGTCCTGTGCCAGTTAGCGATAGCTTTCATGGAAGGATGTTTCACTTTGCCAGTTTTGTCAATTTATTGGGTCTTTTTGTCTTGTATTTCAGTAGTGAGGTCATAGTGGAATAGTGTTTCGTCCTGTGCCAGTTAGCTATAGCTTTCATGGAAGGATGTTTCACTATGCCAGTTTTGTCAATTTATTAGGTCTTTTTGTCTAGTATTTCAATTGTGAGGTCATAGTGGAATAGTGTTTCGTCCTGTGCCAGTTAGCTTTAGCTTTCATGGAAGGATGTTTCACTATGCCAGTTTTGTCAATTTATTGGGTGTTTTTGTATTGTATTTCAGTAGTGAGGTCATAGTGGAATAGTGTTTCGTCCTGTGCCAGTTAGCGATAGCTTTCATGGAAGGATGTTTCACTATGCCAGTTTTGTCAATTTATTGGGTCTTTTTGTCTTGTATTTCAATAGTGAGGTCATAGTGGAATAGTGTTTCGTCCTGTGCCAGTTAGCTTTAGCTTTCATGGAAGGATGTTTCACTATGCCAGTTTTGTCAGTTTATTGGGTCCTTTTGTATTGTTTTTCAAAAGTGAGGTCATAGTGGAATAGTGTTTCGTCCTGTGCCAGTTAGCTATAGCTTTCATGGAAGGATGTTTCACTATGCCAGTTTTGTCAATTTATTAGGTCTTTTTGTCTAGTATTTCAATTGTGAAGTCATAGTGGAATAGTGTTTCGTCCTGTGCCAGTTAGCTTTAGCTTTCATGGAAGGATGTTTCACTATGCCAGTTTTGTCAATTTATTGGGTGTTTTTGTATTGTATTTCAGTAGTGAGGTCATAGTGGAATAGTGTTTCGTCCTGTGCCAGTTAGCGATAGCTTTCATGGAAGGATGTTTCACTATGCCAGTTTTGTCAATTTATTGGGTCTTTTTGTCTTGTATTTCAATAGTGAGGTCATAGTGGAATAGTGTTTCGTCCTGTGCCAGTTAGCTTTAGCTTTCATGGAAGGATGTTTCACTATGCCAGTTTTGTCAATTTATTGGGTCTTTTTGTATTGTATTTCAATAGTGAGGTCATAGTGGAATAGTGTTTCGTCCTGTGCCAGTTAGCTATAGCTTTCATGGAAGGATGTTTCACTATGCCAGTTTTGTCAATTTATTAGGTCTTTTTGTCTAGTATTTAAATTGTGAGGTCATAGTGGAATAGTGTTTCGTCCTGTGCCAGTTAGCTTTAGCTTTCATGGAAGGATGTTTCACTATGCCAGTTTTGTCAATTTAAATGGTCTTTTTGTATTGTATTTCAGTAGTGAGGTCATATTGGAATAGTGTTTCGTCCTGTGCCAGTTAGCGATAGCTTTCATGGAAGGATGTTTCACTATGCCAGTTTTGTCAATTTATTGGGTCTTTTTGTATTGTATTTCAGTAGTGAGGTCATAGTGGAATAGTGTTTCGTCCTGTGCCAGTTAGCGATAGCTTTCATGGAAGGATGTTTCACTATGCCAGTTTTGTCAATTTATTGGGTCTTTTTGTCTTGTATTTCAATAGTGAGGTCATAGTGGAATAGTGTTTCGTCCTGTGCCAGTTGGCTTTAGCTTTCATGGAAGGATGTTTCACTATGCCAGTTTTGTCAATTTATTGGGTCTTTTTGTATTGTATTTCAATATTGAGGTCATAGTGGAATAGTGTTTCGTCCTGTGCCAGTTAGCATTAGCTTTCATGGAAGGATGTTTCACTATGCCAGTTTTGTCAATTTATTGGGTGTTTTTGTATTGTATTTCAGTAGTGAGGTCATATTGAAATAGTGTTTCGTCCTGTGCCAGTTAGCTTTAGCTTTCATGGAAGGATGTTTCACTATGCCAGTTTTGTCAATTTATTGGGTCTTTTTGTCTTGTATTTCAAAAGTGAGGTCATAGTGGAATAGTGTTTCGTCCTGTGCCAGTTAGCTATAGCTTTCATGGAAGGATGTTTCACTATGCCAGTTTTGTCAATTTATTAGGTCTTTTTGTATTGTATTTCAGTAGTGAGGTCATAGTGGAATAGTGTTTCGTCCTGTGCCAGTTAGCTTTAGCTTTCATGGAAGGATGTTTCACTATGCCAGTTTTGTCAATTTATTAGGTCTTTTTGTCTAGTATTTAAATTGTGAGGTCATAGTGGAATAGTGTTTCGTCCTGTGCCAGTTAGCTTTAGCTTTCATGGAAGGATGTTTCACTATGCCAGTTTTGTCAATTTAAATGGTCTTTTTGTATTGTATTTCAGTAGTGAGGTCATATTGGAATAGTGTTTCGTCCTGTGCCAGTTAGCGATAGCTTTCATGGAAGGATGTTTCACTATGCCAGTTTTGTCAATTTATTGGGTCTTTTTGTATTGTATTTCAGTAGTGAGGTCATAGTGGAATAGTGTTTCGTCCTGTGCCAGTTAGCGATAGCTTTCATGGAAGGATGTTTCACTATGCCAGTTTTGTCAATTTATTGGGTCTTTTTGTCTTGTATTTCAATAGTGAGGTCATAGTGGAATAGTGTTTCGTCCTGTGCCAGTTGGCTTTAGCTTTCATGGAAGGATGTTTCACTATGCCAGTTTTGTCAATTTATTGGGTCTTTTTGTATTGTATTTCAATATTGAGGTCATAGTGGAATAGTGTTTCGTCCTGTGCCAGTTAGCATTAGCTTTCATGGAAGGATGTTTCACTATGCCAGTTTTGTCAATTTATTGGGTGTTTTTGTATTGTATTTCAGTAGTGAGGTCATATTGAAATAGTGTTTCGTCCTGTGCCAGTTAGCTTTAGCTTTCATGGAAGGATGTTTCACTATGCCAGTTTTGTCAATTTATTGGGTCTTTTTGTCTTGTATTTCAAAAGTGAGGTCATAGTGGAATAGTGTTTCGTCCTGTGCCAGTTAGCTATAGCTTTCATGGAAGGATGTTTCACTATGCCAGTTTTGTCAATTTATTAGGTCTTTTTGTATTGTATTTCAGTAGTGAGGTCATAGTGGAATAGTGTTTCGTCCTGTGCCAGTTAGCTTTAGCTTTCATGGAAGGATGTTTCACTATGCCAGTTTTGTCAGTTTATTGGGTCTTTTTGTCTAGTATTTCAATTGTGAGGTCATAGTGGAATAGTGTTTCGTCCTGTGCCAGTTAGCTTTAGCTTTCATGGAAGGATGTTTCACTATGCCAGTTTTGTCAATTTATTGGGTGTTTTTGTATTGTATTTCAGTAATGAGGTCATAGTGGAATAGTGTTTCGTCCTGTGCCAGTTAGCGATAGCTTTCATGGAAGGATGTTTCACTATGCCAGTTTTGTCAATTTATTGGGTCTTTTTGTCTTGTATTTCAATAGTGAGGTCATAGTGGAATAGTGTTTCGTCCTGTGCCAGTTAGCTTTAGCTTTCATGGAAGGATGTTTCACTATGCCAGTTTTGTCAATTTATTGGGTCTTTTTGTCTTGTATTTCAATAGTGAGGTCATAGTGGAATAGTGTTTCGTCCTGTGCCAGTTAGCTTTAGCTTTCATGGAAGGATGTTTCACTATGCCAGTTTTGTTAATTTATTGGGTCGTTTTGTATTGTATTTCAGTAGTGAGGTCATAGTGGAATAGTGTTTCGTCCTGTGCCAGTTAGCTATAGCTTTCATGGAAGGATGTTTCACTATGCCAGTTTTGTCAATTTATTAGGTCTTTTTGTATTGCATTTCTATTTTGGTCATGGTATGATTGTATTTCCGAAAATTTGTCCAGAAAGTTTTCATTTGTTTTGATTGAAAGATGTTTTATTATTCCTGTACAGTTTTAATGGATGTATATCTTCGTCTCCTAGTGAGTATACTTTAACAAATGATGTTTCATTGGGATGTATCAATTAGAGAGCTTGAGCAATAGTATTTGTATTTTAGCCGTCCTTTACAATGAATTTATCATAATGATTTTTGAGAATTTATTTTATTACATTGCATGTGCATCTTGTGTCACTATGATCAACCATATGTATCATTTATGGTTGTATGGAATTTGTATTGGATATGTTATGTATTATATGATTTTAAATTCACTGTAAAGTTTATGTATTGATTCTTATTTTCATGATCCAGGCTAATATAACCAAGAAGAAATTATGTTGGATTGTCTATTTCTCTGTTGCTTGATGTTATTGCCTTGCATGAATTTCATTTGATCACTTTGTCCGTCGTTCGTCCGTCCGGTTGTCACACTTTCACAATACAGCACGGACGACACGTATGTTCCTCAGAACACTATTCTTCCCATTTTTAGCTCTACTGGTTTATTTTTTGCGGGGAGGGAAAGATTAAAACAAAGAGAGGGAACCGACATTTAAGAATTGTAAAAATGGAAATAAATATCGGACATGAGAAGGCAAATTCACAACTTTGAAAATCGGTAACAAGACAACTCCGTGATAATGGTCTATGTGGTCACGCGGCACAGCAAAATGAGTCGAACATTCCTTGCTGAAAGGAACTGTCCGGGACAAAATGAGAATAAATCTAGAAATGGTGCAAATACGAATCTAAAGTTTTATTGTGGGCCGGCACTAGCCGGCCCATCCTTTGATATAAGTTTGGGAAAGTCGCATGCGTTTCTGCGGTACAGTAAGACCATTGCATAGAAATTTATACTTCTGTAACGGACCCTCTCGAAGAAGTGGGGAATCTTTTACGTGTCACGCCTACCGTGATACGGGACCTCTGTTTCTACTGTCCAATTTGAAAGACGGATCACCGATGTGCCCACGGCGGAAGTCGAACCCGCGACCTTTCGGTCACCTCGTCCACTGAGCCCACCGACTTAAAACATATAGTAGATGATATGGCTAGTAATTTTAAAAGTACATTTCCATACTAAATGCAGGCTAATTCGTACGTCTGATAAATTGCCATGCCTTATGTACTGAATTGGCTAAATGAGCCCAAATATAAACTATTAGCTGAAAAGGAAGTGATACTGGAGATTTATATGTCTGTGGTCGATCATCATGCATGGTCTTTATATGTCTGCTAATTAACAGTCACATGTCTGTACAATACATATTTTAAAACGTTATTCTGTTTTTAAAATTTTTTGCAGTTTTATCAAACATCCCATTCCGGCCCACACTGGTTCTTGCACCAAATTGTCTCTTGTAAATATATATATGTGTGTGTACTAGTATATGGCTGTGTTTCCCCAGTCGGTAATGGAAAAAAAATCTATTTATCGTACAGACATCATTTTCCTGTAAATGATAGGCGATAGAGATGTACAGATATCAGAAATATATAAGGTTGTTTGAACCTGGTCAGGTATTTTACTCTGTCACCATTAAAGTGAAAGGACAATGTCCGGATGGCTTATGTGAAAGGATAGTGTCCGATTTCACTTAAAAGAAACATTTACACTTGATACAAATACATTTTTTGCTTAGATTGACTTCCTGGTGTATTACACCGTCAATTATATGTAAATACCACATTTGATTACTAACTTAACTAATATTGCAATACCAAACACAGTAAATTATATTTACGAGTCCTAACACGATTACTGATGCAGTCATTCTAACATGATTATTTTAAATCTCCAAATAAAATAAAACGAAAACTCCAATTATATTCCATACTCTAAGTTTACTTGGAGTTTAATGTCAATAAACTTCTATTATACATGAGGTATAATGCAACATTAAACTTTCTTTTACTTCAACATATAATTTCATATTAAATTTTAATTTTATGTTAAACTTCAAGTATATTTCAAGTTTAATGAATTATAATTTTCATTAAACGTCTTTTTTCATGCAGTGAACGTCATTAATGTTTCAATTCTGACGACCGTACAGGAGAATGACGACCGCAGAGGAGAATGACAACCGTACAGGAGCAAATGTTAAGGAAAATAAAATAACTTAAAACTACGACACCAATACTCGACAGTTATCACTATGCTTACATAGGGCGGTC
This sequence comes from Pteria penguin, assembly GCA_035048485.1. NCBI lineage: Eukaryota > Metazoa > Mollusca > Bivalvia > Pterioida > Pteriidae > Pteria > Pteria penguin. The sequence goes on from CM068585.1 coordinate 22,803,346, forward strand.
GTTTGATGCAATTAATTAGTGTCATATATTAATTATCGAGCATTTAAAATCATTGTCTGCTATTATTCAATATTTCTCCATTCTGGCATTCATAATACCAGAAACATAAAAATTATCTCGTTAAATACTCTCTTTTCATTTTCCATCTTTCAGGTGCTTCGGTGTACGTCAGATGGGGTCATAAATCCTGTCCTGCAGGGATAGCGAAACTTCTTTACACAGGTATATTTTCTTTATATTTATATGTCTTCAGAACATCTAAACTTTGGGATTACAAATGCTTCAGGATGTAAGAATTCTCGACCACAGGTCGACTCTACATTTTGCACAATAACAAGTACTTGTATTAAATTAAACCTTATTTTTTAAAGATACCATCAACATTTCCACACATATAGAAGAAATAAGTATTCAGCACATACGTCACCTATATTGTTAGCAGCAAGACGTTGCCCTATTTAAATAATAACGCCAAAAGTCATTACGTTGCGTGAACTCGCCATAAACGGAAAGACCACCATCAAATGGAGCAAATACCATACACACATATAAACATTAGGCAAACGGTCCTCAGTCATATTTTACCCCCAACATGTCAGTAGAAAACAATATATATGTACAGACATTTCTTCTTGCCGGTTTATCAGGAATTTGAATTCTTAACATGTCTGCTCATGGGATGCAACTACACGACTATCACCGAAATAGGATGACATCTTACAGATACCAAGAAGTGTAATTATCATGTAATAAAATAGTCAAACGTCTTCTAAATCGACAATATGACACTGAGATCATCAAAAAGACTATAGGTCTCGTATTTGGCCTCTCTTCAGCCTTATGCAGACTTTAACTTGAACGTTTCACGCTGACTAACAGGGCGGTGGGGACTATATGACGGGCCTTGTCCAAACCTCTTTCATAGGAGACGTGGTCCTGAACCTCGTCCCCTCTGACTGTTAGTCGGGACTCCTATAGATCTAGGGTCTTAGCTCGCTTTCAGACTGGTTTATCATATTGATGTCGCATATATTTTTATATTATTATGTGTGTTACAATACCTTACGTGTTTATATTTTTATGACCCCTCAATATGCGATACCTGTTGACCCTTGTTCTTTACATGGAGGATTATTTATAAATTTTTAAATGCACGTCCTTTGATTGTTCTGCTGTTACGGTGAGTGAGAAGATGGGCCCGTAAACTGGTTAAACACACCATTTGTTTGACTTTTGTCAAATTAAATGACCGTCCTAAGTCGGTATCATAATTGCACTACAATCAAATATTTTTGTAATGTGTTATATGTGCTAGTATATTATTATATTCATGTATTGTATAGTTCCATGGTGACTTCTGTCGCATAACTGAGCCATAATTCCTCTTTTTTTTTCTTTTGTATAATTAGGTATCTACTCGTTGTTACGAAAAACCCATGCAATACAAATCAAAGGATAATCAAAGATGCCCCATGGGTAAAATGAAGATTAGTAGAGTAAATGAGCAGGAATTAGCAGATTAAACAAAATATTCTATAGTAGCTCTACTCTGAGTGTAATGAGAACGCACTTCAAAGTATTGTTAATGTCTGTAAAAACTATATCCACTTATCATTATGTTACTTTAATGATAATGAGATATATGGTAAATATTTTTTGCATTAGATGAAGCTTGTTTATTCCGTTTTATTAGGTTATTCTGCTGGTGGCAATAGCGGACATGGAGGAGCGGGTAGTAATTACCTCTGCATGCCCTCAGATCCTATCTATGGTAATAGATCCAAGTCACTAGCTACATACTATGGTCTCTTGTATGGATCAGAATACGAGACTAACTTCTTTGGACCTATGTCTGCTAATCAAGATGTTCCATGCGCAGTGTGCCATAGCTATGACCCTACTATGTTGATGATTCCTGGACGAAACACGTGTTATCCTACGTGGACGACACAATATCACGGTTACTTAGCATCCAGTTACTATGGACATCCAGGTCAACATGACTTCGTTTGTGTGGACGGTGATGCGGAGTATTTGGCAGGAGGAGAGAGGAATACTGACGGAGCATTATTTTATCCCGTGTTAAGCGAATGTGGATCCTTAGAGTGCCCTCCTTACAAAAATGCTGAGCCCCTGACATGTGTTGTTTGTACCCAATAAATAAGACATAGTTACTTTTTGCTATTTTCAATTCATTTTTGTGTGAATAGAGGCTATGAATGGGAAATTTGCAACGACTACAGACACAAAGAACAGTGAGGATTCTGTGTAGATTTAATAAGTGTATATAGGTAAACATTTTATAGCTGCTAAACTGAACAACGCTAGATATTAGATCGATTACTATCGGGGTTTTTTTATTTTGGGTTTTTTTTTTTTTTTTTTTTTGGTTTTCTTACTCTTCTATTATCTTCATGTTCATTGCAACTTTTCATTCAACTAAGTCATATATTAAAAAAAATTAAATGGGTACAGTAATCGTCAAATTGAATAGACCTGTATTAAACATATGGAAGGAGTTTATTTCTAAATAGCCCCTTTCGAATATATGGGTCCACTATTATGCAAACAATAATCCTATGTTGTCTAAACGATTTAATACTTCTAACGAGTTCATGGCTGAGTGGCCCCGCTCAAGTTTGTTTTGTAACAGTTGTTGTCATAACCCCGCCCCGTCCCAATTCCCCACTAAAAACCGAAACCAAATAAAGATGAAAAATTATTATGCCATACACATGAATTATAGTTTTGATAATATTGAATTTTGAACAATATACAGCTATACTATCAGAAATGTCCGATATGCAACTAGTGATCCTTTGTTTGTATACTGTGTAAATGTTGGTGCACTCTAGATTCCAGAGTATCTAAAAAACCCAGTTGTCCTTTTCGAGCACAGTGACAGTTTGATGACGTTGAATTAATGGAAGGAGCTCAGGCTGTAAAACGTCATCGATGTAGCGCATCGCGGTAAGAGTGTTCCTCATAAATAACTAAATAACCAGTAATGACTTGAAATGTTGAAACCATGACGCCACCACCGCCAAATTTGTCACGCTCAATTATGCAATTTGCGGCAAAACGTTCATTGCGTTTCCTATAAATGCGCTGTCTTCCGTCATCCATGGACATATTGAATCTTGATTCGTCGCTGAACACTACGTCATGCCAATTACGTCGATTCGCAAGCATGTTGCGGGACCAGGTCATACGATTTCTTCGGTGGCGAAAAGTTAGGATCAAGCCTTTCACTGGGCGACTACATAGCAAACCTTGCTCTTTTAATTTCGTCGTATTGTCCTGGGGTGGACTGGCCTACCGTGACGACCTATTGCATCTCTTGACGTGCTTAGGGCTGTCGCAAAACTGTCACGTAGATGACGTTGCCTTATGAAAACGTCTTGTCGTTACGCGTGGCTGACCACTTCGAGGACGATCCTTAACACTTCCTGTGGTCCGATACTTCCGTACAAGTCTCGTGATTGTAGACAAATGGACGTAGAAGCGTCCAGCGATGATACCTTGATTTAGGCCGGCATCTAAAAGGCCAAAAACAGCATACCTCTGTTGCTCAGACAGTCTTGGCATTTCACGCGTTAGTTTTAAGGAAAGAAAGTTTGAAATTAGGATAGATAAAGGCACTAGGTACCAGTATACGTTATTTCTGAAGAAACTTACTCAATGTAGAGCACGTGGTCGAGTAATTTTTGAAAAGCGCACGGGTGAGCAGTATTAAGTTATGGTTGAGTGATTTGTCTCGCCGATAGCATGAAAGTTACCGCAATCATACAATCTCAAGCAGATATTCAAATCGATTTATTTTCAAAACATTTATGTTCTTTCATTGAAAAATAGATATAGGCGTTTTTAAAGTCCCTGAGTATTTCCAAATAAGACATATAAATAATCATGGATCGCCGGAAAATCGGTTGCCAAGGCAGAGCAAGCATCCCTGAAATCACCTGAAACGATCAACTTTTAGAGACATTCAAAATTATGCGTATGTAAGGAATATCATGCGATACTGTAATCTTGTAGACATACGTCACATTATTTGATAACCTGAAGGTATATTCATGACGGCAACATTTTCCAAGCAAAGACAAAACCAACCTCAAACGTTAAAAGAGAAAACAGAAGACATCTGACAAAGCTGTATGAAACAAATCACCAAGGACCTGCATACAAAAATGATAATAGTAGAATATACACGGAACGACATTACAAAAATATTCGATTTTGCTACGGTTACGATACCGACTTAGGACGGTCAATTGAAGTAACGTCACTCAATTGGTGTGATTATCCGGTTTACGGGCGCCCATCTTCCCACTCACCGCAAAAGCAGCACAATCAAAGGAAAGTTCAAGAACGATAATATTTACTGTTGATCAATCTAATTAATACTTTTTTAAGTTTTGATTCCAACTGAACTTTGAGAACTATGCATAAGCATAATTTTCTACCTTGAGCATCATTGACGGGACACAAGATGTTGAAATGGGTATATGGTGCGAGAAATGAATACAGGTAATTATTGAGATTTTATAGGAGTTTCAGTCAAAAGCTTGTCCATAAAAGCACAATTAAAGTAGAATTTTCAGGTATAAAAATGAAATGGATACTACGAACAAAGATGTGTTAATCTATTATAGATATATGTTTAAGTAAAAAACGAAGTACCGAATAGTAAACCATATCTCATAGTCCATGGAATAAAAGAAAAAAGAGGAGTTACCGGCTCAGTTATGTGGCAGAAGTCACCATGGAGCTATACAATACATGAATATAAATAATATAATAGAATATTTAACACATTACAAAAATATTTGATTGTAGTGCAATTACGATACCGACTTAGGACGGTCATTTAATTTGACAAAAGCCAAACAAATGGTGTGGTTAACCGGTTTACGGGCCCACCTTCCCACTCACCGTAACAGCAGAACAATCAAAAGACGTACATTTAAAAATTTATAAATAATCCTCCATGTAAAGAACAAGGGTCAACAGGTATCGCATATTGAGAGGTCATAAAAATATAAACACGTAAGGTATTGTAAAACACATAATGGTATAAAAATATATGCGACATTAACATGATAAACCGTGCTCTGCCAGTCTGAAAGCGAGCTAAAAGGACAATATCGAGAATAGTGTCATATTAGACAAATGCGAACCCCAATACAATCGAAGTGAGACCAGGTGCCCAGGAGGAGTAAGCGTCCCCTGGTTGCATGAAACACCCGTCGTAAAAGTCCTGCAACAACCTTTCAAGTCGAGATGGTAAATACATAAATATACATATCAGTCAAATCAAGTATATCGACCATATAAACAAAACACAATTCTATAGATTGTGCGTTCACATTGAAGAGTATCAATTGAGGGATCGCCAGATCGAACTTTAATCACCACGCCCATTGCTTTCATTGTGAAGTCATATTTAAAATCATGTTTGACGGGCTTTTTATTTATGACGCCATAATGAAAAAGTGTCAAAAGGTGTAATGTCGGGCATTTTACATCAGCCAACTGACCACGGCTGTTATGCAATGCTTGAGCAGTGTCACGTGGTGTGATTTGACGTTCGAATGCGGTTTTTTTTCTGTCCGATAAACACTCATTTTAACCAAAAGTGACAAATTTATTTGAATTAAAAGAATACATTTATACATAGAAGTAAATATTAAAATATATGCACGTTACAATTTTGTGTACCAGATGCACATTTCCATGTCTCTTCAGAGATGTTATGGCCGAATGATTGGAATTCTAATAATACATAAATATTTGAAGAGCAGTTAAAACCAAAGTGGAAGAAAAAGAATCAATCGCACTGCAGCTATGTATACTCCTTAGAATTAGAGTGATTTAGAAAATTTTGAAATTGAGAATTTGATTATATATTTCATGTCAATACGAAAGCACTGAAAACTAGACTTATGATGCCCTCTGGGACTATCATTCTACCAGCAGTGACACCAGTCTAATTGTTATAATAAATATTAGTCTTCAGTGATGCTCATGACAGAATAAGTAGAATTCTAGTAAAACATAAAACTGAAAACTGAAAAATTGAGGCAAAGAGTCAATCTTAGGGCAAAGTGATGCATAAAACAGATTTAGAGTGAAAACAAAAACAAAAGAAAATGGGATGACTACAGAGGAATCAAATACACTACATATATTTCCTTATTCTTTGGAATTAGAACGTTATCTGTGTTATCTTATACAGGTCACGAGTGCAGTTTATAACGTGTCTACTGCAAACAGAGACACACAACTGAATATAGAACCATGGCAGAGACAACACTCTTGATTTTGTTTCTTACTTTCTTGTCCAAAAGTGCAGCAAATGATGATCGTGAAGAACGGCTTCTTTTATCGGATTCTGATTATGTTGACCAGAGAGTTGGACATTTGGAATCTCTGGTGATCCAGCTTCAGAGCAGGATTTCAAACCTTGAAAATCAACAGCAACATGGTACCAGTGGTATGTCTAATAAAAAGATATTATTAACTGTAACAAATATCATGATTATATGTATTTTCGAGAACATAAATGAAATTGGAGCCTTACCTAACTTTATCATTAGTAGTATGCTGTACGGTAACCCAGATGTCACAGAAAATGTTAACGCCATATTATTTCAGCAGTCAATAAATTTATATTTAAATCTGCACGATTCTCGAATTGGCATCCCTCCTTTTCCCCTTTCTTCTCTTTGTAAACATCTCGGTTTTCTATATATTTGTATTTTATGCGCTTCTCGATGTTGTTCCTTATTTCTCTTTGCACATATTTTCCTTATTGTATCTCTTATTGCATTATTGTTCTACACATGTATATTGAAAAGAGTTGTATGTATCTTTTAGAAGAAGTGTCTTAATAAGTTGGTATAAATAGTTATGTTCCGGGCATTTACTCAATAGTATAACAGAGTTTTCAAATACATAAAATGTAAAACGAGTCCCTTCCCTTTTCTGCCACCTTGTAAGTATATGAATGAACATTTTTGCACAAATCAACCAAATTTTATCAGAGAGAAACAAGGATTTTTTTATTATTATTATTATTGCAGTTATATTTCAACCATTGAACGATGTTAAAATATTTTCAAAGGAGTGTAGATATATATTCAAATTTCTAAAATAAATTCAATGAAATTGGTGTTAATATGAAGCAAAACTCTATTTTCATCCCCAAAATGGTAGAGAAGCGAAGTTACTTCAATTAATTTCAATGCATTTGAAGACTTTACAGAGATTTAATGATTCTCTTTCATTAAAATTATAGGATGATTAAAACTCTTGAGAGCTATTTCATTAATTGAGAGCTATTTCATTAATTGAGAGCTATTTCATTAATTGAGAGCTATTTCACTAATTGAGAGCTATTTCATTAATTGAGAGCTATTTCACTAATTGAAAGCTATTTCATTAATTGAGAGCTATTTCATTAATTGAGAGCTATTTCACTAATTGAGAGCTATTTCATTAATTGAGAGCTATTTCATTAATTGAGAGCTATTTCACTAATTGAGAGCTATTTCATTAATTGAAAGCTATTTCACTAATTGAGAGCTATTTCATTAATTGAGAGCTATTTCATTAATTGAGAGCTATTTCATTAATTGAGAGCTATTTCACTAATTGAGAGCTATTTCATTAATTGAGAGCTATTTCATTAATTGAGAGCTATTTCACTAATTGAGAGCTATTTCATTAATTGAGAGCTATTTCACTAATTGAGAGCTATTTCATTAATTGAGAGCTATTTCATTAATTGAATATCTGTGTGTTATTCTCACTTTTTATCATTGAACATTTTGTGCAAGTGCATGTATATTATTGTTCTTAGATTTCTTAACACTCATTTACCATTAACATGGATTGTTGTTTATTTACATCAAAATTTTGTCATTAATAATAATTGGAATGTAATATGATTGAAATATTAAGCTGATTATGAAAGTTGCATCCTTCTTTTTTTAAATTTATAAAATATAAAGAATGTGACAATAGTGTTCAGTTTACCATGAATTAGATATCATTTACCATTACAGGTGGCTCTGTGTACATACGATGGGGCCGTAAATCATGTCCACATCCTTTATCCAGTCAGATATATACAGGTAAATGTTTTGAAGACAATTAAAAAAGTATTACTGAAAGGTATATGTATGGAATGATGAGATTCCTTCATACTTTTAAGTATTCCCTACAAATTTTGTGACCTAATACTCACCGGACATGGCTACCCGACAGGTATACTTTTTCTTGGTTCCGGATCCCACCATCGTTTAATGATACTTGCTGCATGTACCACATTTAATTGCCTCCTTTTTGTGCACTAGCTATTTGTGTCGCACCATTTTGATCTGTAGTCCGAATACTTTGTGTCCGTTATAGGATTTAATTTATTAGTCTCCGGATTTGAAGTGATTGCGAGCATTGTACATTGACCTCATCCACTGAGCTCAATATTTAATTGGATTATCACGTGTAGTGTCATTATGAACTTGAAAGAAGATGCATACACTCAACATGTGAAAATGTCGAGTTGATATTACATTGGTTGTATGGTTTTATTATAGTAATACAATACTTTATACAGTATGAGACTGCTTTAAACAAAATAATAATTGTTGTTGGTTGTTGGTAATAATCTAGATTATTTAAATATTTTAAATGTTTATTGCACATAAGCAAAACCATCTTTATAACGTATTTCTTTACATTTGATTAGATCATATATGATAAAGTGACCTTTTTATCTTTTTATTATGATGAGACAGAATAAGATGTGAAGTTAATTGTTGAAACAACGATAGCCTAAATTCATCGATAATAACTACCGTATATAGTTCAAATATTTAGTATCTTATAATATTGTATGAAATTATTTTATAAAATTTTCATTTCCTAAAAATCACCTATTTGAAAATCAACTCCAGATAATTTTAAAGGTATTACAATACATATTGGTTATTGCATAACATTTGTCTTTGCATGATCAGTGTATTCCAATATACTTTTTGTAGGTTATGCCGGCGGCGGGTACTATAATCATGCAGGATCTGGCAGTAACTATGTCTGTATGCCCTCAGATCCTATTTATGGCAACAGATCCAAGTCACTGGCTACGACATACGGTTATATATATGGCGGAGAGTACGAAACTAATTTCTTCGGAGCTAAATCACAAGACGAAGATGTTCCTTGTGCCGTATGTGGTACCAGCAATGCTAAGCTATTGATGATTCCCGGACGGAATGCCTGTTATCCCGGGTGGACGGCGCAATACCATGGTTATCTCGCATCAAGTCATTATGGACATCCGGCTCAACATGACTACGTGTGTGTAGATAGCACGGCCGAATTCTTAAACGGTGGCCAACGGAACACGGAGGGAGCACTTTTCTATCCCGTGATAAGTGAATGTGGAGCCCTGGAATGCCCACCATATGTCAACAGCGAACCTCTTACATGTGTTGTTTGTACTCAATAGTACAGTAGATTCTGGTTTTCGAGAATAAAATGAGTTCTAAGTATCTCAGTATAGTTGTATTTAATCTATAGACAACGCGAAAGTATTCCAAAAGTACTGCATGACTCTTTCACTATTATGATGACATCTTCCTGGTGGATTGCACAGCTAGGAATCTTATACGTGTCAACATCTGCCGCGACAGATGATCTCGTGCAAAGACAGGATACCGGTAGGTAATCAGTTACTCTCGAACCCAGGGATTTTGTGCTCCGATCAAAGCATTCTACTAATATAGAGAATGGATCAAGATTCATATAATAAAAAAACTTCTCCTGTTTGCTAATTATGTAACGGTGGTATCATACAGAAGTCAGTAGAAATTAGTATAAAGGGACAAGGTGGACAGGGGACCTCGAGTCATAATGTGAGATTCGGTGACAGTTGCTATTTTTGCGGGGGTTTTTTATTGTTTGTTTCCTTATTGGTTTTTCTTGTACATAGATACATTACTTCACACCCAGTGACGTGGAAAATTCGTTTAGGAAGACCCCCAAAATGTTAGGATCCGGGCCCGTAAAACGAAAAATGAATTTCCATGTAGTGAGTCCAGATACTATTCTCTACTTTGAGAATGCACAATATCCAAGTGAGTAGTGTAACGATCCCCGATAATGCAAAAAAATGAGTTGACCTAATTGTACTATAGTATGTACTGATTTGACCTAAACGTACTATAGTAGGTTAAAGATGAGTTCAAAAAGTGTCCTTGACCTTGGATTGAATGTGGAAATTGTACTTGTTAACCTTGAGTTTACTTTTCTAAAGAAATGGTTAGCCCTTAAAAGGGCTGTTTTTTTTCTTCCTGTCCCTTACCAGCATAAGGGGCAGTGGCGACGTGCCTTTCTCCTCTCACTTCGTCTAACTGTAGTATTGAGGAGTCTATCTACCAAGTGACCCACCCGGCAGGGTGGTGTACTTCTCCTACCGGGTGGATGATCTTGTCTCTCTTCCTTGGGTTCTCTTTTGATGATTGTTGCGTTCAATGGCTGATCTGGCTCAATTTTGATATCATTGCCCGATTCTCGCTCTCTTAATATCACACGGCCTATGGCCGGCTCATGGATCGTGTAGATCAATCTCCTCTCCCAATCAATCGTGATTCTGATACTCGCTTCCATGTTGTCGAAAAAATAAAATTTTTTCAGGTAAAGTACTAGAACATATTCTGAAGTATATATACTAATGTAAACGCGGACGTGTAAGGAAACACCTTTTTGGTAACATAAACATTCTAATGTAAAACATAAACAATTTAAATTCAATCTACCATAAAACGCGGACGTGTAAGGAAACACCTTTTAGGTAACCTAAGTGTACTAAGACAAAGTCTTGAAATATTTTACTGTAATTGCGGACGTGTAAGGAAACACCTTTTTGGTAACCTAAACAAAGTCTTGAAATATTCTCATTTTTGCGGACGTGTAAGGAAACACCCTTTTTTTCAGTATAAATAAGATTTTTTTCTAGAGAAGCGCCAGTTTTGAATCGAGATTTTTCGAATCAAGATTTACGTATTAAATGTAAAGATGATGGATAAATCCAAACCACAAGTCCAAAAATCATAAAACCATAGGACATACAAAATCAGTGAAAATGAAAAACAAATGGAAAATAACAAAATATGTCTACTTGAAGAGCATATGTGAACCCCTGTGATGGAGTGAGATCAGGTGCCCGGGGAGAGTGAGCATCTCCTGCTTGCTAGCAACACCCGTCACATATACCCCGTAGAAAGAGTCAAATCGTGTGAATTCCATATGTATCTATATATGGAGAAGTCGAAGTAGGTAAACTTCTAGTATAGAAGGTGTCAAATCTGTGTAAAGTGATAGGAATCGGTCTCAGTCCAGAATATCATTTAAAAGTCTGGATAACGAGATATCATATGGAGTAATAAGAGTCTCGTAACGACCGTAGAACTTCCTCAGTGACGATGCTAGTCTAGCACATATATAACCCTGGTTGAGCAGCTTAACTGAAAGTCGCCTAGCCCTCAGAACAAAGTCATTGTAATTTGAACATGCTCTGGAATAACGTATTAACTGAGATATGAATACGCCGTATGCAGGCGATGATGGAATGTTGCTACTTATGAAAGGAAAGTTTGTGATAGCGAAATTGAAATCGTCACGTTTGTCATAGAGTGAGGTGTTCAATTGACCATTAATGTCGAAAGACAACATAATATCTAAATACGAAGTAGAATTACTAGTTTCTGTTGTTTCTTTGACCTCCAGTTCACTTGGATAGATGATGCTAAGGTAATCCGCGAATGAAGGATTATTAATTGAAAGTAAGTCATCTATATATCTGTAAGTAAAATTGAAGCCAAGAGCCAATTGTTTTTTTCCCTGCGAAAGCAAAGACTGAATGAACTCAGCTTCGTATGAATAAAGGAATATGTCAGCCAGAAGCGGAGCACAGTTAGTGCCCATTGGAATGCCGACAATTTGTTGAAAAACCTTGCCTCCAAACACCACAAAAATGTTATCGATAAGAAAGTTCAACATCTGAATGACAGCTGTTTCAGTGTATTTATTTTTGGAATCAGAATTTTCCCTAACAAAGTAAGTTTTATCGTGGCCTATTACTATATATTTGAATTTGCGGCTTCCGTTTTTACTAGTAAATGCATTTTGAATAATTTCCGCTAATCTGTCTTTTAATTTCTGATGAGGGATCGTTGTGTACAGAGTCGAAAAGTCAAAAGACTTGATGGAGTGAATTTTAGTAAAACTTTTTGATTTTAGATGTTCTAACAACTCTTTTGAATTTTTAAGGATCCACATTTGATTAATTCCACTTCTGGAATATACTGTTTCGCAATATCTATGTAGGCCAGATTTAATTTCTGATAATATTTTTGTGAGTAGCATCGATACAGATTTTGTGGAACACTTCGAGGAACCAGCGATAAAGCGTTGTTTGTACGGAGTTTTGTGCATTTTTGGAATACAGTACAAATATGGAAGTTCTAAATTCAATTTATTTGAGTCAATACCAAACGTATTGAGGACAGATTTATGATTCTCGAGTACTTCCGAAACCGAAAAGTTCGTGAGAGTATAAGTAGGATTTCCTGGAGTTGAATTTAATCCTAATTCTTTCACTAGGCTGTCAAAGTAATATTTCTTACAAGTAAATGTATAATTATTAGATGCTTTATCTGCTGGTGTAATGATAAAATGTTCTTGGAGGAAGGTACGTTCTCTGACAACATCAGGATCTTTAAAAATAGATTCGAATCTGGTGTTTACAGAACCTTGTAATTTTCTAATTTTTGATCTCAGCAGTACTGCAATAGATTTTATCCATTCCGAAAGAGTGTCGACTTGTACTTCCTCTCTTTTTGCCCATCGTGTGGCATATTCCTCGCAGCAGTTCATAATATTCTCAAAATTTTGGCTCCATGTGAATGATCTGGGTTCTCTGTATTTTGGACCTTTAAGTAAAAGTTCTCTTAATTTAGTGTTTTTAACTATATCGAGATCACCAGTAATGACATGGCCACAAGGAGAATATACGAAATTAGATGAGGAACATGCACACGGTTGAGAATGGCATGCAGAGTTGCTAAGATCAAGACACTGTAGAAACCGTTTGTAATTATAAATTTTGGATGCAACTGATGGCGTGTAGCTATAGGAAATACATGGCGGATCTTTGTTTTTGAAATATGGAGGTATTTTCTCTAAAACAGACTTATGATTTAAAATTTGGCCGAAATCTAAATAATCAATGCCTTTATTTGCAAATTTAATTTTGATGAAAGGGCGATTAGATTTTTCCATAGAAATATCGGACTTGACGGGACGAAAAAGTCTAGCGGTCGATATGTCCATAATAATGCCATCTAGTCTATACTCTGCAGAGCTTATATCAGTAAATATACGGTGTCTGGACGATACGTACAACTCGTGTAATTTTCTGAGTGAAATAGAATAAAGTTTTGTACGAATGTGATGAAGGCCCAAAGGTTTATTTATAAATGGCAAAAGAGCATCAAAGGAAATATTATGTATTTCAGGTTTGTTGTATTTGCGTGTACCATGACTTCGATGCCTCCTCTGGCTTTTGTTGAATAAACCGAGTACGTTAACTGATTGACACGCAGGACTAGTGAGATTACCAATGCTACTAATATTGTCATTGCATCCATAGGGCGAAGCAGTGCCGAGACGTCTTATCCAGTATTCTTCTCTTTTCCGACGAAAAGGAGTGCTCAAATTGGCATTGTTTGTGGGGTGATATATTTTTTCTATAATTCTAATTTTCATTGAGAGAATAGAGTGGTCAGGCTGGTTGAAGTGGCGATAGAGTAATTGGTTTCCACCACAATTTATTTTGGACCTGTGACCTGATACTCTTGTACGGAGTTGTCCCTTTGTCTCTCCAACATATATTAACCCACAGAGTGAACACTCAATACCGTACACAATATTTGAACTCTTACAATTCAAATGGTCAAAACTATGCGTATGAAAGGTATGTTTGGTTAAACTACTCGTAAAAGAATTGTCTGTAATTAAGATGTTGCAAGTTTTGCAATTTTTGGTCCCGCACTTAGATATTTCACAATCATAAGGGGAGAATTGGTAATCTTTAATTACGTCAACTAGTTTAACCTTACAGGGCTTGATGTTTATGAAGCTATCCGCATGTTGATACCAGAGTTCATTATTAGTGCTTACCACAAATGTTTGATTTCTAATGTCATTTAAGATAATATTGGGGACACCTAAGTTAACTGCTATGCACGTGTCCTTGCACATTACAGTTTGAGGCCTTTTTATAGTGGGCGACGCCTCAGCCACTATGGTTTTCTTATTAACATTAACATGAGTTTAAATACCAATATCGACTTTGAGACCATCTTAGAGATGTTATTGAAGGATGATGCTATGCAGGAAAAGGCAGGAGGGGGGCAAACAACATCTATCCCCACTACAGTAAATCAACAGCCACAACAACAGGCACAACTTTCACAGCAGCAGCAAGCCCAGCCGCAACAACAACAGACACAGGCACAGGCACAACAACAGCAGCAAAAGCAGCAGCAAAACACCAACTTGGCGCTGCCGGCGCTGCCAAAGATAAACTATTCACAGAACAGATTAACATCAACAAGAGCTCTGCAGCGTCGGATTCACGTGCTGGAATCCAACCAGAAAGTGTTGATAGAAGAATTGGCAAAGACACGCAACTGCCTAAAGGAGTTGGCGAAACTAGTGCTAGAAAATAAAGAAAACGAAGAGATGTAAATCAACAACATCAAAATAAAAAGGTCCTTTTAAGGACCACCCAAAGTTTTACGAAAAGTAGTCATTTGTTGAATGCAACAATTATTTACTATGACTTTTCAGGAAATAAAAGAAGACGAGAAATAAAAAAATGTAAGTTTTTTTTTCTGTATAATGTATAACGGGTAAAAATATATAAGTTTTTAGAAATAATGATACGAACTCGTTTAAATGTTTTCAACCTTATGGTTACTTTTCTAAAGATATGGTTGGCCCTTAAAAGGGCCGTTTTATGATGTTAAAAATCTTCTCATTCTTCTCTCTCTGGAGGGTAACTTGGGTGGTCATAGTTCAGCAGCCTTTCAATCTCTCGGTCTTGTTGCCTGCTATACTCCATCATTTCTTCTTCTTCTTCCTGGTCGTACTCTTCTGCCATTTCTTGGTCGTTGGTGTGATGGAGGATATTAGATAGTAATTGACTAAATATCCTCCACCAAAACAAACTCCTAGGGTTCCGTCCCGGATGACCAATATGGATACTGATATCCTCGTCTCCCACTCTGAATGTGATTACACCTCTTATTTCAACATCCATTTTGAAATGAAGTCTTAATACACGGTAAATGACTATATACTGTCAAATTGCGGACGTCAAAGGCATCACCTTTTTCATGTATTCAGAAGTGAAGGTCGAGTTATTTTCGTCACACAGTCACGAAAAGAACTCGAGTTTTTTTAAACTTAACTAAGAAAATACGACAAACGATAGAGATAAAGTAAGACATGTTTTATTCACATAATTACATGATCAATAAAATTGTCGTTTACACATAATCAATAAAAATATCGTTTACACATAATGTCATTACATGATCAAAGCGATGTTTTTCTTGGTCATCTTTTTCTTTGGTAACGTCTCCTTTTTTTCTGCAATCTTTACTTTCTTGGGAGCTTTCATGTTAGGAGTTTTCGGAGGAGGCATACTCGGAGTGGTTTTCGGACTCGGTGGTTCCGTGATTACAGGACTAGATGGTTGTCGAGCCTGTGGACACTCGTTAGCCCAATGTCCTTCTTCGTTACATCGAAAACAATTTCCCTTGATCGCTTGTTGCTGTTGTCTCTGAGGGCACTGTCTAAACCAATGTCCAGGTTGTTGACAATGGAAACACACATTATTAGGAGTGTTCGTTTCCGCTGTGTTGTATTTAAATTTCTTACGGCTAGGTTCGCCTGTATCATCGTCACCATCATTATCGTGGTACCTCTTGTTAGCCATTCGTTTCTTGATCTCACGTAACATATTTTGGGCATCAGCAACGTGTAAGTTCATTTCACCCATGCCTACATTGATTTGCACGGTTTCTAGCTTGGTTTCTTCCACGGTCTTTTGCAGTGTAGCTAGCGAACTCGTCAAGGTATCTTGGTTTTCTTTTAGGGTCTGCATCTCGACCTGATGTTTCTGTGCGACGAGGCTCTTCAATTGAGTCAGTAGAGCCTCTTCGTTCGAAGGTAACATGAGAGTATCATCGTTCTGCATCCCTTCGTCACGCATCAAATCTTTAATGAAATTGGTAGGAATCTCTGGTGGATGCATGCTCGTTTCGTCTATGAAGGCAGCAGAAGAACCAGCAGTAACAGTAGCAGTAGGAAACCTCGGTTGAGCCATGGTTGTTTTCTCTTGCGTGATGAATGCGAGAATGAAGTCTGTCGTTTACTCTCGTCTTTTTTAAACGAAATGAGTGACCTTCACCCTTAAAATCTTACCTTCACCCTTTAAATCTGACCTTGACATTGAAATGAATGTTCTAGACTTTTTTTTTCTAAAGTTGACCTTGTATTAGATCACATCAACCTTGACATTGAAATAAAATCACGACCTTGACATTTCAAGGTCATAGGAATCGTATAAAAAACCCGTGAAAACGCGATCGAGATTAAAACGCGAATTATCAGTCACGATGCCAGTCACGAGAGAATTATTGAGATCGAGAAAGTTTCGCACGCTTCTACGACGATGGATACAAAGACATGGTGGAATAGAAGGAGCTAGACGTCGCCTGCGGGAAATGAACAAGTCACCGCAAGATTTCTATACCATCAAGTTGAATCGATCACACAAGTCCAGAAAATTCAAGACCAGTGGTATACGATACAACGTACAGTTTAAAGCATTGACTCGAGAGATATCTCCAGGTCAGCTGCCGAGGTTTCTACCTAGGGTCATGAATTCGTTAGTAAACGATTTGAAAAGTAAGTGCCATGCCAAAGACAAAGACTACATCAGACTGATCATCAATCACCCTTCTCTGAAGTCCGAAGTATGGGTACCTTTCACCATGAGTCAACACTTGTCTAGCGAAATGGTCTTGGCCGAAATACAGAAAGTACAACAGAGTAATGAAGACTTTAAGTTGGAAGACGGGCAAACAACGATAGACGTCATCCACATCGAGATGCCTTATGGAACGGGAGGTAACAAGGCGAAACATCTGCATGCCGAAAAAGATGAATTTAGGAAAGACAAGAGATCCATCGTTCGGATCGTAAACGATTCCGACAACATGTGCCTAGCTAGAGCCATCGTGGTCGCCCGTCTACAAGCCCAGAAACCCACGGACCCCAAAGAGATGCAAGAATGGAAAAAGGCATGGTTTCGTATGAAAGTTTCCGATAGATTCCGTGATCAAGAAAGAGCAGCTAAATCACTATGTCAGGAAGCGGGCGTGTCCATAGAGCATGGGTGTGGACCTGTAGAATGGGGTAAATTCCAGACGGTCCTGAGTCCACAGTACAGATTGAAAATCCACCATCAGTTGACAGAAGCTAAGAAGATAAAACTACAGTTACTGTACAAGGGGGACGTGAGAAACAACATGAGACCCACCATGCTGAATATCCTGTATTCGAACCAACACTACGATACCATCACGTCTATGACTGGTTTGATCGAACGTCAACATTACTGCGACTTTTGCGACGTCGGGTATACCCACAAGGAAGATCATCGCACGAAATGTCCCGTGAGGTGTAACTACTGTTTGAATTCACCACCGTGCCCCCAGGACGATTCTAAGGTCACGTGTCAGAGCTGCAAAGGACATTTTCCCAACATGCAGTGTTATTGGAACCATCTGAAACCCAACAAAGTGGGAAAGAGCATATGCGACCTCATGACGAGATGCCGGGATTGTGGAAGTTGGATGAGTAAAGTACTGATGAAAATACACCGCTGCGGCGATAAAGAGCACGTCTGTTCCATCTGTAAGACCGTGGTGGAACAGGATCATCTCTGTTACGTACAACGTAAACCTAAACCTAAGAAGAAGAAAGGAGAAAAGAACTCGTACATCTTCTACGACTTCGAATGTAGCCAGGACACGGGAGTACACGTTCCAAACTTTTGCGTGGCACATCGAGCTTGCGATGCATGCATACACTCACCCATCGAAGAAGAGTGCGAGACGTGCACCCCATTACCCGGAGGAAGAGAAGTCATCTTTCAAGGAGAGAAAACCTTAGAAAACTTCATGAGCTGGATATTTTCTAGCTGTGTCACGAACACCAACAGAGAAAAGAAATCATGCCACGACGGTGTGACGGCCATCGCTCACAACATGAGAGGATACGACGGTCAATTTATTTTACATTTCCTGGTCAATCGTGCATGCATGAAACCCGACGTCTTGATGAGCGGAGCCAAGATCATGACGATGTCTGCCAACGGAATACGTTTCATCGATTCCTACAACTTCATGAGTTCCTCGTTGAGTAAATTACCCAAGGCCTTCGGATTGACCGAATTGAAGAAAGGTTACTTCCCTCATCTTTTCAACACCCCGGTCAACCAGCAGTACTCGGGTACCTATCCTCCGATGGGAACGTACTTGCCCGACTCCATGGAAACCGAGGCTCGACGTCAGTTCATCTCGTGGTACGAAGATAAAGTGAAGAGCGGAGAACGGTTCGATTTTGCCACCGAGATGCGAGAGTATTGTCGATCCGATGTAGACATCTTGAGAAAATGCTGTGGAAAGTTCCGAGAAACCCTTCTGAACTTGGTCGACGTCGATCCCTTTGCGGAATGCGTCACGTTTGCCAGTGCCGCCAACTTGGCGTTTCGACGCAATTTCATGCCTAGAGATAGTTTGGCCATCATACCTACCGAAGGATACCATCCAAAGCGCAAATATTCCATCAAAGCCCTACGATGGTTGAAATGGATCGCTCACGACACCAATCACGACATACGACACGCTCGCAACGGAGGGGAAGTCAGTATTGGACCATATACCGTGGATGGTTACGATACCAACACCCAAACCATTTACGAGTTCCACGGATGTTTCTGGCACGGTTGCCCCGAATGTTTCCCGAACATGATACATGAGGACCATCCGATACAACACGCACTCACGTTTGGGGAAATATATCAAGCCACGCAACAACGACAAGTCAATCTGAACGAAATGGGATTCAACGTGACCTGTATATGGGAACACGAGTACGAACAGAAGATCAAGGACGACCCGATGGTTGCCGAGTTCATTCTTTCGACGTACAAACAGATAGCCGATCCGCTGGAACCACGAGATGCACTGTTTGGAGGTCGCACCAATGCCACTCGATTGTATTGCGACAAAGGAGATATGCGTTACATCGACGTCTTGGTATATATATGGTATCTTTCCCATCGGACATCCTACCATCATCACGGAGAAATTCCAGAACGTGAGGGAATACACGGGACTCGTCAAGTGTCGCATCTTCCCACCCCGTGGATTGTATCACCCCGTATTACCCTACCGCACGGATCATAAGTTATTGTTTCCTTTATGTCGGACGTGCGTGATGAGTAAAGAGAACATAGGATCCGACTACCGATGCGAACACACGGACGACGAGCGAGCACTCACGGGTACTTGGACCACGCCAGAAATCGACATGGCCTTAGACATGGGATATCGAATAGATCGCCTGTACGAAGTGTGGCATTTCGAACAATCCAGCAACACGCTATTTCGAAAGTATATAGATACCTTTCTACGCATCAAACAAGAAGCCAGCGGATTCCCTAGCGATTGCGATACGGAGGAAAAGAAGTTATCGTACATCGAGGAAGTGTTCCAGCGAGAAGGTATACGGATGCAGGAAGTATGTAAAAATCCCGTGTTACGTACCATAGCCAAATTATTTCTGAACTGTCTGTGGGGAAAATTTGCTCAGCGACTGGCTCTGACTCAGAATCGTTACTTATCGGAACGGAGCGAACTGATCGAGTTGTTACACGATGATACGAAAGACGTCAAACACGTAGAAGTCATCACCAACGCCGAAGACGATTCCTTAGACATGGTATTGGCAAGTTTCACGGACAGCAACGATTTCATACAACCGTGTCCCTTTGGTAACGTGGTCATCGCCTGTTTTACCACCTCTCTGGCTCGTCTCAAGTTATACGATGCATTACACCGACTAGATAGAAGAGTACTCTATTTCGATACAGATAGCATCATCTACGTTCACGACAAAGACGCCTGGTCTCCCACCATCATGGATAGTTTGGGATGTTGGACCGACGAATTGAACGGAAAATCTATCACGACGTTTGTATCGGGAGGACCGAAGAACTATGCCTACCAATTAAGCGACGGAAGCACGACATGTAAAGTGAAAGGTTTGACCTTGGACTACCGTACCAGTGAAATCATTAACTTCGATTCTATGAAGGAGATGGTTTTAAGAAAACTCGAAGGCCTCGACATCGAAGAGGAAAAGATCAAGGTCGTTTATCCTTCAAAGATCGTCCGTGCAAAAGATCATACTCTTCACACTAAGGTGACCAGTAAAGACTATCGCGTGGTGTATGATAAGAGACAAGTTTTAAACAATCTCGACACTTTACCTTACGGCTATTGAAGGAACAAGATGTGTGACGACACGACACAGCGTTGCTCAAACGTTTGTTTGAAGTGTGACCATGACGAAATAGAAGAACTGTTTGGACCACAATATTATCCTTGTCCTCACTGCAAGAGAGAAACGTTTGAGGAAGACTTGGGATGGTATTGTTACCAGTGTCATTTCGAGGTCTGTGAAGATTGTACTCATCCAGACAAATGTCCGTTTTATCGATGTCGACATTGTCAAAACAAGTCCGACGATGGAATCTGTTGTCTTAAATGTAAACAGCTGATTTGTAAGTCGTGTGTGACAACGACATGTATCTATCTTCAATGTGAATTTTGCATGGAAGGTATCGAAGAAGACAAACTCGAAGATTCCATTTGTGCAGACTGTCGCGAAATAGTCGATAGACATTGGTCTAAGAAACATTGAAAAAAACGAATCATTTTACCGTCGGATGCCGAACGAGCAAGATGTGCGACGACATTCGTCCGATGATTAAACTGGCACTGTGTATGAACATGAACCTACGTAAATGTAATGGATGTTTTCGAGGAGAATCATGTGATTATGATTTCGAAAGGATCATGAACAATGTGTTACACGACGGGAACATTATATCGGACATCATCATGTTAGTGTGTCGTTTTCATAAGACTTTTGTGCCTAGAGCCTACGTGAAAGAAGAACTCATAAATGTTTTACCTTTGTATTATTCGAATCTTCGTTCTATCTATTGTTGTCAATAAATTTGTATAGAACACAATAATGTAAAACATTTGTTTGTACAAATAAATTTGTGTAAAACATTTGTTGTAAAATAAAATTTGTGTAAAACATTTGTTGTAAAATAAATTTGTGTAAAACACCATAATGTCTTATTATTCACGGTCTTAAGCTATCGACGTCATTTGACGTCATGACTTCAAACGTGCGGGTCATAGATTCGAACTTGATCGACGATGCATTCGTGTTTAAACACGAATTTACCATGGTGGTAGCCGGACCTAGTCGTTCGGGAAAAACAGAATTTGTTAAGAAGTTGGTGAATCTGAAAGATTTCATCATAAGACCACCACCCCGACGAGTCATCTGGTGTTATCGAGAATGGCAAAAGGCTTACGAAGACATGAGAGGTGACGTCAAGTTCATCAAAGACATTCCAGAAGACGACGAACTCTTAGTATCCGATACTACCGTTCCCCATCTCCTGGTCTTCGACGACATGATGGGTGGTAAAGCCGGCGACTCCATCGTGGATTGGTTCACGAGAAAAGCCCATCACCGCAATACCAGTGTGGTATATATCACGCAAAACGTGTTCGACCGAGGACCTCATCATCGCACCATTAGCTTGAATGCACATTACCTGGTGTTGTTCAAAAATCCTCGAGATAAAAATCAAGTGGACGTGTTATCGAGACAGTTAAAACTTCCTCACATGAACCACGCCTATCAAGATGCCACTGCTCGTGCTCACGGCTATTTGGTGGTAGACCTGACTCCCACCACACCGGACGAGTATAGATTACGTTCGGACGTGTTTCATCATCCGGAAGAAGGAGGAATTGTCGTGTATGCTCCCAAGCTATAAGAAGTCCGACTCGAAACGTTCGAGGTCATTATTCGACAAACCGACGAGATGCCAGGATCACGGCCGAGAACTTCGGGAAAATTGATAGAACTCTTGAGAAAGTTGAAAACGACTAAAGATGCCAGACGAAGACAATTTCTACTGGAGGAGGGTCGTAAATCTCTATTGAATTGGTTCAGCATGGGGGCCAGGAACATGATCAACGGAAGCATGCCCATGACCAAACCGACGGAAAAATTCGTCAAGAAACATTTCGATATCTTACAGGCGATAGCCGATCGGAACACGGATCCCGACGAAAGACGACGTCTCATCTTGAAACGAGGTGGAGCTGGATTCTTGGGTGGGGTCATCATTCGCAACATGATGCAATGGCCGCAACGTGAAAACGACAATAAGCGTTTTTACCGAGTACGTAACAGAAATCCCTTGGAGAATCCTCCCCTCAGACGCGGTGTCAGAAGAACACCGCAACCCAAGCGTCAGAGAAAACAGAGAAGAGCACAGCCTAAACGTGGGAGAAGACAGAAAAGAGCACAGCCTAATCGTCAGAGAAGAGCACCGCAACCTAATCGAAGACGTAACAATTCACCGCCCATCATGAGTGCAGCAGCACGTGTGGCGTTAGAAGCGGCTAATCGTAACTTCGGTGCTAACGTGGAGCCTTATTTCAAGGCTTTCAAGAAACCCATACCCCCTTTGAGACTCAAAAGAGACAGTGGATCCTCCTCTTGGGTACCTGTATAAAGTTTTGCACAAAATATATTATAAAGGAGACGACACATACGACAAGGTGGCATTACTGAAAGACACGTAGTCTGAGAAACATCATCATCATGGTTAAAAAGAAAACGGCAGGTTTACGAGCTCATGCAGATTTCATCCGGTTATTGGGAAATCCCTCTTACTCCAAAAAGTTTAAAAAGGCCATGCTACGAGAAGCTCCAGACAGCTGCATCTGCAAATTGTGCGAATGTATCTTGAACGTATTAAAAGGCGTGGTACCTTTGACTCCTCATCAGAAAGCCAAGTTAGCTCCAACGAAGCAGGTGTTGAGACTACTCATCAAACCGGGTAAAAGCATCAAAGATCGACGAAAAACGTTGATACGACAGACCGGAGGAATATTTCCTTTACTTCCACTACTTCCTGCAATATTAGGACCCGTACTGGGAGGATTAGCGGGTGGTGGACGTTAAACAAATCATGGCGCGAAAGATGGTCTTGGTTCCTAACGCTCTATACGAAGAGATGCAACGCAGTAGAGATCCCATGACTTTACCGCATCCTTTACCTTATCCACCCGAAGTCACGGCGGCCGTAAGAACGGGACAAGAATTGGATGCTTTAACGCAAGGACCCAGTGATTTAACACCATCCCAGAGAAATGCATTGATAGGACAGAGTTTGTATCGTTATCGTACCTACTTGGATCATACGAAACAAAACAGTCCCGTCAACTTACCGACGTTACCGAATACTCAGGGAAATACCGATGTCGCGGGAGAAGATCCGACGGTAAAGGAGGGGCTGATCGAACAGATCGTGAGTAGCGCCCCTAAACCCATGCGTGCCAAAGCCAAGATGTTGATTCAACACATTCAACGCCATCCACAGATCTTATCCTGGGACGAAAAGGGACAAGTCAAGTATCGCGGAAAAGTCGTTCCCAACACCAACGTCATCGACTTGATCGGAGATGCCGTGCGTAGTACGGATCGTAAGGGATTCAGACCACAAGGAATAGAAATGTTTACTCGAGGTCTAGGGGAAATCAACGTCCCTCGCGATTACGTCCGCAACCCGAAATTCATCAGACATTTGAAGACGGCACCTACGCCCAAAGTCACACCACCATCACCACCACCATCACCACCACTACAGGATTCACGGAGGCCGACGCCATTCCTTCCTAAATCCCCCGCACGAGAAAAGAGATCGGTAGATGAAGAAGAGGAGGAGGAGGAGGAAGAGGGTGGATTTTCCTCGCCGTTAAATACGCCCTTTAAGACTCCCAAGTCTCATTCCGAGATGGAAAAGAGATGGATAACGTTCAGTCCTAGATCATGGCTAGGCGGAAGCAGTTAATCTTATCCGATCTATTACGCGACATCTTTTACGATCCGGGACAACCTGGTGGATATGGAGGAGTTCGACGCCTGTACCGACAAGCCAAACGTTTAGCACCCGTTTCCTTAAAGTTCAAGAAAGAAGACGTAGAAGAATGGTTGAGAGAGCAATCGACATATACGCTTCACAAACCCATCAGACGTAGATTTCCACGCAATCGTACCGTGGTGACCACAATGGACGAACAGTGGCAAGCCGATCTAGCAGACGTGTCCAACCTCAAAGACGACAACGACGGGATGACGTTTCTCTTGTGCGTCATCGACGTGTTTTCCAAGTATGCCTGGGTAGAACCTCTGAAAAACAAAACTGGAAAGGAAATGATCCAAGGATTTCTAAACATCTTGAAAAGAGCCAAGTCCCGACATCCGAGACGTTTTCAAACGGATAAGGGCAAAGAATTTTTAAACAAGGATTTTCAACGCATGTTAAAAGAACGAGACATTCACTTCTTTACCACGAACAACACCGATACGAAAGCCAGCGTGGTGGAACGATTTCAGAGGACTTTGAAAGCACGCATGTGGAAATATTTCACTCACAAGCGAACTCGACGATACGTGGACGTCTTACCTAGATTCGTGAAGAGTTACAACACAGCCCGTCACTCGACCATCGGACGGGCACCGGCCGACGTGAATCCCTCTAACGTCATCGACGTGTGGCAATACGCTTACGAGAACCTCGGACCTAAAAAAGGGAAACCACCCAAATTCGAAGTCGGAGATCGAGTGCGCATCAGTAAAGTCAAGCACGTGTTTACCAAGGGATACTTACCGAATTGGACGACGGAACTCTTTACCATCAAACGTCGAGTAACGGGGCGTTATCCATACGTCTACGTCCTCGAAGACGATCACGGCGAACAGTTGGAAGGAACGTTTTACGAAAGCGAACTTCAGAAAGTGATCAAGTCGGACGACGTCTACGAAGTCGAAAAGGTGATCGAAACTAGAAAACGCCGCGTCGGAAAGAATCGCGTCATTCGAGAAGCGTTAGTCAGGTGGAAAGGTTATCCACCCAGTTTCGATTCATGGATTCCTCATCAGAACCTCATCGCATTGACGTAGAGGAGAGTCCGATACCACCTATCAACAACAACAACAACAACAACAACATCGTACGTTCATGGAATTGGTGTGGCGAAGCGGTACCTAGAAGCGAGATCGTATTTTTCACCCAAGCGTTCGTGGCGATGACGGTCATCTTGGCGGGCATCATTTGTCTGGCTTTGGGACAAGACAACAGAGAATTTTGGATGGTGATGCTGAGCGGAAGTTTGGGGTATATAATGCCCAGTCCCAAGATGAAACAATCAAATTGGGTGCGATCGCGACTGGAGAAGACGTTAACATGAGTTTCTACATGACATTACCCAGCGATGGATCTTTGGAAACCTTTCCGAATAACACCCTGTCTTCTTTCCGTACACACTTACCTCAGATGATGGACTTAGACGACGGGGAATGGGAAGTAGGATTGAGCGAGATCGTCTATCCCACCACCGTGGAAAACGTCAAAGAGGGAGGCAACTACATGGAGATCATCGTACCCAGTTACTTTCGAGGAAGATCCGTGACACCGAGTCCTTCCGAACGTTTCAAGATTGAAAAGCTCACCAACAGCTTACCGTTCAGTGCCGCCGACCGTCCCGACATACGTGTTCCCATCACCCACCCCAGTTTCAGCATCCCCATCGTGGGCGTGACCTACCGAGTCGAAATCATGACGGGATTTTACAGTTCCATCGAAGGAGTATTGGCAGAATTGAATCACGTACTTAAACACGGATTCGGAAGCATCTTGAAAGGGTTGGCAGACGAAAACGAGACCGATTTCAGAGAGCTGAAGTTCGAGTATTTGAAGACCTTCAATCGAGTACAGTTGTTGGTCAAGGGACCCGATCACGGTACCAAATACATCTATCCCGTCCGATTATGTCCGGCTCTGGCGCACATGTTGGGATTCACGATCGATTCGGATCCCTCGTGGATGACCAAGACGACTTACGGCGTAGTGACTCCGGATCTCTACATAGGAATGAGTGCCCTGTACCTGTATAATAACATCACGCGATCACAGATCGTCGGATCCAAGAACCTACAGCTCTTACGCATAGTACCTTTCAAACAACAAAGGGTCGACACCGATGCAAACTCGCACGGACATTGGGAACCGCGCCTGGTGGAATACATACCTCTGGCCAAAACCCACTTCGATACCTTGGACATCCATATATACGACGGATTGGGGGAACGAGTCTCATTCTTCAACGGCAAAGTCATCGTGAAGTTACATTTTCGTCAGAAGCGCTACATTTAAACCATGATCGTTCATCGAGGGGTGGTCCGTCAGAGAGGCCGGGGCTTGGGTCGTGGTGTTCGAAATCAACGAGGAGGAGTATTTTCGTTACCGGTTCTTGCATATAAAGCAATGATTAAAAGAGAAGAACAAAGTAAAAACGCTCCAAAACCCTCAATGAAAGATTTGTTTAAAGTATGGAAAGCTCATGCTTCTCTTATAAGAGAAGCGCAAACGAAAAGAGGACCTAACGGAATGTATCTGGATCCCTTAAAAATAGTTATGAATATGCATGGTAATCCCTTTACCATCTTTCCATCCTAAGAGGAATATATACGACGGATTGGGGGAACGAGTATCATTCTTCAACGGCAAAGTCATCGTGAAACTACATTTTCGTCACAAGCGCTGCATTTAAAACCATGATCGTTCATCGAGGGGTGGCCCGTCAGAGAGGTCGGGGCTTGGGTCCCCTGATAGGACTGGGAGCCAAAATGATGATGGGACCCGGAATGTCGATAGCTCAGTCGGTCTTACCAGCGATTTTACCCGCACTCATGGGACAAGGAGGTCGAGGACGACGAAGAAGAGGCCAGACGGGATCGGGATTTAAAGATATAGCCTTGTCCTTTCTCAAAAAAGGGGGAAAGAAAGTATTGAAAGGAGCACTCAACGCGGGACTAGACATCGTGAATCGGAAAAGAAACTGGAAAGATGCTTTTTTACATCACGGCAGAGAAACGGCTAGCAACATTCTGTCGTCGGCACCTTCCGACGTATTCACCAGCGTAGTGATGCCGGAACCCAAGAGAGCCAGACCGACCGAGGAAGGCGTCAGACGAGCTCTCGCAGAAGTCGTCAAACGTCATAATCCCGTCAAACGAACTCCTACCACGGCAGGAGTCAAACGAACTCCCACCACAGCAGGAGTCAAACGTGCAAATCCGGTCAAGAAAACAGGTGCCGTGGGACCCCGGGCTCCCATAAAAAGAAGAGCTGTCGGAAAGAAACGTCAGTCTGGAAAAGGACGTGTCAGAAGAAAGTTGGGTGTGCTACTACCCGCCGGACCAATCCAGAGAAAACTGAAATCTGCCAAGAAAAGACTGAGATCCATCAAGAGAAGATCGATAGACATATTCGATTAAGATGATGCACAGAGAATCATGCGAGTGTTCGACGGAGGGCTTACAGTTGAATCGAGTTCCACAAACGATGACGGTGTTGGAGAAAGCCCAATGGGAAGAATTTTATCCCGTGAGTTCCATCGACAATCGAAATCCGACGGCACCGATCGAATTCGATATCAAGGGACACGGGGAGGACTTTTTAGATCTTTCTCAGACTTTCGTCTACATGAAATTCAAGGTCACGAAAGCGGACGGAACGGATTTAGGCGCCGACACGCAGGTCACTCCCGTCAACAACATCATGCACAGCATGTTTTCGCAGATCGACATGTCCATGAACGGCAAGACCATCACCCCGAGCACCGACACGTATCCGTATCGAGCTTATTTGGAGACTTTACTCTCGTACACTCCCGAGACCCTCAGGAAACAGATCAGTAGTACCGACTTGTGGTTCACGGATCAAGCTGGACGCATGAATGCCGTCAACCCGTACGAGGACGATAAGACTGCCGCCGGCTACAACATCGGTCTGATCCAACGTCACAAGAAGATCGAAGAAAGTAAATGGTTGGAATTGTACGATCGCATACATCTGGACATGTTTCAACAAGGGAATTTCATCGTCAACGGCGTGGACGTCCGCTTGAGATTCAACAGGGCTCGTACATCGTTTTGTCTGATGGGAAACGAGGACGGTAACATTCACATCGAACAGATGATGTTATTCGTGCGTAAAGTGAGACTCATGCCAAATGCGCTGTTAGGAGTCAATCAGATGTTGAACACCACGACGGCCAAATACCCCATAAGACGCGTGGAAGTGAAATCCTTTACCATTCCGCAGGGCACTCGTTCGAAGATCACGGACGTGTTTTCCGGGCAGTTACCCAAACGGGTATTCTTTTGCATGACGAAAAATGCAGGCTACAACGGAGCTTTGAATCGGAACCCCTTCGATTTCGGAAACTTCGATCTGGAGAAAATAGAAATCAGTTTGAACGGAGACGTCCAACACACCAAACCCTACGAACCTAACTTTGAAGACAATCTATACCTGCGTTCTTACATGTCCTTGTACCAATCCCTGGGAAGGATCGGTGACGATTGGGCTCCAGACATATCCTACCAGGAATACAAGAACGGTTTCGCCATTTGGGGATTCGACTTCACCACGGACCAGAACGGACACGTAGCCGATAAATTTCACATGGTAAAAACGGGAAACATGCGCATCGAACTTCAGTTCGGCACAGCGTTACCGACCGTCATCAATTGCATCGTGTATGCAGAATTCGACAACGTCATACAGATCAACAAACAGAGGGAAATCGATGTCGACTATTAAAGCCCTGGATACCCATCAACTGTACGATATTCTGTCTCGCGATCCATACGTGAGTCCTCATTTTGGAGGCGTGTATCCTCGGGACGCCTTACCGATTGGAAGCGACGGACGATCTTTCGTCATCAACACGGACGAGGCCGATAAACCGGGAGAACATTGGGTGTGTGTTCACTTCGGAGAGGACGGAATAGCCGAATATTTCGATTCCTACGGATTACCACCATGGGCGTATGGCGATATCGTACGTTTCATGCGATCCAAAAGTCGAAGCCTAGTCTACAATACCGTACCTTATCAAAGTTGGGATACCCCCGTGTGCGGACATTACTGTATCTATTACCTACACCACAGAAGTCGAAAGGTACCCAGATCGGATATGATGCGTTGGCTGATGTCGTATCACCTACCGATCCCGTCCAAGACGACATGGAAGAAAGAAGACAACGATCGTTTCATTTACCAATGGTATCGAGAGAACGTGATCCCGAGAAAACCCAGACCTTTAACGATGAAGAAACAGACTTGCTTGTGTCGGAAAGCGCCGAATCTCGTACATCCCGCCGCTGCTGTGACGTCTGCCTTGACTTGAATTCTTTCATACTCATGATTTTAGCCATTCAATTGTTCATTGTAGGTTTAGCTTTGCTTAACTATGTATGATATTATGTATGATATTATGTCAAAATGTATATATCAAATTATGTACAAATGTATAAATCAAATTATGTCAAAATGTATATATCAAATTATGTCAAAATGTGTTAATCAAACAAAAATATTTGTCGAGTATCCGAAATGACCAAACTTGGACGATGGAGACATCGCTCCGAGCCGTAATGGCAGAGTTTAAACAAAGTAGTGAGACAGATATTTGATTGTAAATATGCATTGTAAGTGAAGAACAAAGGGACGGTCCTAATCCTTGTTCTTTACGTTGTGTTAGCGGGACAATAAATTGATTCAAAACATATTCTTCTTTGTTTGTCTCAAGTACAAGGTTAATTGAATAGAACAAGTTCAAGGTCAAGGTCATCCAGTACAGAATTTTATCTCAAATACAAGTTCAAGGTCATTTGATTTAAATAAAAAACAAAAGTCCAGAACCTTCAGTACAAGTTCAAGGTTATTTTGAAAAAAAACCCAAGTTCAAGGTCAAGGTCATCAAGTACAAGTTCAAGGTCGAAACCAGATATATAAAATAGGGAAAGAAAGCAAGACTCGTCATTATCATCAATCATCATGAATACTTCGTTCGACAGACCAAACCCGGAGCACGTTCACCTTGCCAAACAGAGATTCGCCAACATGTTACATTCCTTGAATGAGGAACTGAAAGGACAGGGGCTTCGAGACCTCAAGATCAATTTACAGTTCGTCTATGATATGTCGCCAGCAGAAGTATACACCCAGTGTGCCAGTGATCTCGTTCAAAGGATGTTGTGGAATCTATTCATACGCTTCGAACCTGAAAAGCGTAACGTGAACTTGAAAGCACTGCTACAATGTCTCAATACCAAAAACACTCGCAAGGCATTCGATCTGGTATACGATGCTTGGGAAGAAATGATCGTGACTTTGAAAGATTTGACGATCATATCCATGCACAGAGTCTATCGATACGAAGAAGAAAAAAAAGGATGTCACTATGAGCAAACCGCAAAATCAAGAAGAAAAGGATGTCACTATGAGCAAACCACAAAATCAAGAACTATCCGATTCGGAAGACCACGACGACCATACGCCGTCCCGAGTGGAATACGTTGCCGTTCATCCCGATTGCATCGGGGAAGAAGATCACCAAAATCAACTCATGTTAGAAATCTGTCCGAAGTGTCGGAAATATAACGAAGCCTTACATAAAGACGAAATAATGATGCTCTCTTAAAAGACAGAGTCGTAATAGAAACTCGATCAGTTACCGTCATGTTGTCGAGACTACTACAGTGGCAGATTTGGTTCTCTTTAACCATCCTTAGACGTTCGCAATGGAGAGAAATGTTATCCGACATCAAAAACTTGAGGGACTATCACGAAGTAGTGATCGCCATGTTTAAAGACGGAAGAGTGTCCGAAACAAAACTATACGTGTTAGAACTCTTTACTAAAGATCTGTGTCGAAAATTCGGAAACGATGTATTCAAAGACTCCTTCGATAGAGTGAAAGATAGACTCATGAGATTAAGACCAGTGACTGTGTAAACATTTTGTATGACGAAATTTGTAAAATAATAATGATTAACATTCTGCCATTGCTATGTAAATAAAGTCATAATAAACTCATAATAAAATAAGACTTACCGTGTTTTTGTTATTGCATCAACCCTCGAGTTACTTTTCAATTTTGTAGTATTGCATCGACCATTTGGCTACTTTTCTTAAGATATGGTGGCCCTAAAAAGGGCCGTTTTTAGTTCTTTTAAAGAACTCAGTGACCCCCGCATTTGCGGGAGCCACACGCCGGGCACGACAGTGCCCGTCTTCTAGCAGCACAAGAAAGTGCTGATAGAGGACGGGGGGAAAACTGCAATAGTTCCGGCTGGAACGGAGGTTCGGGAGGCTGTGATAGAATTTCAGCATCCCAATCTTCTCTCGGTACAGGAGCTGGTTGTGCTGCCGCTGCCGGTGGTGGTGGCCTTACCGGTGGTGGTAGCCTTACCGGTGGTGGTGGCCTTGCCGGTGCTGCCGTCAGTACTGGTACTTGTGGTGGTGGAGGGGGTGGCGGGTAGTTCGGAGGCCCGTGATGTTGATTGGGCCTCCAGCTAAATGGTCTTAAGGTCACCACCTGTCTAACTGTACTTCTTGTCTCCTTTTTCTGTTCTTCCTCTCTTTTCTTTTCGATTAGATTGCTAATTTCATTAGCAATTTCATCCAAATTATCCGCCATCTCTATCAACTCTAATGCTTTTACTCTGTGTTTCTCAGAAATTTCTCTTAGGCGTATTGAATACTGCTCCATACTGTATAAAGAACTCATCTTTAATACGAAAATCTTGATTCGAAAAATCTCGATTCAAAACTGGCGCTTCTCTAGAAAAAAATCTTATTTATACTGAAAAAAGGGTGTTTCCTTACACGTCCGCAAAAATGATAATATTTCAAGACTTTGTTTAGGTTACCAAAAAGGTGTTTCCTTACACGTCCGCAATTACAGTAAAATATTTCAAGACTTTGTCTTAGTACACTTAGGTTACCTAAAAGGTGTTTCCTTACACGTCCGCGTTTTATGGTAGATTGAATTTAAATTGTTTATGTTTTACATTAGAATGTTTATGTTACCAAAAAGGTGTTTCCTTACACGTCCGCGTTTACATTAGTATATATACTTCAGAATATGTTCTAGTACTTTACCTGAAAAAATTTTATTTTTTCGACAACATGGAAGCGAGTATCAGAATCACGATTGATTGGGAGAGGAGATTGATCTACACGATCCATGAGCCGGCCATAGGCCGTGTGATATTAAGAGAGCGAGAATCGGGCAATGATATCAAAATTGAGCCAGATCAGCCATTGAACGCAACAATCATCAAAAGAGAACCCAAGGAAGAGAGACAAGATCATCCACCCGGTAGGAGAAGTACACCACCCTGCCGGGTGGGTCACTTGGTAGATAGACTCCTCAATACTACAGTTAGACGAAGTGAGAGGAGAAAGGCACGTCGCCACTGCCCCTTATGCTGGTAAGGGACAGGAAGAAAAAAAAACAGCCCTTTTAAGGGCTAACCATTTCTTTAGAAAAGTAAACTCAAGGTTAACAAGTACAATTTCCACATTCAATCCAAGGTCAAGGACACTTTTTGAACTCATCTTTAACCTACTATAGTACGTTTAGGTCAAATCAGTACATACTATAGTACAATTAGGTCAACTCATTTTTTTGCATTATCGGGGATCGTTACACTACTCAAGTGTTTTGTGAGGAATGAATCATGCATCCATTGCATTATGCTTTAATAAAATGACTACTGTAATAATAGCATTTATCGTTGAACAAAAGTTACAGTTATTAAGCCTTTTTACGTGGTTATTCAACTCATCAACATATACATAAAACCCGTGTCACATCCTCACGAGTGCGGACCACAGTCCATAATTGTGTCATGTTACATGTGACATCAATTGTACGGAGGTTGAACCAATGCCTTTACATGTCGTTAAACTTTTTATTCAAATTGCCGGAACATGTATTCGTAAAGCAAGAAGTGAAATTTAAAACGGTTTTAACTCTCTTGTGAGTCAAACGTACATGTCGATTGTGTGTCACCCAAACCTGGAAAATATGGCGTATAGACTTATTCCCAAACCTTTCCATACAAAACAATATTGTTAAAACTAGTCAATCAGTCGTGATAATCTCATGCACATTGCTACAACGCGACTAACTTCGTAGAAAGATATTGAATTTAAGTAGTTTTATACCCTGGTCACTTTGAGGTAAAAGATGTTTTACCTGTTGTTTTAGATTTATATCACGAGTTGACGTTTTGAAAAAATCGATGACTTTTCAATATCCTACACTCACCTCTTGAAACTTAGGCATCAGTGAATTTATCCCAAAAACAGCATGGATTATAATGGAGTAAGTTTATACCGTGCGACGGCTTCGCCTAGCCTACAAAGCATGCCGCATATAACGTCACGCCACGGAGACAACCCCACAAAAGGTTGTTCCAATGACGTACATATATTACGGCATGCTTAGCAGACACCAGAAGTGTAGTTATGTTCTGAAATTGGTTGCACGTGGCTCGGTTCCGAGGTGGGGATATCACATCCTCGACACCAGCAGACGTCCATGTATGTGCAACCAATTTCAGATGATAATGGAGAAAGTTTCTTCCAATAAATTTAACATCGCAGGTTCATAGGTTAAAATCGTCAAGGCCTTCGCTGATAGATGACGGGGAACTCTCCGACTACTTTTGACATTAGAATGTTATCAGTGATTTTGGGGATCTTCTTTCCTTTCAGTAAGCAGAATTTCTCAAGAGTTTATCTTTGAAGGCAGGAAACATCATTCCACTCTGAATTCTCGCATGATGGCCTTACGGTTGCCGGTTGATTGGCGTGGCATCTATGACATCTACATGTCCCAAATTCATGCTCTTCCAGCACGCAGTGAAAATTTTCGTACATTCCAGCCGTATATTGTCCGATATTCGATGGGGCAATGAGACCACTTTCGGTCAGTTGCAGATTTTCATTGACTCTAAGACATCAGTGAAAACCTCCAATCTACCAAAATCGCCCGACAACGTCTGAAAATATGACCAGTACATTAAAAACTATTCTCTCCAAAATGTCTGAAGTGCCTACTTCGTTATAAAACGCAAACTATTTTTTTTTAATTTTAGACGAGTTCTTGTAGTTATCTTTATTCGAACCTGTGTCAATGAAACAAAAATGTATTCAACATCTTAATGATATCAAGCATTACACTGATCACTTCTACATTTTGAAGGAGAAAATTTGACATTTTTGTGACTAAGAGTGTATTGCTATATTGAAAAATTATTAACGTCATGGTTTTAGCTCATTGTTCTACAGATTTAACTCAGATATTTACTGTTTATTTATTAACCCTAAATATTTGACTCTATCATTAATGTAGTTACAATAATAATCAGGCTGTATATCTTTTCTTTGCTACAAATCACTTCAGTTCATTCTGTGGTATAGAGAACAGTTCGTCATATGGTCCTTATCTAATCCTGTCTATAAACGCTATGATACACGCGTGTATTACATACGATTACATTGCGAAGGCAACAGGTATGGACGCCTCTATAACAATGCTGGCTTTTGTGGCTATCTTATTGTCCTCATTTTCTAGAGGTACCCAAAATGACAGTGACAATCGTGCTACAAGACTTTTATTGACTGATGTTGGTTATAGTGATACGAGAATCGCACATCTGGAATCGGTGGTAAATCAGCTTCTGGCTAAATTATTAGTTCTTGAACAGCATCAAGCACATCCCGGGACCTCCAATTCAAAAGGTATATAAAACATTATTACTCATCGTGTTTTATTTTTTTCTTCACTCGTCATTGAAAAATATATTAAAATGAATTATGATGTACAGGTATATCTGACCTTACTTACATGCGGTATTCTAAACAGAATTTGTCGATATCTATTTCAAATGTAGCTTCCGAAAAACGTTGTGTGGGTGCATCATTTGGGAATTTATGGCGGATGTGATGGGTATCAACCAGTAATTGTTCACTTATTTTTCACCGAGTTTGAAGGACACAGAAATGTTGACCATGGTAAATTGCTCCGAGTGACCAATAGACATAGCACATATTACCTCTATAATAGATAGTAGTCACATTAAATTCGATAACTAGACTGTGCATTAACTGTTTGTATATCCTCGTACTTGATAACTTTTTTATATTAACATGTAACTTATTTCAACAGGTGGTTCCGTGTACATACGATGGGGCAGTAAATCTTGT
Organism: Pteria penguin; assembly: GCA_035048485.1. Classification (NCBI taxonomy): domain Eukaryota; kingdom Metazoa; phylum Mollusca; class Bivalvia; order Pterioida; family Pteriidae; genus Pteria; species Pteria penguin. The sequence continues at coordinate 22,839,011 of CM068585.1, forward strand.
CCAAACATCACATCTACCGAGATATATACAGGTACACATTTACTAGCAATTTAGTATAGTTTAATAGAGAAAAACGATTTAAGTTTTCAGTAGGCTGTATACAGAAAATAAAAATCTTTGAACTATCAATATAATCAATAAAAACTGTGCTTATATATTCCGAATAACTCAAAGAATGGTACTTTTTGTACTTTTTAACGTTTTGAAGGTTACGCAGGCGGAGGTTATTATAGCCATGCAGGAGCTGGTATTAATTATGTGTGTTTACCCTCTGATCCTATTTATGGTAACAGATCGAAGTCCCTGGCTACGTCATACGGTTATATATATGGCGGGGAATATGAAACCAACTTCTTCGGAACCAAGTCACAAGACGAAGACGTCCCTTGTGCAGTATGCGCGACCGATGATGCTAACATGATGATGATTCCCGGACGGAATACCTGCTATCCTGGATGGACGACGCAGTACTATGGTTATCTGGCTTCTAGCTATTATCGTCAGGCTGCGCAGAGTGACTACGTGTGTGTAGACGATGCTGTAGAATATGTGAATGAGGGTAGAAAACGGAACGACAACGGTGCACTATTCTATCCGGTGGTAGGTTCATGTGGGTCGCTACAGTGCCCTCCATACGTGAATACAGAACCACTCACGTGTGTTGTATGTACTCACAGCATGATTTAATTGGCTCATACAAAATAAAACCTGAAGTATGTTTGGAGCGAAATTTTATGAATTATGATAACAAAACAAACGATAAGAATCGATACTCAAACGCCCGTAAGTATCAACTAATATGTGAGTTTCGAGATACCGATCCGGACCGATATTTTTCGAATTTTACGCGCTCCTCATGGCAAAGGTAGGACATGTTTACATCCGTCTGTAAAGTTAATGGCCCCCTCTGTTTAAACGCTATCAAATCAACAAGTACATGAAGGATATTGTTTGTATGTTCCAAAAAATTTTGAAAATAAAACTGAGAAATATTGGTTTCATGAGTGATCATTCTTTGTCTTTTTGAGATAGTATAGATTTTCAGTAAAGCGGATCCCCGTGGAGAAGTTGGCCTCTACAAAGAATTTTCATAAATATCGTGGAAAATATAACACATGAACATTTAGGATACTTCTTTTTGACAATGCTCAACAAATTAGTATTGGTAGTTTCACTGAAAATTTCCTAATAATTCACAAATACCGAGATATCTTTTCCAGCGGTGTTCCAACTTTACCTCAACTTGCGTCTCAAGGAACACATAAAAACCGAAAATTGACGGTCCGGATTTGTATTTGGAAACGGACGTATTAAAAATAATGAAGTTCACAAAACAATTCAACTCGATTGTTAAGAAAAACTGTTGCCCAATATCACGTCACAATGCGAGTTTTACCATTTTTGAAACAAAATCAGATGTACCTCTTTATTCTCTAAGGAACACTCTGTTAGATTTGATTATAGAAAATAAATGTTGTATTTCATTCACATAAGTAAGACATATCAAAACAGTTGTTGACTGGAAATTCGGGCACCCCATGATCTGCTAGACCCTCACTTTAAATTGTTACCCGAGGCCTTCACAGTTTGTACTTGGGTTCCACAGATCATTTATGTGTATTTTCAACAATGAATACTGTTAAAAGAGAGAGAGAGTGCTACGACTGAATGTAGGATGCCTGCACGTTTCTACAACATTCTAATATTTGGTTCTAATAAAGTAGAGAAAAATGTTGGAGAAACCTGCAAACAATTCCAATGCTTAATTGTGATAATGATCTTAATTACGGCAACAGTCTGTGCTTATCTAAACACAGCAAATTTTGGTTACCTGTAATTTACCTGTGTTTTTAGTCCAAAACAAAGTGTCGCAAAATTTAAAGCATTTATTAAAGATGAATAAGGCATTTTTAAAATAATAGTTTAAATTTGTTCATATTTACACATGCACAGACAGTTCATACACTGTAACACATATTCATAAATATTACATGTATGTATATATAAGGAAATTGTAAGTCCATAAGTACATAGCACATACAGTTCATATATATAGCACGAGTACATGTATTCTGTTACATTACATTGAAAATATGAATTTGAAAGCACTGCACATGTAATTAGTAGCACACAATGTCCTAAATATCACACAAATCTCATCGCTACTCGAGGTGGAGGAGGTGGGAGGCGGCGTCGGCGTATTCCATGATGGTCATCTGGGATGCTACAAGTTGTTGCTTCAGTCGCATGAGTCTGCTGTCGATCATCTGGTACTACTTCTTCTTCAACTTCCTTTTGCCGCCCGCCGACAGCTGGATTCTGGTTGCCTCTGTAATGGCCTGTTCCTTCTTCAGCAATTCGATCTGTTGAAATATGTTGGGGTGACCATGGTTAATTCACTTGTTAATTCTACTGTGCCAGCCCTCTACGTTGTTGGTCCTCGGTCCCTGGTTGGTGAAGTGGTTCCATCTCTCGCGGTCGCCCTCTACCTAGTAGTCAGTGACGTAGTCTGCGAATGGAGTTACGTTGGTTGGATGGTGTTCTGTGTCTTCGAGGACCTGGAACCATACGTCGTCAACAAGTGGCATAGGGATGAGTGGCAGTACTGCGGCACGTCGGATGAAGTGCTAGATTTCTGGGTCCTCTCTGTATGGTGCTGCAAGTCCTTCTGCTTGAGTTCGTCGCCATATAGCCTGTATAGTGGAAGAAGCAGCCTCGGATGTGAGTAGTGAGGAAGACTGTGTGGATGGCGTTCCGTACTGCAGTCTCGAAGTCGGCGAAGAAGACCTCTGCATTGAGTTGATGACCGATGCGTTGACATGCATCCTTGAGTAGGCGAAGGAGTCTGGTGTAGAGTTGCTCGCTCTTCCCGGGTAGGAAGGCGTAGACCAGTGGGTAGGTGGATCCGTTGACTTCTGCATGGAAAGTGTATAGTTGAGAAAACAGTGCTGTTGCTGCGTATAATGTGCCATCCCCGAAGATAGTTGTTGTTTGATACATATTCGAAATATGTTATTCATAAAAAGTGCATGCAAAGTGTTGTAAAAGAGGTTCAATGAATTAAAAACCAAGGATAAAGTAAATAAAATATCATCAACCATGTAGAAAAAAATGTATAAAATAAAAACAGACACCATACAGGTGTAGGTAATAAGCGATAATCGTTATAAAAACACCAATTATGTGAATAATACTTCTATTGTTTTGGCTTAGATTGGAATGTTGGAGAAACGTGTATAGGAATTTTTCAAATGTTGGAGAAACGTGCATGAACCGAATGTAGGGATGTGCTACTAGATGGATGGATGGACGGATGGATGTATGGGTGGAAAACAATACAATACCATTAAACGTCTTTACCTGTGTACCAAATATTTCAAGGCATCCTAACCATTAAAATCTCATTAAGAGACGGTATGAAGCTATACATTACAATTACCATAGTGGGTTTTCGCATATATATAACGTCACTATAAGTTTATATTCAGAAATACTAGATTTTAAAAATATACATGTTGATGATCACGCTGGGCTGCAGATGAACTGCGGTTCTTGTGATGAATAGATACAATTCTTATTTTTCATCATTTTACTTGTTAAAAAGACAAATTTTCTTTTGTAGTCAGGGTACTGTCAGGGCATGTGTACTCTAGATTTTATCAACAGAATTTTTCCATTACTCAGTAAACCTGTCTGAGTCTTTGAAATGAAATGATTTAATTACTCGGTTAATTTATGTCGTGACTTAATTTCATGTAGTGGTATTGAGCATAGCGTTGAAAATATGAAAGCTGTATTTCGAAATGTACGAGTTGTCTTTCCTTTCCTGTGTATATTGCGATGTATACAACAAATCAGATTGATTGGATGGTTGGTTGGATGGATGGTTTGAGATTGTTTGTTTGAATGACTCTGGTTTAACGTCCCTCCAAGATTATTTCACATATATGGAGAGGTCATCTGCCTAATAAAATGCATAGAAATTTAAATATCTCATATACATGTATAGTGGAATTAAAGAGGAATCGGACTCGCAAGCGAAACACTTCTCGACTACATCAAATATGTTCATTAATACTAGTAACTAGTCAATGCTGTTTACTTTTGTGCGCAAACATCAGTAGGTCTATGCATACTGACCATTCATATTTAGGACGGAATTATTGTGCTTTCAATGAATTTTAGATTACACTTACATCTACATCCTTCTGGTGGAATTCGTATTTTTCATACCAGCTTGTATATTTGTCACTTTCTATGCGAAAGAAATCTTAAAGCTCATAAAAATTGATGAAAATTATTTAATAGTTCTTATAGCCAGTACGAATTATCATGGCAGTTTGATACATGCTAGTTATTTTCCTACATTCAGTTTATCATATCGTTATTACTAACTTATTACAAGTACTTTTTCATGATTTCTTTTCCTTTTGACTTTAAAGGTAGGAAATGACAATACATTGAGTTGCTGTTTTTCTATACCACGGCTTTTAGTTTAGCGGCTATAGCATCGTAAATTCACTCACTCATTATCAGAGGTTTGAACCGGACATTAAAGTTAAAATCTCCCCAACAAAAAGAAAAGTGTAAGGCCCAATCTTTTTTTTTTTTTTTTGGAATTTAATGCATATTCAAACAAACATTGACAAAACATTGACGGATTAAAATTGCCCTATGTCAATACAGAATCATCCCTGTGTTACCTTTTGTCCGTTAGAATTTGATTATCATATAGTTGATAAATCTTACCGCCCCCAGGATCTTAAGATACCCAGACAAATATAACTACAAAAGAGATTGTACTTGTAGTTTCTGGTTCAGCGAATGCCAGACAGGGATGAGTCGACTATTCTAGTGAATTCACTTGTTCTTCGTAGTATAATCTCTTTTCATTGACTTGGTTAACTCGCATTTCATTATCCGGATCGGGCGATTATATGTAATGCAGCTTTCATCAATCAATCTGTATTAAATGGACGTGATAGACAATGTGAGTATTCCGGTCTTGGTTTGTTATTGCTCTGGGCCAGGGATTGGAATCTCTCGCACGTATTGTGTAAAAAGAAAATGTACTACAGTAGTGTGGAAATTTATCCTACAATTGCTGCAAAATGGAGAAATAGGAGGGGTTTGTAGTTGTGAAGAACAGAAAAATGTTAGAAAGCCAGATGAGCTCCTTTCCTCTGTCGAGCCCGGATTGATTCCGGGGCAGGTACTTTAAACCAAGTACTTTACTTACTGGATTACAAGGCTAAGATGACAAACTATAAAGATTTATTTTCATATCTATATTCAATACCTGTCTGAAATTAAAACATAAATATACTTTCATTTTACACACAATTTCTCTCAGAATATAATACTTGTTAAAGTTTATTTCTAATACTTTCAGAGCTGATTTAAAGGCGCGATAACAGTGTTACCGCTCAATCGCTTTCTACCACGATTTTTTTTATTGAAATTATATATATGTATGTATATATTATACATATTCATCGTAAGTTGTCTCGTCCAACTAGACTGCCTGGACGGAATAGATACAAAAGTAGAAAATTTTTCTAATGCTTTTGATTCAAGGACGAGCTAACTTGGTATTGTTATAGAGCAGGTGGCAAGGCTGAAATCGCGAAAGAAAATCTGATTCGGAGATTGGACGCGGATCGTCAAACGATGATAGCCTGAGTAGAGCAAGAATCTCCTGCTGGCTAACCCCGCCCGTAAGATTCCAGACTCAAGTTATAATAATATATTTTCATTGATACACAAACAATAAATCCATAATGTGAAGTACAGGAACTATTCTTCAGAAAAAAATGACAAATCGGACAATCGGACGTATTCTTTGATCGATCCGGAGGTACCTGGTTTTTATTACTAACTGTAAAAACAACAGAACTTACATTTCATATCAATGTTAATACTTTGAGTGTTATTAGGTAAACATTTGTCACGATATATATATATATATATATATATATATATATATATATATATATATATATATATATATATATATATATATCTATATATTAGATAGCACATAGAGAAACGCTCAATATGTAGCCAATTGAAGAAACCAGTTTTTACTAGACTAGTGCTTTGTATATATTTTCTATCTTTCTTTTCGTGTCTTTATATTTATGTAAGTGTTTGTTTGTGTGTGTCCTGAGGAAGAAGCAGATTGCTTCGAAAATTTTGCAATTGTTTAATTGTTTCAGTATCGTTATCGCTTACCTGTGCTTTTATATTGACCCCTTTTTCTCGAGCGATTTGCATTAACCTTCATTGAGGTTGATCCGATACTTATGAATAGTGAATGTTGTTACAATTTCCATTTCTGTGCTTATATATATATGTCTATATATATATATATATATATATATATATATATATATATATATATATATATATATATATATATAAGAAGAACTTCCGTCTATACCAGATGTCTACACCAGATGCCTTGATATCAGGAATTTGAACAGTTTATATTTAGGAGAAAAACTTTAGTCCCTTTGAAGAGGTCTAATTCAGAACACTGAACATATTGTGACATTTAATTTTAGATGAAATATGAAGAATCTCGTTTGTGCTACTTTTATAAAGATTTGCAGTCGTGTCGTTTACTTTTATGTACCATTGCATTAACATGCGTTTAAGCATCACGTATATTTGCATACTTTTGTGCAGTTAATATAAATAAGTAAAGGACGAGTGAAGGGAGGGGAGGGGCTATAGATACATATGACGGTGTAATGAGTTTTCAATCTACAATCGCATTCAGCTGTTTCGGTAATCGGTCATGGCATGTTCACACCTGCTTCTTAAAATACTTTGATACAGATCACAAATCAAAATCCCATTAAGGGGAATTAAACAAATCATCGATCCCGTCTTCTGGCTACACATTCAGCAATACTTCTGGGCATATGGCGCCCATCAATGAGTGTTCCCGCTTCAGTGAACGTCTTCTTTCTCTACCGCGGGTGTCAGATCATAGGGGAGGAGCAGTTTCAGTCCTGTCTGCTGTATCGTGAAGATATGATTTTAATTGGGGTGTTGGTGTATTCTTCTAGCACCTTGAGCTGTCAATGACCACTTCATAATGTCTTCCGCTTTGGCGAGGTGGGATTCATTAGAAGTAATCAGTGTAAAATACTTTCACTTGGTTATCAAAATTGGATTAAAAGTCAAGTACAGCATTTGAATTTCAGTGTGTGCAACAAGAGCTGAAAAGCTAAACTTGTCACAAAGTTCAAACTTCTTCAAGAAGAACGGATTATTCGTTTCAGTACCCCTTACGTTACCATGACACAGTGGAGAAAAATGGCCATTCATGTATATTTTGATAACAGTCATAATTCTGGAGAAAAAATTACAAACAAGTCACTTTTTATTCAAATGAAATTATAAGAGCATGCATACAGTTTAAATCTTATGTACCATGTGCCATTTCGACAAATTGCGTCTCTTCAATGATTATCGAAGTCCAAATATTTGTATCCAGCAATTTAATTACCAAACTGACCTAATACGACAGTCAAACCTCTATCTAAGGAAAGGGATATGCACGAGGGAGAAACTCTTTAGTTTTAAATAATATATAAACAATTACAGTTCGCTTGTGACATCCTCGGAACCGGCGGTCCACCAGACGCGGTATTTATCTAGTGATAATAATAATTGTAAAAGATGTATATCGCGATATCTACTGGTGTTTACATAAATACAGCTATCCTTTGTTAATGGCACTTCGATTGAAAGATAACCTGCTTATAAAAGTATATTTTAAATTTATCCATTTTCTATTTTCTATATTTTCTTGCGAGGTAAACTTTTGTTTAAAGGTCACCTCTGTATAAAGTTCACTGTTAAGTCTCCGGTGACCTCCATACATAGGTTTGACAGCACGAGCATGTTCCTGTCGTGTTGATACTCATATGACATCTGTTCAGCGTTTATATTAAATTGCACATATAAGAGGAACATTGCTAAGGAACTCGGTGTAGCTTCTCACACCGAGTGAATCATACAATGAACACAAGGAGAAGGGATACCTGTCATTTCTGCAGTCAAAGGTGTGACACACTTAATAAATAAACATGCATATATATATATATATATATATATATATATATATATATATATATATATATATATATATATATATATATATATATATATATATATATATATATATATGTTTATGTATGTATATATACAATTTTAACTGGAATATATATTAGATGGTATTGAGAAAAACCGTGTAAATTCGAGTTTACTTTTACTGGAACAACTTCAGTACAATAAGATACAGCCTTTACCCAATCCTTTCCTTTTTTGGGGGGAGGGGGGGGGGGGGTATTTAATATTATTCATCCTTTCACACACTATTTATTTCCGTCCACATAAGTATAAACAAGTATGTAAAAATACAATAAATGTGCAAATATGGACACCTCACCAGGTGAGGCGAGCTAATCAAAGTATCCAACTAAACATTATTATCATATGTGGCTTCATCACACAAAGAGACGTGTTGTGAACTGACAGCAGGTCGAATAAAACTGTAAATTGGTGACTTAACATGAAAATCATCCCATAGACTGACCTGGACTGTGAATGATAAATCATCTGAATTATACATAAACAAGGATCACAAAAGCATTGTCCGTCAATAAAAAGAAGGATGAAAAGAATATGGGAAACGAGTATGATTGACTATCTTGAATAAAATGCTCCACTGAGCTATCTTTTTAAGAACAAAGTGGAAGCAATAAGTATATAACTATTTTTAGTAGAAACGGCTTCAACTAGTGCCTTGCCCTATGTCAAAGTGAAAAATAAAGCTATCGTTGCTTATGAAAATCACAGAGAGTCTAAATATAAAACCATAACTAAAGTTTTACTGTTCTATAAGAAGTGTATATGTAAATGATTTATCTTTAGTTATATTTTTGAGATATATACATATTAATTAAAGTATAACGTTAACTGTTGTATGCATTATGACTAAAGAATACTTTCTCATCAAAGTCTACATTAATTGTTAAAAGATTTATATAGTTATATTTGTGGTTACGCAGTGTCGGATCTAGCCATGCCGAATGTGTGTGTTCTGTAGGTGGGGCATCATCTGTATGCTTGTGGGGGCCTAAATCATGCCGGATGTGTGCTCGGTAGGTGGGGCATTATATGTGTTTGTGGGAGCCTAAGTCAAGCCAGATGTATGTTAGGTAGGTGGGGCATCAAATGTTTGCTTGTGGGAGCCTTAGTCATGCCGGATGTATGTGTTCTGTAGACTGTGGAGCGTCATATGTATGCTTGTGGGAACCTAGGTCATACCGGATGTGTGCTCGGTAAGTGGGGCATCATATGTATGTTTGTGGGATCCTAAGTCATGCCGGATGTGTGTTCGGTAGGTGGGTTATCATATGTATGCTTGTGGGAGCCTAAGTCCTGCCGGATGTGTGTTCGGTAGGTGGGTTATCATGTATGCTTGTGGGAGCCTAAGTCATGCCGGATGTGTGTTCGGTAGGTGGGTTATCATATGTATGCTTGTGGGAGCCTAAGTCATGCCGGATGTGTGTTCGGTAGGTGGGTTATCATATGTATGCTTGTGGGAGCCTAAGTCATGCCGGATGTGTGTTTGGTAGGTGGGTTATCATATGTATGCATGTGGGATCCTAAGTCATACCGGATGTGTGTTCGGTAGGTGGGTATCTTGTGTTTGCCTGTAAAACCTTAATCATACTGGATGTGTATTTGGTAGGTGGGGCATCTTACGTTTGCTTGTTGCTGCTTGGTGAGGGGGCCAATCAGATGTGAGGTTGTGGTCTTCATCACGGTAGATATGTGTTCAGTTTGGTGGGATATGACTATTGAAATGTTAGTCATGCATTCCTTTAGTGGGGTATCTGCTGATTGCTTGTCAGAGCTTTTATCATGTCGGATGTGTGTTTTCTTGTTGGTGCATTACATTACGCCAAAAATCCATAAGCATGTCAGAAAACGTTTGTTACATACACGACGTGCAAAGCTTTACAACAGATCAAGACACCATCTAATTTTACTTATTTTCAACTTATACTGTGTAACATGGCTTCAGAGCTCTCTGAGTAATCGCCCCCTGCTTAGTTTACAACATCGACCGTCAAGCTTCGAATTGGACTTCACAATATTGTTATGGTCTCCTCTGTAGTAACTCAAATGGGGCACACAAATTCTATATTAACATCCTGATCATCTATATCCGTCACTGAACATCGTATACACAAACATTAAATTAAGAAGACTTTCTTAAATTATGTGTCCGTCCCCTTCTCCTATCCATAAACATACACCATGCTTGATATAAAAGTCTTAGGTTTAATCAGACCCGTATGTTTTATGAGCCACTGTTACCGCATCATATATTACCCACTGACAATCAGACCCTCAGTACATGTGGAGACGATAGCTTTATACAGGATGATTTACATCACTTCTGACCTCCATCATTGGGGTTAATTCCTCTTTTTTATGCGTTTGAGACATTATTTGAAATGTATGACTTTAAACCCATTTTGCGCAGCTTGATTTTTATTGCAAAACGATAATGTTTCCGTTGACCTTTTAATGACATCGACGCTGGGAGACGTACCCGCCTGTATTAATATATTAATATAATTTTTCACAACCATCGTGTTCAACACGTGTCTGGAATCCACCAGACCGAATGAAAAGATGGCCGCTATCCTCATCATACACCATACCTATATGTACCTGTATATATCTGAAAGAGTTTGGAGTTACCTTTGCTGTTACACCATGTCCAGCTTTCTCATCCATTACCGAGTCAAACTTTCCATTATATAAGCTTATGCGCTACAAATATGACATTTGAGCTGACAGCAAGCCGAATGCGGCATATCATATCCTAACCGAAGTTTATTTTATTGTTTGGAGTCACACAAACCAGGATATCCGGATTAATTCAGCGACAATCAGTAGATACATTAGCCTACCACATTATGGCCAATCAGTGGATACAATGGCCTACCACATTATGGCCAATCAGTGGATACAATGACCTACCACATTATGGCCAATCAGTGGATACAATGGCCTCCCACATTATGGCCAATCAGTGGATACAATGGCCTACCACATTATGGCTTATCAGTGGATACAATGACCTACCACATTATAGCCAATCAGTGGATACAATGGCCTACCACATTATGGCCAATCAGTGGATACAATGGCCTGTCACATTATGGCCAATCATTGAATACAATGACCTACCACATTATGGCCAATCAGTGGATAAAATGGCCTACCACATTATGGCTAATCAGTGGATACAATGACCTACAACATTATGGCTAATCAGTGGATACAATGGCCTACCACATTATGGACCATTTGGTGGATACAATGACCTACCACATTATGACCAATCAGTGGATACAATGGTCTACCACATTATGGCCAATCAGTGGATACAATGGCCTACCACATTATGGCTAATCAGTGGATACAATGGCATACCACATTATGGCCAATTAGTGGATACACTGGCGTGCCACTTTATGGTCAATCAGTGGATACAATGGCCTACCACATTATGGCCAATCAGTGGATAAAATGGCCTACCACATTATGGCTAATCAGTGGATACAATGACCTACAACATTATGGCTAATCAGTGGATACAATGGCCTACCACATTATGGACCATTTGGTGGATACAATGACCTACCACATTATGACCAATCAGTGGATACAATGGTTTACCACATTATGGCCAGTCAGTGGATACAATGGCCTACCACATTATGGCTAATCAGTGGATACAATGGCATACCACATTATGGCCAATTAGTGGATACACTGGCGTGCCACTTTATGGTCAATCAGTGGATACAATGGCCTACCACATTATGGTCAATCAGTGGATACAATGGTCTACCGCGTTATGCCCAATCAGTGGACACAATGACCTACCACATTATGGCCAATCAGTGGATACAATGACCTACCACATAACTGCCAATCAGTGGATAAAACGGCCTACCACATTATGGCCAATCAGTGGATGCAATGGCCTACCACGTTATGACCAATCAGTGGATACAATGGCCTAACACGTTATGTCAAATCAATGGATACACCGGCCTACTACATTATGGCCAATCAGTGGATACACCGGCCTACTACATTATGGCCAATCAGTGGATACACCGGCCTACTACATTATGGCCAATCAGTGGATACACCGGCCTACTACATTATGGCCAATCAGTGGATACACCGGCCTACTACATTGTAGCCGATCAGTGGATACACCGATCTACTACATTATGGCCAATCAGTGGATACACCGGCTTACTGTATTATGACCAATCAGTGGATACACCGGCCTACTACATTATGGCCAATTAGTAAACACCTTGACGTACCATATTATGGCCAATCAGTGGATACACTGACCTGCCATGTTATGACCAGTTAGAGGATAAACTGACCTGCCATGTTATGACCAGTTAGAGGATACACTGACCTGCCATGTTATGGTCAATTAGTGGATACACTGACCAACACGTTATGACCAATCAGTAGATACACTGACCTACCACCTTATGACCAATCATTGGATACACGGACCTACGACGTTATAGCCAATAATTAGATAGACTGGCCTACCGCATTATGGCCAATCTGTGGATACACTGACCTGTCACGTAATAGCCAGTCAGTATATATATTGACCTATCACGCTATGGGCGTGAGTCTATCTTAAAATTACATTTATTGGCATATTACAAAAAAATATGTGCCAAAATTTGTAACATGTCAACCTTTCTTCTTAAAAATAGAAAGGAAGTATAAAAGTAAAAGATAATGGTTATCAAAAGGAAAGAAATGATTGGGAAGCCATGTGCTGGTCCAAAGTATTTCCTTGATAATATCAAATCATCATGAAAAATAAAACTTACTTAATCGATCAATACTTTCTTGAATAAAAATAAATTCACAATTCACGCCCTACGAAAAGTTTCATGTCGACAAGGCGTCAGTACAAATTGTCTTCATTTGTCGTCGTTAATCATACCCTGTTCATTTCTCGATCAGGCTATTGTAATATTTGTGATAAGAAGTTAATTGGACCATAATTCACTTTGATTCGTTAATGATAATGTTGTTCACGATTTATAAAGACAATTTCCTCATGTGAAAATTAGCGTAAATTTTATTGTCGTGTTGTAGTCAATGTTGAAGGTACTTTTTCACACGTCTTTATTTAATATGTCAATATTTAGACTTTGGAGGAGGAGTTTGATTGAAAATGATAAAGATCCCCACTGTCTGAACAGGGCACACACCTGTCCATCTGTCGTACTTTGACACTATTCCGAGGCTGAGTTCATACCACGTGACATGTTTTACAGAATAGAAAACTTGTGTGCCATTTCGCCTTTCAAATAGTGTCCATTGTCATCATACGATCATAAATCCAAATAACCTAGTTGTCTCTATCCTCTAGGAAAGATGGATTCGAATGACAAAAATCAAAATTATGAATACTGTGATTGTAGCATACTTTGCACGTATGAAATCCCAATGTCACACCTCTTGAAGCAGACTAAACCTTAGACCGATGTACCAAACGATACATATGTAATCACAGAACATTGTTTTAAACCATAGTTATAAAGTGAAGACCGTTTAATGTTCAATAAACCCCTTTTATGAAAGTCGTTTTTGATTTTATATAGGGCAATAAAACATTAAAATCAAGTATCTTAAATTTCTATTTATATCGCCCACATGAAAACAAATGAAAATGAGATAATAATGCTGAAAGAAAGCATTGATGCTAAAGCACAGTAAACAAGATGCAATCCTTTAAATGACTGACATTGACCAGGGATCAGGTTTTGTCATAAGGAACATACACACACCTTGCCGTATCAACTGATACACCATAGTGGTTTAAATCTCATCATGAAATGATACTCTAAAGGATTGTAATAAAACCCATGTTCTTCTGAATCAGCGGCATGCCCTTAACTTAAATGACAACCTCATGCAAGAGGTTTTATGTAAACAGAGAGAGTCCGGTTACATTTGAGGTCCAATACATGCCAATCTCTCCTATTATCTCATTATATCGAATTCGAACTAAAATTCTTGTCCTTATTGTCATACGTATGTTGGTCAGACTTTGTTACTAGGATTTAGCATTATTTGCTGCATTAAAGAAAATGTGAGATATATAATGGTATATGGATAGCGATGTATGCGGAGGATGGTACACGGAATGCAAGAATGATGAGGTAGGTAAGGAGCAGCTGATGTTACCTTCCCATTCAATGTACATGTAGATATTTAAAGATATTGATAATATAAAATAGATATCAACGAACTTCTCATAACAATGTTATAAAACACACAACTAGATACAAAGCATTGTATTAAAACCCTTATGAAACACAAATTATAAATATTCGCAAGTCAAATACGACTTTAATGAGTTTCAAGTGAGACCAAATTATTTCGTAGGTTCATCGTTGATCGAGTAACATGTTTGTCAAAGAGAGCGTATATGGTCTCTTTCATCTGAAGGATCTAGGAACAAAATTAAATTTAATTTTGTGCAACAAATGAGTGCAAAAACGCGCTCGCTTTAGAAGACCCGTAAAAAGCAGAAGATACATTTAACTACGTACTTTGTAAAAATATTCCATTAGATTTTCACATTTTCTTGTAAGATAAATTTTAATCCCATGTTGCTAAAGCTAAATCCAAATCCTATGTGATTAATCCCCTAATTGTATGTCGTTTACTCCGATCTTCATCTTCAGTCTATTTCTAATAAATTGCTAGGTCTATGGTGATGAAAACATCCCGTTCTATGGTGACCATTCATGTACCCTTGTAAAGCAAATGGCGATACACTTTGGTCTGGCGGGCGGGTGAAGATATAGTTGTATGCCCTCTATAAGTTTAAGGCCTTGAAGGCGTTCGCGGCCAACGAAACAGGAGAAGCTAACTCCTCCGAACACCTGCTTTAACGTCTGATTTCAAGGGGTACATGACTGCCCATCATATCGTAATGACTGCCTGAATGACATGGCAATAGGTGTTTAATACATAAATGACAGTCATAGTGAGTTATTACAAACTGATTGTGCCAAATAGATGAAATAATCCGGACGTTTAACAACCTATAGATCTATCTAGTATAGTGTCTTTGCTCTATAAGGGTTCTGTTATACACACATTTACCTATTGCTTTCCTGTGGATGCTACTATACAATATAATCCATATTTTAATAAAATTGTAGTGTAACTAAACCATCTTCCAAAAATAAAAATCAATCTCTCAGGTTTACTTTTTCGAATTAAACTGCGCTACCGGAAACAATATAGAAAAAAAAAATAACAGCAAATATTAAAAGGGTTGACTGTTTATATAATACTGACATAAACTGCCCAGTCTCATCAAGTGTTGCTAAGTGTCAGTGTCTAATTTCGGAGTACATAAGTATCTTTTTCACTCTCGCATCCTTTACTCACTGAAGGAAAACTATCGTAGGCGACGGTCTCATCGTAAAAAACGACACCCCGAGTTTTTACTGTTGTCATTTATGGCTCATTTACATACTTAGATTTATTTACAAGTGAAAATGTATATGTTTTTACTTTTCGTGTATAATGTGAGTACTCCTTATGTATCTATACACAGAGAGTTTAGTGCATGTTGGCGGTGCTTTTGGAAGATTTGCTTAGCAAATTATATACATGTACATTGTATTTGTAATATTTAGAGTGGTTTCATGTTTAGTTGCCATACAGACTTAATGTCCTCTACGGAGAATCAATCATATGGCAAGGAAATCATACGTCCAGCTTAAGATGACCACTGTATCTCACAGCTTATAAATGTTTTCATTTCAAATACACATAATCATGCCCTGACCACACAATCCTGTATTACTTTGATCTAATCTTGTCCTGATTTGAATTCACCTTAAAAATAAAAATGTATACAGGTCGAACCCCAAGTGCTTTGTAAAGAAATAATTTTCAATATAAACCTGTATTTCAAGTAATAATAGATGATCGTCTCTTTATACTTATTGTCTTTCTTTACACCTTAGAAGAAAAACAAAAAAAAAAAACCCCAAAAATATCATAGTAGGAGAACTCGATTTTATCTGAAGCAATATTTTATCATATTACATGCAAAACAATGTATCAAGGAATTTCTTTTCGTCTGTTTATGAATGCTAATGCTAATGGTGATACTACAGAAGTATCAAGATTTTTATCATTTATTATAATTCTTAATTTTCCATTCACACATAAAAGAGAATCTCAGATTTCTGTCTGTCGGCTAGTTTTCTTTATGTCCCATAAAAGTCATATAACATACAGGCGCCAACAAGTTAAGAAATGATGTATTACACATGGGATACTATGTCCAGATTAATTTGCCTTATTCCTATTTCATTTCACAGTTTTCAATGCTTCCATACTGTGATAAAATACACATATTTTAAAGCTATCGTAATACAAATTTATGAATAACTTTATATCTAATGAGCTTCTCCTTCTTACAAAGTTCTGTCATGATATGTGTTTCGATTTCTCCTATTTAGTCAATTAGATAATCATATTCTTGTTTTGCTAACGGCCTCGGCCCTGGAATATAACAATCAAAATTAGGAATATAGTGCAATAAATTGATAAAGTATTATATGTTCCCATACTTATGAATACTGTTAAATGTATATTTCCTTTTATGCACATGCACGTTCAACTTTTTCATAAAATTTGGCCGTAGACAGAGACATGGATTTACTCCATTTTTGTTGTATATCTGATAATAATTTGACAATACTTAGATTTATACCCAGTCGTTATTATACAGCATTCCCGGTCAATATCATGGTCAACACCCAATGCACTTTTTTCATTGGTGTTTTTGTTGCACTGTTGAATCTTTCTACGCGTGCATGACCTTATTTAAAACAAGAAGTTTTTTTGTCATTTAACACTTGACTTAACTTTCGCCTTGACATGACCTCTATACTAGAGTAGTAATAACACGAACTATGGTCCAAGTCAGTCAGAATTATGTTACATTGCTCAAAAGATGTCACTAATGTCACTGCCATGACTCCCCGAAATAACTCTGATGTCATGTGATTCAGCGACAATAACAATAACTGATATGATATTCAGTGGAGGTTTTGATTTGTCAAAATATCTTGTCAAGATATAGTACAGTATAAAATTATCAAGCGATTGATTGATTGATTTTTGTTTTACGTCACACCACGAATATTTATCTAACGTGCCCTTCTCGGTTTTTACTGTCTCATCCGAAAGACATGAAGTCCGACGCGATACCACTAGGCCACGCCGGCTTAAAATTATCACGTGACATCATTGATGTTTGAGTACCAGTTGAATAAAACTCACCCTTATGGTTTGTTGAATTTACACTTATTATTTGTTACGTTCTAATGAGTTATACTTAGCTTATAATTTTACATCGTTGATCGCATTTGACAAAGTAGCCGAAATTTAAAAGTTGCCATTTATAAAAAAAAATTAAAAAACAAAAAAAAAAGCCAAAACAAAAAAAAAACAAAAACAAAAACAAAAACAAAAACAAAAACAAAAAAAGAAAAAAAAAACGAATAAACAAAACAAAACAACATAAATTTCACAAAAATGTGCACATATCCCAAATTCCTATTTTAATTTATGCATCAAACAATACACCTTCGTTCTTTTTATTCCCAAATTTTGATAAAGAAGATTCCAATTGTCATTGTTCACCAAATAGATGATACCATCAAAGAAAACAGCACTGCACATCTATCATAGTGATGTATATGTAACAAAACCCAAACCGTTTCATCAAGTGGTCCTTTAGAAATGATGAAGCACCGTCCACGGTCTTGTATCATCTTGGCAAACTATCGACTATATATTCTCATAAAATATATACATCAAAACGTGTTCTCTACCTAATGCGCTCCGTCTCCAGTAATTCGTGGTCCACTATTAAATCAGTAGACACAAAACACGCGCACGATATTATCTGAGTATCTATCTAAATTATAACGACAGTTTGGTATAAAGTAGCCATTGTTTCCTGTTATTTTTGATATTCAAAATCATCTGATTTATTTTTCATTTTGAACTCGGGATATTTCTTCATTATTTAATAATTCAAATGTTGAATAAGAAACAGACCTTTACTTTACCGTATTTTTTTGTTTATGTGGTCATTAGAATGTAAAACAGATTGTATGTGGAGACCATGTCTTCAAGTTATAATGTATATGGCGCACGGATTGTCTTGCATGTGACTATACAAAATTAATATAGGTTGTTTATGGAGAAATCTGAGGGTTAAATCGTTTTGAACTCAGAATATACAACGTTATCGCTTTCTCCTCAAACACAGATAATAAATCACAGTAGGATTTTTAATGACGATCAATTCTATAAAAATCACAAGATGATGTTGGTTTGTCACTTTAAACGGCTTTTTCTTAATAGAATCAAAAAATAAGATGATTAAGTATATAATTGGATAATACTTTCCAAATCAAAAACATCATTTAAGAACCACCATGATAAAGAAATTTCATCTGTTTGGGAAATTAAAGGGGAGGGCGTTTCGACTATTGCACTGCAAAGAAATTCACTGTCTTTTGGATTCCATCTCTGGTCAAGACACGTGCACAAACAAATAGACAAAAAGAAGAGAGAGCGTAAAGGAAATACTTCTCAGGTCATAAATAATTTTCAAAGTTTTAGAGGATTAGAATTAAAGTAAAACATTGTATGAAAAACTGAAAGGTTCAGTAAGCTCAACTTGGTCGTGATATCTCTTTATCACTGTTGTAAGATCTTGAAGGTTTCGTGTTCAAGCCTGGTTTGCGACCAATGTGTGGGTTCGAAGAAAGTCGTGTCAGCATGACATAGGAATACACCCAGCTACCCATAGTCAGTGTAAAAGCAGCCTATCCAATCTTCATATACTACATTTACCATGCCATCCCAAATAGAAATTGAAACCTAAGACTGAGAACGGCATGTACCTTATTTGTCATAACTGTCAATATTAATGTCCAATTAAACCACAACATATATAGTGGATAAATATCTTCCCTGTACTCTCTCACGACCACATTATTTCCCTCAGCGGTGATCATCCTCTGTGTGTCTTTAACAAACGTTGTCATAAAAGGCTTTTGTTCTTCCTATATATTTCAGTCACATATAGAATCAAAGAATGACCCTTCCCATTATATAATGTTGTATACATATCGTGTTTTCTTTGGAGATTGCTCATAAACTGTAATCACAACGGTTCATCTTTGTCTATGTCCTCTTTTCTCGGGACTAGATTTCCGCGGTGCTTTAAACGCGAAGTATTTTTGTGATCATTTGGCTCCATGAAGATGTAGAGAGGTAATCGAATTAAAGAGATGTGAATCAAATGACAAAAACATTTCGTGATGCGACGAATTTGTGAAATGGAAGATATGAGAAAAAGACGAGTTTCCTCAACCGATAGTTTGTACACAAAAAGCGGCCATGCCATACCGAACATGAGAATTGGTTTCTTTTCAAAAGCGTTTTAATCGAGGACATTACGTTTTTGTCCGTGCTCAAGTTTTCTTTTTCGTGTCGACATGCATGTTAAGCTTTTAATACACTTTAATGTTGTTTGATTTTCTTCTAATACTGAATGCCATAATTTAATATCTCTGCACTTTAGAAATCTACCCATCAATTTGTAACGTTTTTCTTATAAAATTGATTCGCCAGGTGTATAAGCTTTTTTATAGCTGTAGGTAAACAAAACGGAGTATAAATAACAGAGTTAACGAAGTTAAAGCCCAGCATGAATAAACGCGGTTTTTATTCCCTATTTTTATGCAAAATTTTTTATGATTCTCAAAATATGGTGGACATAAAGTCAACCATTTGAGAACAGGGGTATCCTGGCATTTATTATTCTGGCTCGTTAGTTTGTTGACATTTTCAATGATGGGACGGAGTTGTGTTGACTTTCAGTGATTTTAATCGTGTTTCTATTCAATTCTTGTCACTTGCTTTTTGTAAGCAAGTTCAAAAGTTGATTTTTGCATTTATCACATTTGTCTGTTCGAGCCTATTCTACAAGACAGACATCATGTTGAAAAGACACTTGAAACCTAACAATAGACAACACCAATAAATCTAAAATGATGAAAATTAACTTTCATTTCATAGGACGTCGTCAGTATTGGATAGCGCTGTGTGAACTGCATAGAATCTGTCTATCTCTTTGTGTACTCTCCATACAGCCAGTCTTTGTACTGGACTGTCCCTTCCTTCTGTTAATGAGAGGAGAATTCTTTCATTATGAAGTACTCATTATGCATTAAGATTTGACATTCTGAAGAGTTTTAACAATAGTAAATCGGACAAACTTAACACATGGTCATGCAATTCCTGCGCATTGCCATGAATCGGTTTTCCTTAATGAAGGGTGTTCCTGTCACCAACCCGCGTTTACTAAGTAGCTTTTTAAGCGTCAATTTATAATATTTCAATCCACCGCTATGAAGGGGGATTAACTTTTGAAATCAATTTCAAAACCAAATGATAATATTATTTCCATTGTAATTGCATCATTTTAGTATGTCAGTTAACCGTCCTAAGTCGGTATGGCGACTGTCGAGAATCGAACGTTCCTTTTCCTCAGGTGTACAGAGTCGTGTGGGTGCGTAACACTTTTCCACTTTCTTTCCAAAATCTCACCTATCAGAACCATCACCAAAATTTGTAAAACATTACACATAAAGACATTCTTCTAATGTTCATTTTAAGATACCAACATGTGATATTGACGCATCTCAAGTCGAGACCACCGCCATTATCGGCGACCTGTCCGTCATTGCTTTGATCTCAGATTTGTCCTAGTGCAGTCTACAGTTGACGGTCATGTCCATGTTCCAATAATACTGCATAATAACACCTCTGATCTCCTTAACAACGACCGTAGCATGTACCATGTATTTGATGTTTTTTCCTAACAATGTTTGGATGTCTTTCATGTGGTGTATGTTTTCGGTCTTCTTGGGACGGTGTTTTATAATTACTTGACGATCTAATCTCCCAGCATGCCCTTAACTCGGTGTTCGATTACTAGACAATGTTTGATTTCATTGTCCACATGTCATTGCGCTAATGCTTTGTATAATATCGTATTGTTGTTCATAATAGATTGATCTTTATAATAATAACTGAATATTGACGAAATGACATTTTGTAAATGTTTTTATAATAAAAGAAATCCTGATGGCAAGGACTCGTATTTGGTGGATATATTGAGTTTATATCATACATGTACATACAGGATGAACAGTTCTAATTCTCTAATTCGGATACTTGCCCAGTATTTGCAGCATGAAAACAGCTGGTAATACTAGACTCAAGTGTATAACATTAATACTTATAATTACCGACAGCATCCCTGTCGTCTGTTACAGTAAAAAACTTGTCCTGACACACCTGCTTTCTAAATGTCTTGTTATCCACCCTGAATCCTCATCAAAAAGCAATTAACAAGTTGATTATACCTTGGTCCTATCATCATCCTGCACCGTATCCGTAGACACAGGGTAAATCACCACCTTCCTAAAGAGCTACACAAACTGTTGGTATTGAGGATTATCAAAAGGAATTACTTCAGAAAAGAAATCAGGCGAGTGGTGGCTACGAGAAACCTGTCATTTTCTACACCACTACATGGAGTAAACAAGTTCGACCTAACTTCATGGGGACACTGATTTCTTGTTACCACCCTCTTACCATTATATCGCTTTGACAATAAAAACATGGCAAATCTGATAGAAGTGTGCAGCATGATTCCATTGTGTTAAGGGACAAAATTTAATAATGATACAGCACTTTCGTAAAGGCCTAGACGTTCCGAGTTCTATCATCAGCGGCTTAGCATGTCTAAAGACGGTCTACATCCACGTATGTATCATGACAATGCTAAAGACGTAGAGAAATCTGTTAACGCTACCATCATATTGCAGTGGTGAAGATGCATTATTACAAATGCATTGTGAATATCAAAATGGAACTAACTGATGAAATCAAACTTGATCAGAATTAGCGAGAAATCATTTGCGACTAAAATTGACAAGAATTCACCTGCGACTAAAACTGGTGAGAATTCGTACCTGGCTAGAACTGACTTTATTTATCTTTTATTTATTTATTCATTCATTTTGTCAGAGCATATATCTATATTTATGTGCGAAATACATTTTGGAAAACCCTATTAAGCCGTCATAAGGGTATGATATCTGGGAACTTATATACATGTAGCTCTTGTTTTGATGATTTATCATTTCACCGTCTGTATGTTGTATCTTGTAGTGTTACTTCGCTTTCAATAATATTTCTCTTATAATTTGACAAGAAAGTAGAGAGTCACCAGCCTTTTACTTACAGCGGCAAACTTCTAGAATCAAACCCAGATCACCCTAACTGCGAGTCAGACACTAACCTACGTATTGTACAAGACATATGCCACCCTGTTATCGTTTCCAGCATACATGATCATGTACTGTATGTATTAGTGTATATAATATACATTATAATATCATAATTCAAAAATGTCATATCAGGTCTTAAAACATTTTATTTCTTTCCTTTAAGTTTAATAATATAGTAATTAACAAATACTAGATGTTTCTTTTTTTCGTATGAAAGCCCAATTTACAACATCTTTCCTTCCACTGAAACAAAATACTGTTACTTTTCTCGTCCAATCCCTAATGTATGAATGTATCCTGAATTCGCAAATAAAAAAGACCAATGGAAGAACTGATTATTTCTTAGAATATCCTGGTCCACAAAGTATACTTATCCGCTTTCCTGCACTCCAGGAATTTCGATACGATTGGAACATGGATAGTCCTATAATTATCAACCTCTGTAGAATTGTCCAGAGTAGTTAGCACGTGACAGATAATAGCTGATAATGACGGCTCTGTAAGACCAAAACAGCTAATTGCAATAATTATCGCCAGACATTTTCTTTGTACTTTTACGTTAAACGTTTTCATCCTAACGATGTTCTTTTGGAACATTTCATACGCACGTTGGCAATTACATTCATCGATCGATTTAGTACATAACACACAATACAGACACACCCTTGTACAAGTTGTGAGTAGATAAAGCAGTGAAATGCTTATCAATTGTAATACACATCGGCTTCTGAAGAGTTCTTATATATTGCTTGTTGTTAATCCATTTAATTTCTTGAATGAAATATTGTTTAAACTAAAGTCGTATCACTGTATATGTAAGGAAATGAGGATATTTGACGGGGAAAGGGGTTGTAGTCAAAATTCCTAAGGGAAAGGTATAAACATGTATATCAGTCTTTCCGAAAAACTTTTTTATCCAGTGGGCCATTGGACCACTGAAATGCTAATTTTCACAAGTCCTGCCAATGTTTTAGTGGTCCAGATCCAAAAATGGAAGGACTTGACAAATTACACCATTTTCGCCCACATTATAATCACGATTCACTTAAAGAACCTTTAAAATCCATTTATATTTCTCTCTTTGTTGTGTCATTACACATGATTGCGTCAATTTCGCTTTTTGTTTTATTGGTAAATGCGTCAGATACAAGTCATAAAGTGTATATTTAATCGCGACTAAGATTGTGTTCGAATTGACCTCAGAGAGAGCCCGCGCGTAAGAGAGAGAGAGAGAGAGAGAGAGAGAGAGCTCGAAAAATAGCGGGATGTTAATTTGATCGATTCTATTCTAAAAACACGAGTTCGGTCAAAACTCAGAAAGCGTTCATGATGGTGTTTTGCCATGTTCGCGGCAGACGCGTTGCCAGTTTTCACAAGTCCGCCGCCGATTTTAGTGGCCTCGGTCTTCGGACCACCGTTTTTTTCGGGAAGACTGGTATACATCTATTTTTAAATATACTTTTGTTGGGGGACGGCAATAACGACAATGATATGGCTATTGATGATCTTCGCTAGCACAGAACAATTTAATCTGATCATCCAAAATTCACTACTTTCACCAAATCACTATTCTAACTTGTTCGTAAGATCTTGACGTTTTCTAGTAATGCCAAATGCAATGCAGTCAAAATAGATAATATGTATATTGGTGAATGTTTGCGTGTATACAGTGAGGTGCAGTCCTAACATAACATTATGTTAACGTCGCGTTAACGTAAAGTTTGCTTTCCTCGTGCGCTCAGGACTGCTGAGCACACGCGTTTGCGTTAACGCAGATTTCCACGTGAACTTAATTTCGAGACCGCGTGAACGCGCTTGACTGCCGCGTGAACGTGTTTGACAGCCACGTTCGCTTCCGTACAACTTAAAACTTGTATTTACATGTTCATATAGAAGGTTTTCAAGGAGAATCGATATATGCATTGTATATTCAAATATAAAAAAACATATTAATGTGTAAGTAAAATATTTAGAATTAAATAAAACCCTTCCAAGTTAAGGAATGAATTTTAAATATATTAAACGCATTATAAATTATGAAATTAATAAATTTACGAACATTGACTTGAATGAAATTTATTCTTCTTTTAGGATAATAAGATTGTTGTTGTTGTTGTTGTTGATTGGTGTTTTACGTCGCTTTCAACAATTTTTCAGTTATATCGCGACATGGAAGCAAGAGGTTACCAACCTCTTAAACATAGTGGCGCAACCCGGGAATCGAACCCGGATCGTCGGCGCCGCAAGCCAAGCGCTTAATCACTACACCACGCCTGCCCCAGGATAATAATAATAATAATAATAATAATAATAATAATAATAATAATAATAATAATGATAATCATAATAATAATAATAATAATGAAATAAAAATTAATAAATGAAATAATAATGATGATAATTATTATTTCCATATATTATAGGAAATAGCTGAATTGAAAATAATAATAATGAAAACCTAGATAAGAAATACATGTAAATACATAAATAAATTAGTTATAAATGAATAACCAAATAAGAAATAAAAACATAAATAAACTAATTAAAAATAAGTAAATAAATGAAATTAGAATCTAATCATGCTAGTATAAACTGACGAAGTTTTTTTTCATAAATACCTTATTGCATGTCTACGCGATAATTTCCTTTGTTGTATTACATATAAAATCGTTAATGTAGGGTTACATTTGAACATTACATTTAATACACGTTTTTATGGCGACATTCGCTGTAATTTAATTAGATCCATTTAGTATTCTCCATCCGTATTGCATAGAGAATTACAAATATACATGTAGACATGTGAACGTGCGACTGGACCGAGCGCACGCGGGAATCAATCGCGTTAACGCGAATTCCCTCCCACGTTAACGCGAGGAGCGCACGCGCGTCCGGTCGAGCAGTCCTAGCACGTGTGCTAAAGCAGTCCTCGTGACCGCTTTTTGCGTTAACGTGCATGTTATGTTAGGACTGCACCCATCTGTATATATATATATATATATATATATATATATATATATATATATATATATATATATATATATATATATTATATATATATATATATATATATATATATATATATATATGTCTATTGTATTATGATCAATAAGCTGTATTGCTTACGATAAATAAACTATACTATACTAATATGGCATTAATCTCATTAGCTTCGGGACAATATAGGCATAATATGCTTTGATTTCAAATTCGATATTTATAACATCTGCTTGAAAGAATAAAAAATACTTTTGAAATTTTCACTATCCAATAATGAACCCAAAAATAAGCAAAGGAAAATAATAAAAACCATACCTAACCCTTCTACACCCTCAACCACAGAATTTACTTATTAATCTACCACTTTCAACAAGAAAAGCATATCTTGAAACTAATAGTATTTGAGTCTTTGTGTTTGAAATCCAGAGAATGCTATATATCAACAAACTAGAGAATACAAAATGATAAGCCTAGAATCTCGGTTCTTCTGCAAAATAGTTACATGATACTAGAAAAAATGCAAACTGATTCACTGAATGGACACTAAATATATCCCAGTTATGGCTTTTCTGAATGTGATATGATTTACTTTTTACTTTCATAAGCTTATCATTTTACAGCGTTTAATTTAAATACATTTCAAATTAGTTCAAATACAATTATGAAAACATACAACAATACTTCGTTCAAGTATCATGTTTACCAATAAAATGTTCATACAGCACATTCAAAAACACAATGGTTCATTACATCCGTTGTAAATAGATCTAATTAAACTTCTGAATAAGGTAGAAACAACATAATAAATTACATGTATATTATAGACAACGTTTTAGAACAAAAGTTACATCTTTTTCCTTTCCCAGAGCCATCGGACTTTTACATGTAGGGATTTTACTTGTCATTTATCATTGTCAATCGATAGTTTATGACAACAAAGCATTGATTCCATTACGTCCCATTGCATTAAAACAAAATGTGATATCTTTTGCCCATTGTAAACCATACGGCTTCATCGTTCTCCCGTTATCTGTTGATAGTGGTTAGTATTGTTTCATGCACACACAGTCGACTACACCACTTTTTATAAATCATTTATAAAGTTTGGGCTACTTCAGAGGGCTCGTAAATAAATGAAGATATTTATGAGCGGATACCAAGTCACAAATGCAGGTTAAAACAACTGCTGTCAATAGGGAGTAGTCAGTCATTGATAACAATCAGTCAATGTCTCGTAAACCAGCGTTGACTTCGTATCACCGCCATCCGATCATCATTTCTGCTTTATTAAGTATTTTAATTGGATAAAGTCAATTTAAATCCGTCGATCTGGACCCCAAAGCCTCTTGGGTCTACCAGAGTGACCACGCGTTAACAATTATGCCTATTTGAGGTATTCTAACTTTCATATAGATCATAATTGAAGTCCCGCACAGGGTTAATTCTATTTATCGTATCTCGATCTCGATAATTATTTTGTCACCATTGACAATACGATCCCGATGATTTGGTGAAGATAAGGTTATATAAACACCGGCGAAATTATGTTGGAATGAATAGCATTACAGAACCAAGTGTCCGATTGATCTTATTAAAATCAGGTTTTCCGTCTCTAACTCAAAGAAGTTCGCCATTAATCGTTGACAAAATTGTCTGTACTAGAATGACTTGCTTTTTACAGTAAGCTAATTTCTCACCTGCCTATCATATTATTTTTACGGGGAACTAATTCTCTGCAATCATTGAATAGTTACCGCACATAAATAACCAACATTTTGGTAAGGCCGGAGAAAGGTTCTTTTCTTTTTCTGTTTTTTTTTATATTTAAATTTTAAACTGAAATTTATAATGGACTATAAAAACAAACACGTTTATAAATTTTCAATCCTAGTCACCGATGAGACCATTCAATTAAACATTAATAAACACAAATATTGTTTTAACCACTACGCTCATAGGTCATTTTACTATGTCGATAGCTTTTTTCAGTACCGTAATGGCGGATACGACCGCGACACCTATCGGTAAAGGGCAGATAACTATTGAGTAACTGCCCAATAGAATGTATATATATATATATATATATATATATATATATATATATATATATATATATATATATATATATATATATATATATATATATATATATATATATATATATACAG
This sequence comes from Pteria penguin, assembly GCA_035048485.1. NCBI lineage: Eukaryota > Metazoa > Mollusca > Bivalvia > Pterioida > Pteriidae > Pteria > Pteria penguin. The sequence goes on from CM068585.1 coordinate 22,866,753, forward strand.
AGAGAGAGAGAGAGAGAGTTGCATTATTATGTCTTATCAAAAATCGGACGTTGAAATTTATATCGCAACCGCTTAACACTTTGGTTTTGAGTTGTACTTCGCGTGATGCATTGCAAATTAGAAATACATGTATATTAACTACAATGTTGGCGACGGATTAATATTTAGTATGATAATTTCCAGAAAGATTAAAAACTTTATTTATTTCTATTTCTTTTCTTTTTTCCTTCTTTCTTTTCGATTGTCGATAAAAATGAATAAGTTGTATTCAATATAATCTGCAGCAGCTTTTTTTTATCCAGATTAACATGTATATATCTTTTATCCAATCTTTATGAAATCTACATTCCAAGCAGTGGATGCAGTTTGAAACAATCAATTTCAAGCTTGCAAAATTTCTTGGCAGGTTGGTAACACATATCACATTTAATTTGCATCAAAACAATCCAAATTACATCTGAAATATTATCTTTCCTGAAATTTTAATTTTCATCTTTGGCCTTTATTTCTGGGACAATACATTATTTATGTCGTCACATTGAACATGTCTTACTCTACACATTGACTGAAACTCCTTATTATGAAATGCCTACGCTGTTGCAATCAACGCCGCAGGAAGACCTTCGTAACTTAAAGAAAAATATAGTCTTTTGTGTGTGTTAAATGTATCAATAGTAGAATAAATTACCGGCAAATTTTCTATTCACAATTAACTCCGAATATTAAGATAAAAAGATTAAAAACTTTCAGAATGTCACCACCTTTGATTTTCATCACTTTTTAAAAAGAAATTTACTTATTAGAGATATCTGATCAAGATGAACACTACAAAGATTATGAAGGCTCCTGTCTGGTGCACTGTGCAGTAATTCCCGCCCGAAGCAGTGAGGGATCTCTTACACGCCATCTACTATGGTCTGGGACCTCGGATTTGATGCCTCTTTCAGCTCGAACCCGATACCTCTCAGTCATGGGACAAGCGCTATATGGGACAGAAGATTTTCGATTACGAAATATTACGTAAATCAATTAGCCCACGATATAATTTATATTTTGGATTTTTTCATGGTTGAATGCTTAATTGGATTGCATGTTTGATCTTATTACGTTTTGCACATTAAAGGAAGGAAGAGTTTCCAATTCCTTTTCTCTTTATTTCAATGAAATTCCTTCACACAGAACTTAGACACCTTCAGAAATTATTCATCTCTGTTAATTGAAATGCATTCTTTAATTCTATTCCTAAGATGAAAAGTCTTTTACATCAAGGTAAACATCATGCAGAATTCATGTGCATTTAACAATGCATAAAATGAAGTAATGGTTGATGGCTTAGAATGGATGATAGAGGGATCGATGTTTGTAAAGCATATCCATGTAACGAGGTGTGGCCATGCATAACATATATACCGATATTCCAAGTCGACTTAAACGCCGATACATATGCCTCCCGATTGTTTAGTAGGACTTTTTGCATATTATTATTATTATTGCATATCAAAATTTTGATCTCGATTACGTATGATTATGCTTTTCAATCGTTCCTCTTTTTTCGAATTTGAATGCTCCATAATAACATGGCGATTTATTTTTATTCCGTAATTTCATACAAGGTTTGATATTGTCATCTCTTTCTTATGCTTTGACAATCGCTCCTATAGGAAGAGGTACTTCGCGTCTTGTCTCCACTCGTTGACTTCAGTGAATAACATTTGAACTACATTTTGTATTAAAAGTGCCTTTCTCGACATTGGAAATCTACTCAGAACAGCTACTCTTACTAATTGCATTCATATTATGCTTCAATCCGTCTTTAGTCTGCGTCTAAATTGAAACCTTCTTTTTCCTCCGCTCAGTAAATGAAGTTATTACAATGACGCTAAATTCCATCTAATGCTTGCAATGCATTGCAATAGTGTCTCCCTGTGTCCTTTTGCGATAACCTTCTCTTTTGATGTGGTAAATTAAGGGACCAACTTCTGACATTAATTTGCATTCAACGTTAATTTCTGGTAGAAATTTGCATATCAGAAAACACTAGAGTTAATCCTCCTTTCAATGCCTTTATTAAGTCAATAATCTGCCAATCCATACTGGGAAAATTGGATTCATTTTCGAGGATTTAAAAAGAGTAATAATTGATGAAAACTGTGTGTGAACTGTGCTCACTTTGACCTCACATTATGCTTCCTTTAACGACACTTTCTCTGACACTGACACACGGATATTCACGTCTTCTTTTACTTTTTGAATGTCTTCATATTATTGTCTTCTATACATGATGTGGCCATCAGTGGCGTAGCTACCATTACGCCAAATAAGCAAGTGCGTACACATCATTTTGTCAAAAATATAGTGTCTCATGAGAGAGAGAGAGAGAGAGAGAGAGAGAGAGAGAGATGGTCGTTTTCCTTTTCCGCAAACCCCTGCATTTGCGTTTCTTGTGCGTACACATCATTTGTACCCTGGCTACGCCCCTGGCCATGGCAAAATGCTGCAGTGGAACACACTGTAGTCCATCTACTCTAGCAAGGCACGGTTCGAACCTTCGTGAAGACGATGGGGATGTCTGTCTACCTATCCGATGGAAATCTGTGTACCTGTTACAGGTATGTGTACCTGCTAGATAACTACCTGTGTACCTGCTGGAAATCTGCCTGTGTGTCTGCTGGAGATCTGCTTGCGTAGCAGCTATATGTCTGTCTGTGTCATGACCTATTGCAAGTCTATTTGTGTGCCTGACTTTCTGTATGTTTGCTAGATATATGTCTGCGTACCTACTGGAGGTCTTTCTTTGTACTTGTTGGAAGTGTGTGTGTCTGCTAAAGATATGTCTGCGTACCTACTGCAGGTCTTTCTTTGTACCTGTTGTGTTGTCTGTGTACTGCTACAGGTCTTTCTGTTTATCTGCTGGAGGTCTGTTTGTGTACTTTGCTAGAAGTATCTCTGTGTATCTACCGGAGGTCTGATTGTAAACCTGATTGTGTACTTGATGAAAACCTCTCTCTGTACTTAATAGAAGTCTGTCTGTGTTCCTGCTGGAAACGTGTCTCTATACTTGATGGGAATTTGTCTGTGTACCTGCTGGAAACGTGTCTTTGTACTTGATGGGAGCCTATCTCTGTACCTGCTGGAAACGTGTCTCTGTACTTGATGGGAGTCTGTATGTGTACCTGCTGGAAACGTGTCTCTGTACTTGATGGGAGTCTGTCTGTGTACTTGCTGGAGACCTGTTTTTGTACTTGATGGGAGCCTATCTCCGTACCTGTTGGAGACCTGTTTTTGTACTTGATGGGAGCCTATCTCTGTACCTGTTGGTGACATGTCTTTGTACTTGATGGGAGTCTGTCTTTGTACCTGCTGGAAACCTGTCTCTGTACTTGATGGGAGCCTGTCTGTGTGTCTACTAGATACATATCTGCATACTTGATCTAGGTTTGTATGTGTACCTGCAGACGGTCAATGGATGCTTCTTGACGTTCCAGTTTATTCCGCTACTAACAGCGGACTGATCTATATCGTTTGTACATAATCCAGGCGTGGCTTTATGACTTTAACATTAAAACTAAATAAATATGTGTGTGTGTGTGTGTGTGTGTGTGTGTGTGTGTGTGTGTGTGTGTGTAGGTGTATGTGTGTGTGTGTAAATACTTTCCGATCCGAAAATGATACAAATTTCAATACATAGATAAATTCTGCATTAATTTTGTAACAAACGTGATAAAATCAAACTTTACATAACACACACTGTACTATACCAAATCAGCTGTGCGGCATTGAATCATTCCCGGTGTAATTGATGAAATCCTGCTTACTCTATGATAAATGACATTGTAGCACTCAATATACATCTTTGTGAATCACCGGTAATGGGTATAATTAATTACCCACAATCCCATTCTCACGTTAACGACTGCACGTAAAATCATAGCACGTTATACCGTAACGTAACGTTGACCAAGAGAAACAATACACATAACACGTCATTACTGCCGTAGCCCTTAGGCATATTCTCATTAAAGTACGAGCACATTGTTGTCCATATTTGATCTCTTGGTTATTTGTGACTTTTTTGCATTATTAAAGCCATTTAGGTAAATTATTGGAACGTTCTCTTGGCTTGATCGACCTTTCCAATATTTCTGAAATGTTCGACTTTAAAAATGTGATTGAATCTGTGTATGGGACGGAATAAGCAGGATATGTTTGGAGAATTAATATTGAGGAATATTTCATAATGATGTGTATGGAAAAATAATCCGAGTGGCAGGTAATGAGTACATACGCTGCAAATTGATATAATATACATAGAAATAGAGGTAGAATAGATTTCTTTGTTCACCGATATTTTCCTTATTCATGTATTATCATTCATGTTGATGCATACTTGTATAATGAATAATCGTAGTATAGGTACAGTTATGTTATACATGATTTTTTATACAAAATGATCAAGTAATATTGTACACAATGACAGCTTCCTCTCCATACACCCTACATGGAGAAGTAACATAAAAAGGAGTAAATCCGAGGCGTCGGAACCAAATAAAAACTTGGTGTGTGGCACTGTGGATAGAGAAATAGGGGTCCAAACCTAAAATATCTACTTTTGTGGCCTACGCATATTTTGTTATTATTTCAAAAGTCATTCGGAACTATGGAAACCCATTCCTTTTAGCTGTGTAAATCTACGAGTATCTCTACGTTTCATCTGAATCAGTCCAATAAGATGTAAAATCATGTCAAAAAATTTAGCAATAGAGTGCAGACAAATGAGTCATCAGATAGCATGCGTTGTGAAATTACCCACTCATTTTCGCAAATTGTCTCAGAATTTTACCATTATGTCCAACAGAGCCTTCATCCATCTCGAGGGAATCTGCGACTAAATCATGAATATCTCTGTACTCTTCTCGTTAGCATTCAGAGATTCCCATGATCTCTTTCTAAGAAATTGCTAAAGTACTACAAACAAAAGAACTGACATGCAACTGCATAGATCATTAGGATCTCCAAGACACACTATCATCTTTTGTCATCATCACTAATAAAGGAATGGGCAATGCGACGCGCTGCTGATTCCAATTCTCGTATTAGAAATCTAATGTCTTAAGTATCTTTTGTCCTGGTGTCTTTTGTATAAAGATAATGACTTGATTCATGGAAACACGTAGTACAGCATGTTACTGCTTACACGCAACTACAGAGAAACATGAAACATTTTGCTAGGCAAGACCCTTCTGTTAAAACTGTATTTCTTATCTTAAATGTCATATCATGTCAATGTCATGGGGAGGGTGGTAAAGTCTGTATCACCTATTTTCGATACTTTTTGATACTTTATATGCATGTGTGAACTGATTGACCACTCCGATGTGTGTAAGAATGATACCTATCATCACTGTACGAACTTTTGACGTAATTTAGCAGTATACAACTTATTACTGACTGATTAATGTATTGCATTGGTTATATGTAAAAATAACTCATAAAACGCTAATGGCAAATAAGCCATGAATGTGTGAACTTTAACTGATGAATTGGAAGATAATTTCGTTAAAAATAACATTAACAAGCTCACTTTAACCTTTGACATTATGGCGGATGTGAATGCTCAGCAGGAAATGCTTACTCTTTCATGGTATTTGATCCAACCTTTGTTTCATAGAGGGATTTGTTATTGTCCTTTTCCCCAATTTTATTCAGTACCATTAGACAATCCGGTTTTACCACTATTTATTATCTGACCATTTATTACAACTCTGGAAAATAAGTATTTATAAGTATCAGAAGAAGAGCCATGTACATATTTGAAATATAGATATAAATATATGTGTTATATAGTTATATCGTAACAAAATAACCATTGTAGATAAGCTTATTAGCTTACACATTCTGGCATTCTGTATGAGTAAATAGAGGGATTCATTAATACATGTAGATGCGAAACTTATGAATGTCGGTCAATTAAACATGGTCGTGGGGCGAAGTGTCATTGAAACATGTAGATAAATGATATGTTCATTTAAATTATTAAGAAAATATTTCAGTGTCATTTATTCATAATGTAAGTGTCATTCGAAATGTTCTGAATAACTTTATGCAAAATATATAGAGATATACAGTATTTTCATTATCTTTCCAGTGTTTTGTCTCTTGAAACACAAGTTTACAACGAGATGTTGTTGCCAGATTCTGACAAGTTTCTCTATCTATAGTTGTCAATCTGTTATATCATATGTCGCTTCCTCGCAGCGATCAAGATATTGATATTTACATGATGCTATTCAGGATATGCATGAAATCTATAAAGCAATTTTATGAATTTATCCAATCACACGCTTTGTTAGAAAACAGATTAGCCTGTCTTAATGTTTGAATCTCTCTGATTGATCAAATGGATTTACACGTATTGGTTCTGTTGTCTCTTTCGAAGCTAGCTCTGCTATACGATATCAGTGTATCAATTGACCCTGACTGGAGTCATGTATGCGTTTTGGCTACCCTAAGTCCTGCTCGGGAGGAAAAAACCTAGTCTTCTGAGTGGATATAAATGCCAGGTTCATCTTTTAGATTGAAATACAATTAATAGTTTATCTGTTGACAGGTGACAGTATTTTTCATATCACCGGTCCAGGTATTTTCAGCGAGCACATTTTCTGCTTATTGAGGTTAAGTTCAAACAAGGCAAATTTTGAAAATGAAAAGCCACGGTGAGGTATAGTTTTTTTGTGTTTTCTTTTTACTATAGTGGGGGCCTCTCTGTTTATTGAAATGTTAAGGAAGCTTCAAATAATACTTTTTCATAGGAACTTCTCAATTCATTAACATGTAGCCCTATGGAAACTAATCGCTACATTGAAACCTATAGCAAAAATTGTGATTTTTAAATATTTTCATTTCTATGGGCCATTTTTAGCCTAAAACCATATTTCTCATATCATAGAGTCATTTTATGGTGGATGATGCTTGGAATTTCATAAATGAACAGTTCTAAGGCATTCCAGCAGAGGGAATATGAAGTTTGAGTAATTTTTTGCAAACTTGAAAGTTATCTGCCGTTTGATCCCCAGCCCATCCAGTTTTACCTTCAAATTTGTCCTAATGACTCTGTGTATTAACTCAAACTTAATAAAGTAAAATAAAGAGGATATTATTGAAGTTTCATGATATTTTTATTTATGTTCATTGTTTTGATGGTATATGAAATGTCAAATGCAAAATTATTATACGTATCAATTTACCATTTGACCCTGACTGGAGTCATGTATGCGTTTTGGCTACCATAAGTCCTGCTCGGGATGAAAAATCCCAGTCTTCTGAGTGGATATAAATGTCAGGTTCATCTTTTTGATTGAAACGCAATTTATGGTCTATCTGTTGACAAGTGACAATATTAAAATTTATTTAATGGGTCAGTATTTTTTTTATATATCACAGGTTCAGTTATTTTCAGCGAGCACATTTTCTGCGGACTGATGGTAAGTTCAAACAAGGCAAATTTTGAAAATGAATAGCCTCGGTGAGATATAGTTTTTTGTTTTGTTTCGGGTTTTTTTGGGGGGGGGGGTTGTTTTTTGGGTTTTTTTCCGGTTTTTTTTTCGGTGTTTTTACTTTAGTGGGTTCCTCTCTGTTTATTGAAATTTAAAGGAAACTTGATGAAAAAATGATACTCTTTTTCATAGAAACTACTTAATTCATTAACATGTAGCCCTAAGGAAAATAATTGCTAAATTGATACCATATAGGTAATTCTACTCGAAGTAGCAACAATTCAAAGTTATTATTGCTTTTCCGTGACCTCTGATTTATATTCTGTGGCATTCCCCATTTGGTCAGGCCTCGAATGACGTCATCACAATACTTTAAAAATACAATAGACGGATGAAATACTGGATACTAAGATATCTAAACGGCCCAGTTAATTCATACATAATGCCATTTTCTCTCTCCACTACTACATGTATCTCAAAAACAGTTGATCACCATCATTCTCTGTTATCTACATCAGTGTATCTGAATTAAAATTGGTTTTCATATTTTCTAAAAAAACGTCTGACTAACTGTAATACATGCGGTAGTCGTAATTACTTTACTTTTGCGACACTAATTGAGCTCTCACGTCGATAAGGTTGGACGTGACTCTGGTAATCTTATCTGTCACCATCATACAGTTTGTGGTAAACATGTACATAATGATGTTGTTTAAATACTTAATAAAAACATTGCCCATACGTTCATTTGGGTCTGTTTTCATTTAAAGATAGTAATTTAAAATGATAATTGAATTTGAGTTTATCAAAGGTTAGTCCAGTGTCACGTTTTGACATGCAATGGCCTATAATAGGAATTTTAAGAGAGAGCATGGTGTGTGGAAATTTTCTTTGTATATTATGGAACTATAACTGAAAGTTCACTACCGTCATGGTTAATTAATAACGACTAGAAAGTGCTTTCATGTCACGCTTGATTGAATGTGCAGTCTACAATGATCACAATATAGATATCAAAAATCTTAAAATTACCATTTTATTGTTGGTTACTGAAAACATAGTATGCTTAAATTCAAGTTACCAATGCAAATAGAGCAAAGGGGTGTGATTTATTATTAATCCAAAACAATTACATCAATAGGTACTATAGGATAAAACGCGGAAACAGAGAAATTATTTCTGATCAAGATTCGTTTTGAAAGTCAGCAAAAACCACGATATTGAAACAGCAATCAAACACTCACAAGCAATTCAATTTCTGTAAAGGATTTACATGGGGTTACAAATCTGTCCTCTTTTTTCTTTCTTAAGATTAACACACATAAATAGCGACCCCCGACGCCAATTTCTACATTTGTTTTAAGTTCGACCTTAGAATTCATGTGCAGCAGTGTCCCAATAATAGATGGATAAAAATATTAATACATGTAGAAAAAAAATTGACAGGACATTCACTTAAAATTGATTATGTATCTCTTTGTATTAGTATGTATCTCTTATACAGCTATTTATTCAGGCATTGCTTTTTTTTGTATCAGATGTACGACTTATGGCATTCCATTCGTGTTTGTGACCAGTAAAGTCTATAGTATACATACACACACGTCAAAAGTGGAGATCTTTTCCTCAGTCTGTCACTCTACGTCACAATATCTGGGCTATGTAATAAAGCCGTGTACTTACTGTGCGTTGTTGTCCATCCATACATGAGTTATGTTTGATGCGTAGTAGGGAATGTAGGGGGAAATGTTCCATTGTAACACGAGCGTGTAGTACGACTGCTATAGGATGATTGACGGGCTTATCTTGTCTTCATATTTGTCCAGGTGGCATACAGACAGGAGATGGCAACATTACACTTTGTGTATTTAACTATTAGTATTAGATTATATGGTGGATCTTATAAGGTGATGTTTTAATTCATTAAGTATTTGATAACACATGGCATGTCGGATTTCGTATTTGAGGTACATTTCACATAGGATTATTTTTATTGTTATATATATGTGTGTACATGTATGCATTTTGGGATAAATCCGTGCGATATTATACATAAATGTCTGTATTATAGACTGATATTCCTGAATGGCCTATAATGAGTGTAATCGCTGACAAATCAAGACAAGTGGTGAAATAATTGAAAAAATAAATGTACAGCCATACATACATATATACATACATACATACATACACACATACACACACGCATACATACATACATACATACATACATACATACATACATACATACATACATACATACATACATACACACACATACACACATACATACATACATACATACATACATACATACATACATACATACATACATACATACATACATACATACATACATACATACAAACATACATACACACCCATACATACATAATCGTTATATTGAATAATATTTCTACTCGTGAACCTTTGCTCTAGCCAAAATTGGGTGCATTTTCATCATTGATTCAATAAGTTTAAACTGCGATATTATTACAAATTTGTAAATTATCCGAGCAAATCCCGTAAGATTACTCGGTAGTTTTTGTTTGAAGTTACAATCTCGGCATTGATCAAATAGTTCCCTTATGGATGATAATACACCAATGCTGCTTGTTTATGTGAGAAAAATTGTCCGAGTTTCCACACCGTAATATATATTTGATCGCCGATAATTTACTTAATTCATTTTTTATTGAAAAAACTGATATGACCCGCGATGGATCTCGCCATGTGAAGTGTTGCATGATGTGGTGCATGATGGATGTAATGACGTAGAAAGGGCTACAGATGGTGTAATGGTTACCAGGTGCTTGAGGAGGGATTGGTGTGTAGGGTGTCAAGTTTATGAAGTGATTGCCAGAAGCCATTGTTACTCACAGGACTCTGGATGTTACAAACAAAATCCGATGAAAGTTGGATATAGCCTATTATTTTTGTTTTTATTAATCTAATGACGTGGATATTTATATTTTTTTTCTGTGAATATTTTCATATATCTACCAAAGTTTCCTTTTCTTTGAATTGTGTAAAGATCCCCCCCCCAAATACAGATATATATGAAATAATAAAAGAAACACCGCTACAGATATTGATTATGCTACAGATGTTGATTACTGGTGTAAGAATTATTCGAAGAACACTTGAGCGTTTCTACAAACCAATGAATTAAGATATAATATCGGCAAGAATGTGCACAAACGCCTGAAGAAATATTGAATATTGAATTAAGCAACCTCTGTCGAACAGGTATACCCGCCGCTGTTTCTTATTCAAATAGCATTAACACAGTGAGCGAACACTCATTATTATGTAGAATGGGTTTAACGAACAATTCCTACCACAAGAGAATTAATAAACAAAAATGTAAAATATTTATCATCATTCAGTTCTTGTAAAATTGTAAAAAGTTGATCATATGTGGCAGTAAATGCTACTCAAAGACGACATCGTGAAGGAATCGCATTCAGCTCTCTCATTCTTACAACTTTATTATTAAATGTATTACATTTAAAGTTTTAGTATAAGTAAGTTTAAAATAATTAATGTTTTAGACTTTTTATACATTATATCACATGTATTAATATAACATTTTTTACTATACGAATTATTATTTTTTTTGTCAACATATAATCGACGGAAGATTATATTGCAACCAGGGATATACCCAAACATCATCCAAAAGCTAAACGTATGAACTTATGTAAACTTGAATGAATGGAAGTTAATTAGAATTAAAGAGGACGCTTTGTAAATATTATTTGGTATACATTACTCTCGTGTATTTTAACGTTCATGTATTTAAGATGACATTCCTAATCTCTAAACATTTACGTGCATTAATACACGATAAAACACTTGATTATTAATCATACATTCAAATTCGAATAATAATTAAGTTATATAAGCCTCGTTCTGGATGGAAGTGAGGATAGATCCTATCATGCGAAACACGTGAATATTTAAATGATTAAAGGATGAAATCCTAGTATGTATTATTCCATAGATAAGATGCGATTGTTCCTGAGAAAGAACGATCTAATTGAAAAAAGGAATTTTTTTTATAAGTAAATTTGACTTTAAAATTGCCCCTAATGAGAATTTAATTCCACCATTAACATATAAAGCCGTTTAAGTTGTGAAATTTACGATCCGTAAAATGCAATATGAAACTTTCATATCGCTCTCATTGAGAAGTTTGTAAGGTAGGGTAATGCGGATAAGGATTTATTCAAAGTTTAGATACAAAGTTTGACGAAAATTCCAAAACTTTATGAAAAGAAAAAGAAAATTGTTTCACGTTATGTTAAGAATTTGACAGAAAGTGTTTCTTTCTATGTTTTATCAAAAATAAAGTAAAAAATATCGAATTCTACAGGTTTATATAATTTCATTTGCATCTTTTATAACAGAAGAATGAGGGAGTATGGACACGATAAACTAACAGTTTGTGAGTAGTATGGTGCTGGCACTCACTACGTGTGTATATAGCCTCCTACCCGTCATCGCTCAATACGATCACTTGTCGGGGTAGAGGAAGAGATATGTAGGCGTTAACTCCTTCTTAATATCCTGTTTCGCCCGCTTCTAAATATGTTTCTATCATACACAACCTAGGCCTTAGGGAGCAACCAACTTTGCAATAAAAAAAAGTCCGGCTAATACTTTGGGGAAAAAAAATAATCCGGCCCAAGGGCCGGTAAAGAAAATAACAATAAATAAAGAAAAAAATAATCCGGCTCTGAAATAGGCCAAAAATATATTCAGGCCGGTGAAAGTCTCCCCCCCCCCTAAAAATCAAATGGTTGCTCCCTTACAAGTTTCTACAGTTAAAACATTTACAACAATTGTAATTTATACAATAACGCAAACAATTTGTATGATATAACTTTAGTTTTAACTGAATACATTGCAGTTCCCTTTCTGACTATATATATTTTCCTTTCCGTGTATAAAGTTACCTACATAACATGTTTACAAAGATTTTTAAGTTTTGACAAGTCAGCATGACCTAGACAATGTGCAAGCTACAGCGTTGGTCAAGCTATCAGATTAACCCTTCTTGTCCATTTTTATGTAGAAAATGGCCCCTGTTAAAAGTTAAGTATTTCATCTCTGGTTTTGTGGTCCACCGGTGTCCCATTAATGTCTGCTGCTATCATGATTCTACATCTCTAGTCCAAGACGTGAAATCTAACATCATTTCTGTAAACAATGAGTTTACGGGAGTTAATGAGGAAAACAACACACTTAATGTATTTCTTCAACTTTGTTTAAATTTAATGATCGCTTTTTATGATGGACTAATTTCGACCCACCTTCGCCTGATGAATGAGGTGAAGTGAAGAGGTCATTCTGGTAACTTGTAGGCCTTTGATCTGTCCTGTAAGGTTCTGCATGCGGCCGCAATGAAGGTGGTCTATATAGGAGATGGAAGTTATGTGGTAATAAACTATAATAAACTAAATACATTGTTACTGAATCGGTCAGATGCTCTGCGTTCTGCCAATGAATGTCTCGTCAGTGATGATCAAGGGCTTGCATAATCAGTCAATACCACATCGCATTCTATACTAAGTCAAAGAAATGAGAGATTATGTATATAATTATCTCAATCCATGGATTCGGATATTAATGAAATACTTTCTTTTTCTTTTTCTTCTAACAATAAAACAAAACAAACAAACAAACAAAAAAAACTCAACAGGCAAACAATCAATCCAATAAGCAAACAAACAAATAACCGGAATAATACTTTTCTCACTTGTTCATCTTTATCACATTCGTCGAAGTTTATCCTTAACATTTATAGAATCCGTAGAAAGTGATTCGAAATATTAGAGTAAGGTCTAACGCGGTTGATCAAAATCCGAGTTCATACAATACCCTACTAACCGTCGCCCATCCTACTGTTTAACTAAATTACTGAACACTACTCCTTTGAAACATTTAGGTAGAAAAGAAACAGAGAAATACGTAAATGCTCTATCCAATTTAAACACCATCACATGTGCAATTCCTGACATTAATATTATAGTTTGAGAAATTAAACATAGTAAATGATATGACCATTTGTGCTTTCAGACTCGTCACACTATCTCCTTTTTCCACATGTGGATTAAAATTTTATCATTTTAAAATAATTATCTAACATCGGGATATTTTTATTAGCTACATAGTTATCTGTTACTTTGTTAAAGCACAATCTATTCAATGATGGTCATGGTCAACGTATAACATGGCATGCTCTCAGTCATATGTAAATAAGACCTGTCTTTTATATTGTAACTGCTAATGGCGTCAGGAATGACTTCCACACTAAAACCAACAAAATGTGAATAGTATATCCCGTAAGGGACACTGCAAATGATAGGTGAACAATATTTTAGAAATATGATATTGAAATCCTCGCTAATGGGCCCAAACGAAAATATCCTCCGACATAAATAACACCAAATCTCCCCATCTGAAAAGGTGCCAAAGTTTGTAAAACGATATGCCGCGTAAATATTGTTTATCAGTTTAACTTATTCAAAACTCAGCAACCGGAAAAATACGGGTCAGATTTCTGCGTTATTCGATCCGTTCCATCTAGCGGAATATTCCCACAATCGTTTCCGTAAAGAATCGTGCTTTTGTGTTAAGTTAGTCCATTTATTATACATCTCAACACCTCGTGTGAGTTTAGAATCATTTATCATTAAAAGAAAAATATGAAAATTTCTTCTGTCTATTTTATGCTAATAAAGCGGTATTGTTTACACGTTCTTTCTGTGACTGGTGCCTAACTATACCCGTATAATACTAGGCATTTCACGGTATGAAATGATAAATATCATCAATTCACTGTTCTTTGCTTTCTTGCAGAACGCAGAAGCTTCTGGGATACATAATGAAGAGTATAAATAAGGTATGTAGTATATACTTTCTTCAAACTTTAACTAATTATCCATTATAATTATACATGTATTCTACAAACTAAAAATGTGTTAGTACAAGTTTTACAAATGCTAGATTTTTCCTATTTTGTCTATTTATGTATTTTTACAATGTTTAAAACTTTTCGCCTTATTGGAGCTTTGTGTGAAAATTTTAGTAACTGCCTTTGGCCAGTGTATGTGTCTTTGGTAAGATTCCTGCTTAATCCGTAAAATTCGATTATTTTACGCTTCCAAAATCAAAGATGCAATAGGCATATGTTTTCAAATCGTTGATATTTTACAACTGCATTCCTCGTGACAGTTCTTGTCTGTTTGCGTCAACATTTTCAACTTATGACTTTGACATTGTCAATGACTTTAAACTTTTTCAAAGATTTTTGGATATTGTCGCCGCTCAGAGCATTAGTGTTTTACAAACACATGTTTTTATTCCTAATTTCAAAACTACAAATAAATAAATATTGGTCAAACATATATAGTATAATACAAATATTTTTAATGTTTTCAAAATTTCACTTTACTTCTTACATCACGTGATTTAAACCACATTTTTGTTTCGATAAGAACCTTCCCAATGTTTCTAAAATCAGTCTTCAAACGGAAAGTATGCCAATGCTCCATTGTGAAATATACTTTATGGCGAATGATATGCAAATGAGCGAGCAAGATTTCAAGCTGATGAGTATGGTCTCAACGAATGGGCTGGATATAAATTTTGTCACACAATGTGGTCCATCACTGATTAGCATGTGTTTGATGGTGAGTGAGATTTGTATATCCTCGGTGAAGACAGGGTCGTATTGGTCCAGAATACTTTATGGTGATAGCATGCATAATGAACAACACAGCTGTAGCTCCCCCACACAGTCTTTGCTATTGTTAAGCCCTTTACATCTTTACCAGAGAAATCTAAGAAACGTTATCATTTCATCGCACAAAACTTTCTAAAAAAATCAGTCAAACGATAATCCGTTATTTATATAATATAATGCTAGGCAATATAACATACGTTATGAACAAATTAAACGATGCTTGAATTAAACACTTTTATCTGTAAAAAAAATGCTTCCTATGCTAGCTATAAGAATATAAACATGTTCTTATTAATATCAGCCCATTCTCTAAAGCTTATTAGCATTTCTTTGGTCTTATTTCTTCTTCTTCTATTTTTGTCCTATATCTTATGAGGATTTAATGGCGAAGAAGATAAAGATCTTCAAAAAATCTACCTATATTCACAATATATGATAATTCATTTCAATATCGAGAAAAATATGTTGTTCGAATTCAATTACATGTATTATAGCGCATGCTTTTGTGTAAACGCTTCACAAACCTTGATGCACCACGTTACACAAACGTTTTAGACAATCCTTGCAACTAATTTGACAAAGGAGGTTTGATAAACGTAGTTCTTTACAAAAGCCAACAATTATACGTAAGATAACATCGCAATTTTACCAATTCTATTCAGATATCTGATTTTTACTTTTAATGGTAACGTCTAAATCGCAAGCATTCATTATAAAAACTCGGTCTTAACTCAGATGAAATCAAACGTTTTGGCAACCCTTCGTGGTCAATCAATTTGGGCTTTAGATAAGTTATAAACTAGAAAATTGGACCGGTGTAACGGAAAGACAATCTTTGAATCAATCAAAATTATTATTGACAGTGTTCGTCTGGCTTATTCAAAGTTTGAATGAAATATCCGTTGAAAAATCTGTTTAGATAATGCAAGACTACGTACGACAATTTCGATTAATAATTTCAGGATTATGGCGCAAGGCATCTGATAAATCTGTTGTTGTGAGAGAGTAGGGGAGCCTATCTCATTCTCGTGGCGGCAGTACATTGTTCCACTGTCACAAAAACTAGGCTGAAAATAAAACCAATTTATAAGACAGTCTAAAACAATTTGTTTTGAAAATTCATCTAGTATTATGATACGTCAACTTTCATGTTCACTAAAAGAGGAAAACTGGATTCAATTGAACAATCTTTTAATTTTCGTTAAATAAAGATTTGCATTTAAAAGACTGATGAAGACATATCTTAAAAGCCATGGAATTTCAAAGATCATGCCCGAATCTGTAAAGATTCCATATGTCCTTATCATTAGATTTTGGGGTTTTTTTTTTTTTTTTTGGTTTTAATAGCAACAAACATCGCCAAATGATAAGGTGTCATCGATAGAATTAAAAAAAAAAGTTCAAGGCCGGCTTAGGTCACACTAGATCAGAACTCTAAGTTACGAATCTATATCAGGAATAGTTTGAATGTGTCACAAATGTTATCTGACTTGAGAATGCCTTATGTATTTCTTTACTTATAACTTCTCAGAAGTAATGTTTAAAATATGATTTGAAATAAATAGAAGAATATCTCAGTAAATCAAAAACTAATTATTTTTACAATAAAACGTCCGTAAAGAATTCTTAACAGAATTCCTGAAATTTTGTTATGAATTAAAAAAAAACACGTTTGAAACAGTACCATGAGCTGAAAGCAATGACCTAGTTTTTAATTAGCCTGTCTTGCGATGTCTTGGTTTATCTGAAACAGCTGAAACTTGAGAGAAACAACTTCTTGCAAAATCACACACGCAGATCAAGCACCATGCCTCCACATGTAAGAATGCCTTGTCCTTGAAAAACAAACAGAATACAGAATGATGATTCGATTCCAAGGACCATCGAATTTATTTTCCAAAAGCGGTCTTGGTATTTCAACACAAGATTCCATTGCAATATACATACAAATGGATCCACTATGAATCACTTTGTAGGATTAATCCTGAGTAAAGAAACGTGAATGTAGAGGGCGTGCATAGCTGGAATTAGATATTTTCCATTTACTCAAGGTGACACAAGGTATTGAAAAGGTGTCAAGAGCTGATTGGATATTAATACGAACTAAAAACCTTTATGTAGAAGTAAACAAACCATCTTATATACTGGGTACTTAATGATATGTCCTACTGAGCAACTCCAATAGCGACAGATGACTTTGGTAGTTTGTTTAAATAATCCTGCTCTGCACTACTCAGAGTGAGAGGGGTATTATGAACTGTAGAGGAAGGTCGATGCGTAAAATCCTATTCACCAAGGAAATGGGATGTACCCTGCATTGTGGAAAAGGAAATATCTAAAGGCTAATATTAGAATTATGAAAGTTCTAGAATAAAAACATAAACTTCGATGAAAGGAGAACGAGAAGCTAGGTATTGTATGATAATTTTCATGAGGAAGAAAACCGCTGTAATACTTTTTGTATCATGGGATAATTTGGTCAATATAAAATATTGTATTGAAGATATAAGGAAATCATGAATCATAAGAATCAGCAGAAATAGCTACATATTCAAATTGGATCAAGACTCCTATCGAAGTT
Organism: Pteria penguin; assembly: GCA_035048485.1. Lineage (NCBI taxonomy): Eukaryota > Metazoa > Mollusca > Bivalvia > Pterioida > Pteriidae > Pteria > Pteria penguin. The sequence continues at coordinate 22,884,580 of CM068585.1, forward strand.
TTGCTCATATTTTTCTCTATAATGAAATACATCGAAACCTTAAAGTAAGACCACCTATCTTCTTCCTGTATCACTAACGCTAATTGATAAACCTGCATAAAGTGGCCACAATCCTAAATTTTATTTTCTTTTTTGTATTTTAGTGGTCGCTCTAAACAGGTTTGGTTTAGGTATTCAATAGGTCAAATGTATTTGTTAGTCAAGATAAACGATAATCCGTTTATATAGAGTATTACTATAAGCTCCATCACTCCAATCATCCCGAGTACGAGCTAACGGTAGGCGCGATCTGAGCTAACGGCAGGCCGTTATCTCCGATATTCAGGAGATGCTTACTATTTCATATACAACGTAATCTTTTGATGAAAGTCTTCTTGTTGCCGAACGAGCTGATGTAGGTCAGTAAAGTGCTAGGTTCTTGACCTAAAGATTTCGTGTTCCGCTGGCCATTCGTCAGTGTCTTGTCTTTTGGATGAGACAATAAATACCTTCGTCATGGTAGACGTGGCATGTGAAAGGTTCCTCACTACTTCGGGCGGGTCCTTTCAGTATGATTGTCTAAATTTTGTATGTAAATTAAATGCTTCAGACAGATACATTTGCCATATAAGTAAAATAGCCTTGATATGAAGCCAGACAATAAAAAACAAAACCTTGTAGACGAGAATGTGTAAGAATTCATGATTTTCCAAGCAATCTCTTCAGATATAGATAAAGGTGCACGGATTTGCAAATATTTGCCTGTCTGTGCTATATCTTGGAATTTTGAAAGACTGTGGTGATAGTCATTACCACTATTTCTTCAATGTGTAAACTAAGTTGTTCAGATAAATGTCACAACAGCTATATTATTTTATTGCACATTTCGACAACCTACATCTCTCCAGTGATAACCAAGCCCAATACTCTGGAAATCCTAACCATATGAAGAGCTTATTACCAAACTGAACTAAAAAGAAAAGCTTAAAGTCCATGAAGACAGCGATATGCATGAGGGAGTTGTCCCTCAGTTTAGAATAATTCTTAGGTTTAAAGTTGTTACATCATAGTAAATTTTGAAGTACGTATTTCGAGTCATTACAGAGGCGCTGAAAACTGTGCTGTTGATACTGATTTTATATTCAAAACAATCACAATACAAATTAAAAACGAAAAATTCTGAAATTATCAGTCGGTTGACATTAAGTATATTAACATTCGTAATTTTGAAATTTCTAAGATTTCTAAATTCATAGCATGATATAAACCAACTCATAGGGGTCTCTTTGATGCAGTTATTAAGCTCTCATAAGAACAGGAGCAACGTGTATATCCAAAATGTTTCAAATATTAGTGTAAATGCTGATTACGAAACTGAAATGCAGAAATTCATAGGAAAATTGACTAGATATTACATTTACTGAATTAAGCCGTCAGAAGTACTTTTCAAATGTCAGTGCTCATTTAAGTCGCGATTACTACCGCGTGACATTTACTATAGGAAACAATTGATACAACTAATAACTGCATTGGTAATAAAGATTATACTTATTTTTATATGCAAATCGTTGTAAATTTACTCTATTACTGAGCATAATAAAGCCGGCCTATTATCTATTATTTGGAAATGCATTTGATCATAGCCCTCGTGTGCTGAGCGGCATTGTAATGTAACACTGTAAAGGTCGCCACAGACTTCAATCCAGCGGCCCCGATCTCATTCAACATGTAAATGTAAGAATTAGATACAATATCATGTCTATTACATATTCAGTCTCTTTTCAACAACAGATACTTAAGTCCTCAACGTATCATTTTAGAATTAAAATCTAATTACATAACAAATTGGATACCTGCAGTGTGTGCACCCTGTCTGCCTCGGTGTTTTGTTTGCAAAATAATGGGTCGTTAAATACGAGTAAGGGACGCAACTTGTTTCAATGCATTGAATAGGACAATGCGGGTAGGATTACGGATTTGTCACTTTATATGCTTTCTATATTGATTTATCAGCATCATGTGGTAACTGGGTTTAGGCGGCGGAACCTTGTTGATGGCGATGCTGTTTTTAGGAGTATTCGACACCCCATTTTGAAAGAGAATTTCAGTACACAAACTAAAGCACGATAACTTTCATCTAATCGTGGTTTGATGTACGACTGACAGAAAAGATATTCCTGTATTGATAAGACTCTAACTTTAGATCCTTAGGTTTGGGATTGTAAATAAATGGTGACGTCGACATTTCTTAAAACTTGCATGATTTTGAGCTCATTTTATTTACCTGATTCAGACAAAAGAAAATTCTTCTCTGTGTAAAAAAGTTTAACTTAAATGGCAGGCGTGAGTAGCCAACAATAGCTGAGTACTCTCCCTAAGCGCCATCCATTATCTATGTTGTTACCACTTAACATTTTAACTACCTCAGTCTTAATTCTTTCTATGCAGTGATGTGCAAGTTTTTATTTGTTGGCCGAAAGGTTTTGGAAGAAAAAGTCACTATTTATTCTTGACAACAAATGCCCTTATCTACCGGATACTGCACTGCTTTCCATTACCAACAGGGTAGTTTATATTTCAGTGTATCGTTGGCCACCACCTCCTCGTCTTACCAAAGTCGATCAAGGACAAGCGTTTATGCATAAAATATTGGGTGTGTCGCACGTATATGAGGAAGAATAGTTTATGTTAAGGCCAAAACAAAATAAATGTTTCTTCTTGAAGTTTTGGTGAATATCTTTAAGAGGATATTACCAATTTCAGGCAAGAACTGTTAAAGAATCTCCAGCTCTTCTACCAAAAAGTTCGTAGTATACTAAATTGCATAAAAGTAAAGAGAAAAAATGATCACCTTAACTTGCTGTGTAATACTGAATATGATACAGGACTAATCTGATAGACATATCGAGGTGTGCATCAGATAGACTAATTATGCATTATCATGATGGGTATACAAGGATAGATGCAAATAGTGCATGTTTGTATATGTGTTTGGTTTCTTTAGATAGGGAATTGGAGTACTATCGCTGAAAGACAGGTGAATATTGTCTAAAGAATTACACCAACCACTTAACTTATTTTCGGATCAGTTTCAATATTATTTAATTGTAAATATACACAAGTCACATACAACATCGATTGGACAAGTACATCAAATTATATTTTAGAGGAGAACACGTGCATTCAGGTACAGATCTTTTGATTCATTGGTTATTAACTGTAGATATTATTTTGTAAATTCTTGTTTTTCGCAACACTTTCTCACGCCGCATGCTGTAGATTTTTCAAATTGAGTTCCTGGTGACTCAGAGCTCTAATGGTCCGACTAAATGGCCGGCAAAACGCGCTGGAACTGTTATATATCTGTGTCTTGTTTTTTACACTTAAATGTTTAGGAAAACAATTTAGCATTGCCCATAATGTCATACTCAGTGAGATTTGTGCAAATTGCTATCCGTCATGAATTTAGTGATTTAAATTGTTATTTGAGAAAAGTTGGATCCTAACATTGGAGTGGATTACAAAGCCACGAGATAAAGTTCCATGGCACTGGGTAATGGATGACATTTAACAGGGTATCATATCATTATTGTTTTAGCAGTATGATACCTTACGAAAAAGATGCCAGCATTGAACAGATACGGCAAGCACCGATATGACCCAAATGATTTTCATTTAAAACATTCTACTCCAACGCGTAATACAACGTATTATTCATTAATATTAAATGAAATTCAACATCGTCGCATCGTGCACGGTGGAGTAATAGATATAAAGATATCGAGGGTTTTCTTTTCTCTCACTTTAATTAGGTCGTACACGGAGATTATTTAGTCCGTATAGGGTTTGTCTTGGGGTTGGGCGAGAAGTCCTTCTTCTTAACCCATCCATTTTCTGACTGATCTTCTTCTGTCCATGACGTTATGAAAGAATCCCGAGGGCAATTATTTGTAAAATCAATTAATTTGCTTTGGTCATTTTTAAGCGTGCGTTTGAATGCCACAGCTATCGCATACTAATATTGAAGTGTATTGAAATAAAAATCTCCGAAATTTTATAAAAATTTATGAATTTATGAAAAGGTTTAAAAATTCTGCTTAGACACTTGAAAGCATTGAGAAAATATCATATTGGTAACTGTTAAATTAGTTAGAAGCCGGTGTTGTCTAGTGGATAAGGTGCTCTGCTCGTGATCTAGAGGTCCTGGGTTCGATTCCCGCCCTAGGCGCACCGGTGTTCTGTCTAACGGATGAGACAGTAAACACCGGGGTCCCGTGTCACGGTAGGCATGGCACATAAAAGATTCCTCACTGCTTCGGGTGGGTCCGTTGCAAAGGTCTAAATTTGTGTTCAATGCATCAGGCAGATGCTGTCACCATATACGTAAAATTATTGTGGAGTGACGTAGTTGATTGGGTTCTTATGCCGCTTTTTAATATTTTGCAGTTAATCGCGACATGGAAGCAGGAGGTAATCTATCTCTTAAAGATAGTGACGCAACTCGGGGGTGCAATTGAAAAGGCAAAATTTGTACATATGAATAAAAAATAATCCACGATATGCGTTACGAATTCAAATTTTGACCGTCCTCACTCTACGCACGCGCTTATTTGTATTAACGAACTGGATTGATCGGAAAAATTAAACTATACAAATATTCTTTTATTAGAGTCGCACGTGTAGACGTACAGATAAGTGGCTAGATATGACGAATGTAGGACACGTGTTTTCTCAATGACAGTCCAAGTTGTGTTTTTACTTCTGACAACCCCATTACTCGTCCATAAACTTGTCAATATTTGGCTTCACTTCTTTCAATGCTTTTTCTTAATGTTTCGTGGACCTGAGACAGGTTTGACTAATTAAGAAATGGCTGAAAGTAATATATGCTGTTAAACATAAACATAGCTCTTTAAGTCGCTTTATTTTTAAATTTTGCCTATTTTTATTTTGATATTAAGAAAAACACTGTTCTTATCTGCCCACTCAAGCCAAATGACCTATCAATAATGGATACTACAAGTTTAATATCCCTGTATTTAATGCGAGTCTTTTATAATTTCATCTCAAATATTGGGGTTTAAAAGTTTGTTTAAATGTAAATAACAGCGGATCTTTTCTTCATGGTGGTCACGTCAGACATCGCTGACAAATTAAGGCCATGTGGGCGATTCAAATTCCCAAATGTCCACTGCGAAAACACAAACCTGAATCGTTTATTATCGTACTAGCGATATCACTGAAATTTCTGGAATAATGCAACAAATCTATTCTAAAACTACATTGCACGCTATAAGCATATGTTTGTCTTTTTCGGGTGAACTAAGCGGCTTTATCAGAGAGTAATTCTACGGAGCATGTATTTCACACTGATTTTTTAAAGTATAATTTTGTGTTTCTGATAAACTAAAACACTTTGCCAGAGACTTCAAATGTATTTATTTCCCCGAGTATATATGTCATATTGATTTCTTCGGTGTGGGTAGAACTGCAAAATCATAATGGCATTGCAAATGTTTAAATAAGTCGGCGACGTCGTGGAAATGAAATATTTAATACATTTTAATATGTATATTAGAAAATACGACCAAGAAAACTTTTCTCAGGTGAGGTGTTGAAGTGGATGAGCTTTAAAGGAGGTTCGTTTTTTGTTAAAATACAAACCACCCCCCCCCCCCCTCAGATCTAATGAAATTATCAACGCAGACTAAAATATTCACAACCAATGATCGGGTGAGTGGGATGCTTTCCCTGGAAATGGACATAATTAATTTTAACCTTGGCCATAACTTGAACTGTGAGGGATAGAGACTTCATATTTCACATGCGTGCTCAACTAATGAAGCCCTTTCAAATGACAAAAAGTGCCCCCGTCTGTCTGTCTGCTTGTCCGTCTGTCTGTTTGTTTGTCTATTGTTAACTTTAACCTTGGCCATAACCTTTGAACCGAGAGGGATAGAGACTTCATATTTCACATGCGCAATTAACTAATGAAGTCTTTACAAATGACACCAAAGTCAATTACCTCTTTACCTTAAAAAAAAAAAGACCTTCACGCTAAAAACGCTAAAAAAACCTTTTTGGACTTTGTTGCCTCCGAGGTCATTAGTGTTTCACAAACACAGCTTGTTCCGCCAATAGAGAAAGATGATACATATAAAACTACATAATTCCGGCATATTAGGCACCCTGTAGCTTCCTGGTGGGCCAATTTTCATCCAGGTGGTATTGCATAGGTGTGTGTAAAAACTTTCAAACTTTTTGAAGTTTGTAGATCATCACATTTGCAGAGCAGGGATTGAAATAAATCATTTTTCATTTAAATTCAGTCAATAAATTTTCTTAGATCTCACAACCCAGGTGTACTGACGGATTAAATGCAATGACTAAATTGTTTGTAAACTGTCAAGAATGCGTTGTAAATAAAAGAGGCCCTATCATGTAGTATAGGACTGAGACTTTAGGTAAACTATTGTATCTAATCATTATTGGCTAGATGTATCAACTCCGAGTGTGTCTATAGACCGAATGTATTAACTCGGGGTGCTTCACGACTTGTCGCTAGCGCGATCCATGTTTGTTCAAGTGAAGTGTCATCCTCGAAATAAGCTGTTGGAAGTCTGACAACACTCTTCAAGTCATACATTTAATACAAATATATATATCGTAAATCCAGCTGTCTGGGATAGGGGCGTATAGTTAACAGAAAATATATCACAACTCCTTATTGTCGTTCTCTCTTGCGTAATGAAGTTAATATATCACACTTAAGATGTTTCCAAATTAGTATGATGCCGCACAAAACTCAATAAAAATGTTATGTTTCTTTTGCATTATAATTCGTTCTTTTAAAAAAACCGGTAGTATGGTGCAGTAAATTATTGTTTGTATACATTTCGTGATACTCATTTTAATGGTAGAAGTAAAATTATAGAAGTATTTTATTTATTATAATTAATACTTGTATAATTTAGATAAAATCGTTACATGTACATGTAGTATTTAAAAATATGGAAAGGAATACACACTCCAGGTTTAGACTTTTTTCAAACGATAGAAAAACCATTTAAGCACACTTTGTTTATATGTCAGATTTTTTATGCGATTCATGATACATAAATAACTAAAACACACGAAAAGATTGGACTATCAAGGAAACTGGACAATGGAAATTTCTCCTATAAACTATAAACAGCTCATATGATCCCAATCAAAATCAGTGCTAAAGGTTGATTATTCCTTTCCATCTAAACCTCTTTTGTGCAAGCTATAAAAAGATACCCACATTTTATTTTAACCTCTTTTATTATAATGAAAAAACTTTCAACAAAAATGAAAATAAGATATATCAAATGAAATCGATTTAAACTTATGTAAATATCTTTAAATCGCCGAGTGGAGCTTTTGCATGTTGTACTATCCGTTCTAAAGAAGATATTTTTGCTTCCTTACTCCATATTTTTTATTTAATAAAACGGAATATAATCTCCATTACGTACATAGTTTTTTAAAATGTCACGTGGCATCGAGTTGCTTCGATTCAACAAACATTTATAACCTGTAATTCTGAGTATGAAATATTAAATTCCTATAAAGAGTGACTGTAAAATCCAAAATCGATGAAATCAATAATAAATTTCATCTTATTAAATTTATGTCCCCCTTCCCTACACACCAGAGATCAAAGGTTAAACGGAACAGTTACCGACGTGAGATCACCGTCGGGATATCCCGGGATGGTTTTATATCAAGAACAAATGAAGAGGTCCTAGCAAATGACATCTAACGACAGAAAACTTGTGAATGATACCCTTGCATTAACACTGCGTTTGGTACAATTTTTCTACCCCACTGTGAAGTAATAGCTCATTCGCACAGTCGATTTATTCTCAATACGCGAATGTGTTTTTTCCTATTGAATGAGCATACGTGTTTCATTACGGGCAGACGATCGAAGAGACCCACCTTTAGTGACAGGAACCGCCAGACTATCCTGGTGTTCTACCTTAATTATAGTGGTCTCTTGCATTTATATTGTATTTGACCCACAAAAGACATTTCCGCTCGAAGCCTATCCAGGGTGCTCCACAATTTGGTCGTGTCCGACGGATGCCTAACTATCACACTTCTACGAGAGCTGAGTTTATATAAATTGGGTAAAGGAGGGGGCTGTATCTTGTCCAAAATAGGGATTCTGGGTTAAGTTCGGTGCCACTGCTGGGAGCTACATCTCTTCTTGAATCCGCCATCGTCCGTTTTTTGTCACGCATTTGTCTTTTAATTTACTTGTCCATCGTGTCGTTTGTGTCCTTTATCGAATTACACAGACTCCAGGATACATTCTACATCATGAATAATGGACTTTATGAGGGGTTAATTATAAGGTAGCACCCCTCAAATGTACAGGTAGCGTCTGTCCACTAAAGTGACCGATACAGACCAGCTGGCAGGCGTGATCATCTACAGAACAATAACACGTCGAGGGTAGCTCGTTATTACTATAGTTCGGGTGGCAAAATTAGTACTATATCATTTAAATTGTTAAAATTTAATTTGTAACTGAAGAAAATAAAAAACATGAGCTAAAATCAAATCACTGGCGAAATTCGGGGGAAAGGAGTTCGTAACCCACTCACCCACCGTCTTAAACATTTATATCATACAGTGGTGTATCCAGAATTTCCGAAAAAGGGGGGGGGAGGGGTTACATGTGTATTAGCCAAATTACTTGGTCATTTTTGATGCCAAATCTGGATTTTTACTTGTAAATATGCGGCGAAATGGGGGGCGGGACCCCTATAAATCCCCCTCTGTCTTACTTATTTATCATACGGTCATATTATCCCCAATTTGCATAGATAGACATTAATAAATGTGGAGGATCCCACCTGAATTTAATAGTCCACCAATAGTCGTAGTCAGCCCTGTTAAAAATCTATGTACTTGTAATTCTTTAATAATACAAGATATCACCCGTGTCCAGGTCAAAGACATCACCCATGTCCAGGTCAAAGAATTTTATCAAAATTGTATCTCAATGTGTAGTTTGACGAAAACGACATAAAGAGTGAAAAAAAGGAAAACAGAAAAAAACATATTAGAAATAAATTTTCGAAAAACTCAAGAAGAAGTAAGATGAAATACATACATCTACACACGACACGTCTGTGTGGGGGATGTGTGTGTTTGTGTGTGTTAAATGAATAAATACATTTGTACATGTAAAATAAGGTTTGGATGAGTAGAACTTAAGTTAAACAAATATCCCGGGTGTCAAGAAGAGGAAAGCCATACAACATGAACTCTGTCCCATTTCCCAACAGATTATCTCCCTTCAAACCCCTTCCCTAAATCAGAGAGTAATCTCCCAGCATTATCTCTGCTATCCCTTGCTATTTTTTGACTATGTATACAGCATGATAAACACATGGCGGATTTTGTCCTGTCATTATTTACTCCCAAATACGCTGATGGGGATTATAGGAATTTGAAAAACTGATTAAAGACGGATTGCTTAAATTCTGGGTGTTAATTTGCCAAAGTTTGGTAATCCTACCTTTGCATGTGATCAATATTTTGACTTTCGCGACTTAAGGTATGGTAGTAGGCTCGTTCACCCATGATGCCCAGCGGACAGATCCATAATGCACATCTTCGATACTGAATGACAAGATAAGTCTATTGTTGTAAGTGCGTTCTTTGATGTCCGAAGCGCGTTTGTTTTAGATTTAGACACTGGTCAAGTCTGGTCATTTAAGATTTACTGATCATAAAAGTATTGTACCATGTGACAAATGTAACGCGGCACGAGGGATGTACTAGTTAATGTAGCGTACAACATGCAATTTAATTAGTGATAATGTGTACGAATAATGTATGTAATATTACACTATATCTACATTTAATCACATCGATTAAAAACGTCCTACACTATTACATAATTAATGTATATATATATATAACAAAAAATACCTAATAGGTACTTTGTACTCATAAAATGTAATAAAATATAGCTCTTGAATCAAAACCAAAGTGTGAATGTGATATTTAATTGTTTTTATCTATTGATAAGGAGATACATGCAGATGATAGGTCTTGTACCATCATCACTACCAAGTGCCCGATGTAGTAGGTCTTGTACCATCACCGCTATCAAGTGCCCGATGTAGCAGGTCTTGTACCATCACCACTACCAAGTGCCCGATGTAGTAGGTCTTTGACAATCACCACTACCAAGTGCCCGATGTAGTAGGTCTTGACTTGTACCATCACCACTATCAAGTGCCCGATGTAGTAGGTCTTGTACCATCACCACTATCAAGTGCCCGACGTAGTAGGTCTTGTACCGGTACCATCACCACTGCCAAGTGCCCGATGTACCAAGTCTTGTACCATCACCACTACCAGTGCCCGATGTAGTAGGTCTTGTACCATCACCACTACCAAGTGCCAAGTGCCCGATGTAGTCGGTCGTGTACCATATCACCAATACCAAGTGCCCAATATAGTAGGTCTTGTACCATCACCACTACCAAGTGTCCTATGTAGTAGGTCTTGTACCATCACCACTACAAAGTGTCCGATGTAGCAGGTCTTGTACCATCACCACTATCAAGTGCCCGATGTAGTAGGTCTTGTACCATCACCACTACCAAGTGCCAAGTGCCCGATGTAGTCGGTCGTGTACCATATCACCACTACCAAGTGTCCTATGTAGTAGGTCTTGTACCATCACCACTACAAAGTGTCCGATGTAGCAGGTCTTGTACCATCACCACTATCAAGTGCCCAATGTAGTATGACTTGTACCATCACCACTACAAAGTGTCCGATGTAGCAGGTCTTGTACCATCACCACTATCAAGTGCCCGATGTAGTAGGTCTTGTACCATCACCATTACCAAGTGCCCGATGTAGTATGTCTTGTACCAACACCACTACCAAGTGTCCGATGTACCAGGTTTTGTACCATCACCACTACCAAGTGTCCGATGTACCAGGTTTTGTACCATCACCATTACCAAGTGTCCGATGTAGCGGGTTTTGTACCATCACCATTACCAAGTGCCCAATATAGTAGTTGCTGTGTAAACTTTTTCTGTTTATATACTGAAGTCAAATTTCATACTTGTTTAGGGCTTTTTTCTCTACATTTCTCTCAGCAATTTTTTTTAACTGGGACTTCAATAAAAAACGTGAATTTTCAGCCTTCTGATAAGGTATTCCACCGTATGATATCAATATGATAAATTGATCACTAAAAACGCGGATTCACATCGCCTTTGACTTCGACTCGACGAGGAAATAGATACTAAGACAATCTTTAACTTTTTGCCGTGTATGTCACTGACTGATAACACAGTACGAACTGCTCTGTCACCAAATGTATATGACAAATGACCGCTACACTATATCCTATAAATATCTCCTCCATCTTCATCTCTTTATGCTAATTTCCTCGGGTTTTACTTTGTAAATACGTCCGCGTTTGAAAGCGAGACCGTACGGTGCGAGGTTTTCTTGATCACGGCTCGTGACGGCCTATCTACCAGCACTATATCTCACTCGGTCATCATCTTTCTACCAAGCTTGATCAAAATCCCATCAGTTTTCCTCTTTAATAGGAGATAATACACTAAATTAAAAGGCATTTCAAATTATAACTGTAAATACTTTTTGAATAAATCGACCTATCTTTGTATGCTTGGATTACCAATAAGGAACGTACTACTAATCGTAAAATAAAATTCATGTTGATATCCATTTTTATAAAAGTAAATGATATTTTGTGTGTTTTTTTCTCTTGGTGAAGTCAACTATAAAATCAAGACATGTCAGCGGTTTTAATTGTACGGAATGACTTTGTATTGGCGAGCAGACAGCACATGCTGTGATGACCACACTTTGCTCTTCATTATGTCACCCGTAATCATTAGCTTATTCCGATAACTATAGGATTATTACAGATTAAGAAGTCAAGGGATTCATTCGTATTGTTCGTATCTAAATTGTTATCCTATCAAAAGAGCTTAGCCGAAGGATATTATCTCAATTCTGATTGGCCAGCTAATTATGCTACTTTGTTCTTTTAGCGATTTTCATTGGCCAAATAATTAGTCCTTTTTATCTGTTACATGCTTGTATGATCTCTTATGAAAAGCCGTTTTCTGGGAATTTATCTGTACGACCTATCTACGAAGTTCGTGAGGAGAATTTTAATAAATGTGTTCATTTTATCAACCAATAGAAAATTGAATGGACGGGACATGCGTGTAAACAGAAAGTCTGAATACGGTAAGGTAATTCCGGAGATTAAGTAATGAAATAATTCTTTACATTTATCCAAATCACAATTTTGCCACCTTATAAAGACTGTATACAAATACTGCCATTTGATCATAGACGAATTAATTAAGACTCAGATAATATAAATTCTGCAGTTTCCACGATGAAGCTATGTACACGTGTTTGTCTGATACCCAGTTATCAATGGAGGCAATAAGGATAACAATACGATAGTAGTAGTAGACTGTAGAGTGGTGCTTGTTCCCATACGAGGTGTTAATCCACCCTGCGATAGGTGATAACAGGTAGAGAGAAGCTATTGACAAATGACGCGACATTATTCTACAGCACTTGAGCGCTGTTAGGCTAAGGTGCTCGCCACGTCTTCTTGGATGCAAAATTCAGGTAAGTTAATTACAAGTCATTTGTCAAAGATGAGGAAAGAGAAAGTGTACTGCGGTAAAATAAGGTCCACTTATATCAAGTATTTATGTAATTTGTCAAAGATGAGGGGTGAGATATATTGATAACTATGATCCAGTTACACAAAGTGAACATTGATTTTTTTTTTAATTTCAAGCTTACGAAGTCTGTATGGGTTGTGAATAAAAAGCTGTAATAACATACAGCTTCTTCGGCAATTTCCTATTTCTATTAGCAATCACACGTATTATTTTCGTACCGGTGTACGTAAAATGCCAAGAGGGCAAGTGCTATACTAGTACATAATGTATCATATATTTCATCTATTTGTTAAGATTTCATACTAAATTAAATATAAGGGGAAAGATACTGTATATTATGACATACCGTATATTTTCATCTTTGTATAACTGAATCATGCACACCTGTAATAATAAATGAAATATTAAATTTTCAAACATTTATGATATAAAAAGGCGTGTGGGAAATATGAATACATGTACGTTATATTTTTCACTTTGTCAGGTGTTGGGGTCTTTTTGTTTAGGTACGATTAACGAATTATCAGTTCCTTGATGTAATAATACATGAAGGTATTAACTGAACGATAATGGTCGGTGTAGAGTTAAATAACCAGTCAGGTGGATATAAGACGATAGTGTGCATGCGCGGATCCTGGGGTGGAAACAGCGGTCCAGAAACTGAAATATGGCAACCCCCCCCCCACCAGTTTTCAAGACATTTAATATTTTTATTTAAACCAGGTGGATTGCCTTTTGAAAAAAATGTATGGGGTGGATCCCCTCTCAGTAAAATTTATAGGTCGCACAAGAGGTGAGGCACAATACGATGTACTTACCTTTTTTCTTATCTTCGAAAATTCATCGCAAAACTTCCTTTCTTTTTAAGACATGCATCGGTATCATTGAAATATTCTGACCAAAATTAAAGCCCTCTTTTTTTTGTATTTGCCAGTGAAAACCTTATCTCACACGGATCATAATGCGTCCTGTAAGTTGATTTCCGAAATCAATAAAGCGCAATATCGTTACATCATGTACAGGAGGAATATGTCACCAGTTAATCTTTCAATCTATAATCAGAGACATATATACACATATACATGTCTTTGCTTTAATGCATACAAATGATTCACCGTACTCCGTCCAGATACATATAAACATCCATATACATGGACAGAAAATGGAAAGAAAATCTGAGGAAAGCGGTTGGGCAGAAAACATGTTATCTATTCATGATGGATGGAGGATGATTTTTAAATGATATTATATTCATGTTCAACCAACCATATCCTCTTCCTACGCTTATTAAAGGGGTTTCAGCATTTTTGAAAATATAAGTGTTATCACTCTAAATATAATTATATTGTTACAAAATACAGGGGGTAAAAGTATGAGTTAACGATTAAGAAATAGGACGTTTAGGTTAGTTTTTCTACCCTCCTTCCGTTTACCATTTCCCCGGAATCTTTCCCCAGTGTTTGTTTACAACGTTATGGATATGGGATGCGTCTTTAAGTGAAGGGTATAACGGGGTAATGGGGGAAGTACTGATGCAATACACGAGCAAAGGAATTTCTAAATAGATAGGAAAATCCAAGTTCATCATATAGAGACAATATTGCAGGGCATAATAATAACAGACTTGCATAATGACCGTTGTTTAAAAAAAAGCAATAACAGTGGATAGTACAAAGAGGAAAACTCTCATTTTATAAAACAGCTCAAACACGTTCCAGTTTCAGCAGTTTCCTTTCCCTAGTCAGGTAGACATTCAGGTACACATTGATTTTCGCAGTCTGGCGTCGTGAAACTTTATTGTTGACTGCTTTGATGCTAACAAACATCAGCCTCCTTGGGGACCAGTATGTACAAAAGCAATCTTTCATTAACTGCATAGGTAGAAAATCTGTAGCTTCTACACTGTACATTGCAATTAACTTAAGTAGAAATAACATACCTATGCCCTTCTGAGTATAGCATTCAAAGAAATCTATTTAAATCCGAGAAATCATGGGAAATTATGTCAATTAACGAAAGCAAGATCGATGTCCGTTAACTACTCGTTATATATTACAATTATTGACAATAACAAATCCCTTATATAACCCCCGACAGAGTGTGTGTAATTTAAAAATACAGAATATAAATATGAATTTTTTTTAAAAATATGAATTATTATGAAATACGAATGTTTATATTTTTATGTCTATGCGCTCAATGTTATAGGAGTTGATTTTTTTTTTCTGTTGTATCTAAAACACACATTTTAAGGAAATAACGAAAACAGTAGCGAAAAAAGACAGGTGTTATAAATATTTCATATTTGTAAAACTAAAGAATGTATACAATTCAAGAAAAACAGAAAATGTATTTTGAAGTTCAATATTGATGTAGGAAAAATGAACACTGACATCGCTGTATAAGCCACGAGGTAGACATGATACATCGATATCTTTTATTGTTTATCTTTGAACTGGTATAGGTTCTTTACGGGATTATTTTGCCATTGGCGGAATGTTAGGGGGAATAAAAAAGCTTATCATTTTAGAATTACTTGGGTATGATATGAATATTTTAATTCCGGTCTGACAGCGCGATCGATAAGTGATAGTGAATCTAAATAAGATGTTGAGATGTAACGACGTCACCGATTGGTCAGTTTACGCCCTGTCACCAACATCTAATCAATACAGTTAAACAACTCAAAAACGTAACAAACTGCGCGTTCAGAAAAGAATCTTACTATCCTTCCATTGCTTGTACTTTGCTGATTACAGGAAAAATAATATTTAAAATGGCGGAAAACAAGGTATTATGAGATCTATCTATAATTTAACTTTTTTGATGTTGAAACTTATATATACATTTTATATATATTTTATATACAATTTCTGAATCGTGAGAAAGCGGACTTTCTTTTATTATTCTACCATATGTTCTGCCTTTTAATTTCTTTTTTGTGTGAAATAATAAGATTGAACACGTGTTGTGGCTTGGTTTGTATGTTTCATATAGAAAGCTGTAATGGCACGCAGATTCTGTGTACATGTATATATACAGACGATATTGACCATTAGGTGTCAGACAAATTTTTGTCTGACCAAACAGGATCTTCACAGTGTTTGTTTACATGGAAATTCCTGATCAACTATTCAAACATCCAAATTATCAAGCAGGTAATCTCCCTAACTACTTTGAGATGAAAATTAAACAAATTTGTTAATCCTGCACGTTCTTGACTCGTGATTAAACGACATCTAAACTTTCTCAAACTTCTGCTATCATTAAGAGTCTTATGGACAGTGTTTATTTTGCAGCCTGACATGGCTGAATGATTTTATGATCAGAAAGTCGCATCTTGGAACCTGCGTTGGTCCTTGGTCACATCTTACGTATGTCGAATTTGCTGAGCACTACTGTCAGAACCGGTGTCAATGCAAGGTGTCCGTTACGTAACTCAGTAGCTGGTGGATGACGACAGACGAACATTTAAACGTTGTAGTGAAATAAAACCATGAAAGAATCTTAAATGACACGATACACTAGGTATATCTCGTGCCTAATTCATATTGCATTTTTCTCGTATTTGAATCATATTTCGTAAAAGTGTTTGTTTTTGCTGGACGTTTTGTTCAGTTTTTGGGGTGGCTATGATTCGTATCATGGATAAACATCATGTTTAGTCATTAGCTGTTCCATAGGGGTCAGTCATACTAAGTAACTACGATATATGTAGAGGCAGGTAAAGCTTTGACAAATTTGTAACCATGTGAGTGAAATTATTACTAAGTCTGACATAGGCTTGGTTCGTATAATGTCTCATGTAAGGACTAGCAAAGACATAGGACTTCCAAAGATAATAGGCCCTTGTTTTATGGTGTTTTCAAAATGTTCTTCTCTTAATGCAGTATTTTGTATTGTGCTTTCTTATACTCAAGACTTGTTCATAATACATGATTTTGTATTAAGTTGACTTAATTTAAAGCCTGACCTTCACAACAGATCAAACCTCGCCGTAAGGACACTTTAAAAATGAAAAGTATAGAAGGCACAGAGTAACATTCCCATCTCAGATACAATACCTGCTCAAAATTACATAACACCTGTACAAATTTCTACCTTTCTTCTTTGAGACTCTAAACGTACAAGGAGGGGGGGGGGGCTTGATATATCGGTGGGTAATTGGCTTGGCAATAGACGATTCGGGTTCAATTCCCTGATCTCACCACCATGTTGAAGTTTGTTACCTCCTGCTTTCTTGTCGCGATATAACAGAAAAATTGTTGAAAAACACTCAAAACACCAATCAACCAACCATACGTACAATTATAGTTAAGTGTTACATATAAATCAAGTAGAATAAGATTTTACGCAATATACACACTTATACAGTACACACTAGTAAGTTGCTGTAATGCATGCAGGTGCAGAATCTAGAGTTTCATGACATTTTCCATAAAAGTGACAAATAATTTTGTTTATTTGGATTAAATATTTTTGTTTATCCGCATTTCATTCCCATCGCGTTACATTAAGTGTACAACCTTTGCTTTCAAAAAATCATATATATATTTTCAACATGTCTAGATTTCTATTATATCAAGCGGTGGAGATATGTAAATCCCTTCGTCATAGATGGTGTACATAAACCATATTCATACCGTGTTAAGCAGGTGCATCAAAAATGAATAAAAGCTGCATATGATATGGCGACCTAAATCTCTTATGTTGAGTGTAATTTATATTTTTGTCTCCATTAACGTTCGACACGCAATACCCCGTAATGGCGTTGTAGCATAAGCCCAGCACCATCACATTAATAAACGGATCAAATTTATAACATCTCCGGATCGGCTTAACCGAGATCGGTTTCCATATTTATTCCGATTTATCACATCTTTGTATGACAAAAGATATTATAAACTGTTTCCTAGGCACGAGAAATGTATTAAAGGGCGTCTTGTTTATCACTAGATTTTACAAAAGAATCATAATTTCATTTCTATCTTTACAGGATTTAAATTTATTGTAACAAAGTAGTGAACCAAACTGATCAACTTCCTTTTCATTTAACTGAACTCTGGTTTACATATTATAGATCTGTGTTTATGTAGTGACCTAAGGAGTAAAAGGAGGACGCAAAACAATTTTTATATTTAAAAAATGGTTTGAAAAGAAAATACGGGCATTTTTTATGCTGCAATTCACTAATTTAAATACCATATATAGAATACATAGAGATCATTTTCATAATTATTCACTATCATTTTACTGAAGTTTTACAAAAAGATAAATAAAAAATTCATATATTAAATATTAGACTATTTTGAAATATAAGACCATTAGACATTATAAATTAACGATGGAGAGAAAAAATTATACAAATGAAGAAATGGCTCTTATACCAAAATAGTGGCATTTTGAAGGGGGAACAGGAATCGCATGTATTCCTGATACCCAACAATTATAGACTTACATCAGAAATCCACCAACCTTACATCTTCACCGTACAATACCAGCCTTATTCTTGTTATCTTACAATGTCTGTGAGTTTTTTATGACCGTGTAAATCACATAGTAGAAACAGTTCAGACTTGTTATTGTCTCATAAAAGTAAGAAAACACAGGTAAAATACAACAGGTGATAACCGTGACATGTGACATCATCTGCGTCATTTGCATGTTTGGTTATATCATTCAAATAATTCAAATCAATGGAGCAGACAAAGAACCGCAGAATTCACATACGGATATATTAAAGTCTGTTGATTCTATTCGGGTTTTTTTTTTCTTTTTTTTTTTACCCGAGTATAAACTCGGATAATGAGATGCTATTAAAACGAGATTGCAATGTCTACATTTTTACTCTTTTATAATATTTAATGGCAACCAATGAAAAATGATCGAAGTTATATTTTGCTGAAAATGATAATTTAATCTGCAATTACAGTATTTTCATTCGTGTAGCTTCAAAATTTATAAATTCAAAATCAGATTGAAATTCCTTCCTGACTTTGACCATACTTGCATACAACAATACATGTACAAATACAACATGTAACTGATTCCAAAGATACAGAACAACTTTTAAAACAGGCAGCATATCCATTTATTTGTATGTATTTTAAATAAGTACATTTTCCTTCCCCTATATAAAAGTTTGTGGGCGATAATGACTATAATTTTATCTTATATCTGTATGAAAGTAAACTCCACATTGTTTTATTTTATAAAAATGCTGCTGTGAAATAGAAACTGGTTTCGCACAAATGACTCACTTCATGCTGTAATTTTAGACCACAAACAAATAGGAAAACAGTTGATTGGTCATATGGCATGTTAATTGCATGTCTTTTGCAGATGACATGTAGATTTACAGGTAGCGTAAAATACCAGTCCACAACACCCCTGGCCGAAGTTGTGACTCGTAAACGACCAGGGGCAGCATTGTAGACATTACTGGCATGTAGATAATGTACCATTGGTGCTAGTAACAAATCCTACCACACAAAATACCTGTTCGAACATTGTAAGTGTCACATTATAAAAACCAGCAATACATGTGGCTAATCAAATACTGATTAATTTATAGGACATCAATAAATTTGTCGATCATCTTGTACTGATCTTTTAAAATGTGTTGTCAACTTATAAAAAGAAAATGATTTGTTAAAATTCATAAGTTATTGAATTCTTGGTTTGTGAAGAAGTATACTGGATTCGCTGAAAGAAAAATTGTGATAAATTCGTATATTGTGCTCGTGGATTTGATTAAGTTAAAATTGCATGAGAAGAAAATTACAGGTGTCATTTCATGTGCAGGTAAGATGTCAATTTCAATACAACCGGCGCTCTTGAACTACGATTGTATTACGTAATTATCGGGTGCTCATGTAGATAATTTAGAGACGATGACAATGTATAATGTATGAGAAAATTGGAACTGAATTATGATTTTAATAGATAATTCTAATTTGAGTTAACCATGAAATCAATACAAAAAACCCGCGTGTTTTAGAGAATAAAAATATTTTCAACATAATACATATTATTGTTATTACGCAAAACTTCCATTAAAAAATACCGGCCATAAAATCGATGTGAATTTATTGAGTTTCACACAGAAACCATAGAGACAACAGTTTTATTTTGACATCGTGTATATTCACAGTTTGCTGAGGGTGTACTTCACACTGCTATATTCTGATAATAAGCGAATGACATATAAAGAAAACATTACATAAGAAAATACGCAAACCGTACGCTTACATCCAGAAGGTGTCTCCAGTTAAAGCGGCTGACAGCGAGGAAGTGGATCACAGCTCGCATTGTCAAATTCCACCAACCCTCGTTAGTCTTCTTCCCTCCACAGTGTCCCTCGTCAGTCAACCGGGACGCGTATTGTCATCCGCCACATATTACTTTTTTACCGTGACTTTAATCGGGCACGACATTTAACTTGGGAAGCAGAAGGGAGAGAGTCGTGTCCGATTCGTTTACTCACGTTTATTTTCTAATGGTAGTATCCGACTTGATACAAACATGAATTTGCTCGAAAATTAAAATGGACTTATAAAATTGTGTAGCAGTGTTTGGAAAGGACTATTTTGATTTTTACGTCGGATTTGTGCTATGTATTTGCCTTAGAGCTCATAGTCGCCGATTCTCTTTCGTTTTGTAAATACGGACACTACTTATGAACGTGACAAATAAACAGACAAACAAAACTACATTTTAATTGAAAGTTTGTGTTTACATTTTCGATGGAAAGTATAAAGTAACAAGGAAGATGTTGATTTTATTGAATTCCTTCGACAAATAGAAGAAGTTTTGAAATCAACTTGTGAAGTAAACTCACATGTAAGCGCTAGTCAATGATATTACTAATATTTTGGACGTATACTGCATCATACCTTGTTAGGTGGTGACCGATGGAATTTCTACACACATTTCTAAGATCTTAGGATTTTAACTCTTTTCGGGGTAGGTAAAAAATACAAACAATGAGTGCATATATTATAAATGACAAAATGCGCTTTATATATAAAAAACATATGAATAAATCAGAGAAAAAATATCTATTTAAGAAATGCAACTCTCTATGAAGCAATTTCATCTGATGCCATGAATGTATTGAATTTTGTGTGCTAAATATATTTCGCAAATATTTGTAAAAAAAATAATAATAATAGCAATGATGTTGTCGAAAAGAGCATTGGATGCAAAAGAAAATTGATTTTGAACTTATCTTTAAAGCAGAGAAATAGACTACTTTTTCTGTCTCTGCTTTAAAGCAACAGTAACATTCACATCTCTGGGGATAAATAAATTCCATACAGTAAAACCAATACCGTGTTACAAAATTCAGATTCCAAATGATTTGTTTTGTTACTTCTTTTAACATAAACGTGTGTGTATGAGGTTGGGTTTTTGGTGAAACTTGTCTCTACAGGAAGTTCCTTTTTAATGCATAGTTTGTCACAATGACCATGAATATAATCTCAACATAAAATGTTGAAAAAGATTTAATATATTAATTTGACGAAAATATTGACACAGAAATTGATATGATACTTTTATTGCCTATCGCTGAATATAAAAAGAGATGAAAGTTTAAATAAACCATTGAAGAAGGGTTTTTAACTATTAAGAGTTTGATGAATTTAAATGTCGCAATATCAAAGTTGCTATACAAGGTATATTCGCCTTGTCATCGTCTCTACATTTGATATATCTACGAAATATAATATATCATAATTTTAGTTGTTTCAAAATAAAAAGAAAGTGGAGGTGTTTTCACATCTTGTAAATCTATGGCATATACGTGTGTGTAAACATCCTTTTACAGTTTAAGATTGTTGAACTCGGTTTGATTTAAAAGTTGACACATCATAGCTTTGTTCTTTAAATTCTTTCTTTGATGTTTGTAGAATTTAAACACTATCGTGGATTGAAACCAAACATAGGGTTCAAAGTATTTGGTATCGTGAGCAAGGGAAGAAAGCAGCCAGGTGCAATGATGAAATCGTTTATTTTCTCAATCAAGTCTAAGCCGAATACTTCATTTTAGTGTTTCAACGGGTATTGCATTTTATTGCACCTCGTCATAATTCTCATGAAATTTATGAATCGAGAATGACATGCAGTTTGTATTAAGGGAAATTGAAGTGGTTGTTAGAGACCAAAAATCCTTGCTTTGCTGCTTTTTAACTATGTGACATTCTCCGCGTGAGTTTTCTCGGTGACATTACAAATTTATACTACTCGACATGTTTCTTTTTATATCATGCTTATTTTCTTGCCATTAAATTGTGATTATTATTATTTCTTTACTTTAATAAGAGACAATGGGTCTCAAATAAATCACAGCAATAAATAGATTTATGAATAAAACGAGCTTTTATCAGAGATACACAGTATCTGTGTATACATGCACGTGTATACAAAGCCTTGCGTAGTATAGACTTGTGTATCAAGGAGCGTAGTCTATATAAAGTGGGGGTCATTAATCACCACTCCTCACCATACAAGGCATTTGACCCTGGCTCGACCACAGGTGTCGAAAGTACATCTATCACTCTATGGATACGCTGCTTGACTGACGTACTGAATAATACACAAAAAAACCGCCAGTCCGTTATTTATTTACTATTTACGTTGTTATTTGGAAATATGGTCACTTCAAACTTGAACAATAAATATAGAACATATATACCTTAAACAGGCTTTATATTACCAAAACAGGCTTTATATTATGTGATGATGTCCGAGAGAGTGTACATGTAGATACAAAATTGAATACAAACACCGAAACATTAAATAATAATAATTTCTTTTTATTGAAATACTGGTTTGTGTCTTTGCAGAGTAGAAGAAAAGCAGGAAAAGGATATTATGCGTTGATATGAACAGCAATTAAGGACAGGAAACAACTTGCATCATGTATCATATTCTAAAACTTCCTTTAGTTATCTCTCTGCTCTCTTTCATATCATGTAACATCGAAGTAGAGTTCCGAATAGAGGAGGGGAAAGCTGCTGGAGAATTAATCGGTAACATAGCGACAGAGAGCGGGTTAGAGGCAAATCTAACTCTAGAAGTATTCAACTCCCTGAAATACTCTATCCTGGATCTGGAGAATTCGGAATTTAAATCGCTCATCACTCTCAACAGTGAAACTGGTGCTTTATTTACATCCGTTCTCATTGATAGAGAGGCAATTTCTGCTTGTAAAGATAAAGTTGAGTGTGTGATGTCCATTCAAGTGGCCGCCAACTCTGGGACCACCGCGGATTTCTTCATCATCAAAACCAAAATTTTCGTGAAAGATGTGAACGATAATTCTCCAACATTTCCTAACCCAAAGTTTTCCGTGTCCATCTCGGAATCTGAACCCGTGGGATACGCGATCACGCTTCCGGCTGCGGTAGATCTAGATACCGGAAGCACTAACGGTATCGTATCGTACGAGATTTTCCCAGCAAATGCAACTTTCGGGCTCAATGTTACAAAGAAACTAGATGGTGCTTTTCATATTCAGTTAGTCTTGAGGACTTCATTAGACCGGGAATCTACCGATAAATATGTGGTATTTGTATACGCAAAAGACGGAGGGGATACAAACACAAACTCTGGAAAACTTCAAGTAGACATAACTGTCACGGATGTTAATGACAATCCGCCGACTTTCGGCGAGATGGAATACAATATAAAGATAAAGGAGGATATTCAGCCGGGCACTACGGTCTTACGCCTAACGGCAACAGATCGAGACAAGGGAAGGAACTCTGACATTGTATACTCATTCAGTCAGCATTCATCGGATGCCACGATAAGTACCTTATTTGCCATAAATAATATCACCGGTGAAATTTATCTCTTGAAAAATCTGGTTTATGAGGCAAATGAGATCTATACAATTATAGTTGAGGCGACCGATAGAGGAGAACGGCCGAAAGTAGCCCAGACAAAAGTTAATATAGAGGTCGAAGATGTGGGTAATAATCAGCCAGTAGTCAAGGTTAATCTACTTTCAGGAACTGGAGGCGGAGTACCACTTTCCGAATCAGCAAAATTGGGTACATTTGTAGCCCACGTGAATGTAGAAGATTCGGACAAAGGCGATAATGGTAAAGTCGAATGTGAAACAAGTCCAAATATTTTCGGTATCGAAAAACTCCAGGGAATCGGTTACAAGGTAGTGATAAATGTTGCCTTGGATCGCGAAGTTACCGATGCTCATAACGTCACGGTGACATGTAGAGACTTCGGAAGTCCTCGCTTAAGTTCATCTGAAAGTTTTATTGTACATGTGATTGATGATAACGATAATAATCCAAAGTTTTTGAAAGAGCTTTACGTCGCTAATATAGACGAAAATAATGCCGTCGGTCGGACTGTGCTACAGGTGTCGGCTAACGACGCCGACATTGACGTTAACGCGCAAATCCAATACTATCTCCATAGCGACGCCGGATCTAATTTTGCTATTAACTCGAATTCTGGTGTTATAACTGCTAGAACTAGTTTCGACCGAGAAACGAAGAATGATTACACGTTCCGGGTTTTGGCGGTTGACCACGGTGATCCCCAGCGCACGGGTACTACCAATATTATTGTCACAATAGGGGATATCAATGATAACAGTCCTAAATTCAACCGAACGCAATTTGTGTTCTATATAAAAGAGAATTCGCAAGTTGATAAAGTTGTAGGACAAGTGGTTGCCACAGACGCTGATTTGGGTGTCAATGCTAAGCTTCATTACTTTATGGACAGCCAGGACAAATTCAGTGTCCCCTTTGTAGTGTTTCCTGATGGACTTGTGAAATCAAATCAAGAACTTGATAGAGAATTTCAGAGTCAATACCATTTTGTCGTCATCGCCGCTGATTCGGGAAATGCATCGCGCAATAATTCTGTGTATGTAACAGTTTACGTAACTGATGATAATGACAACGAACCAATCATTACATTTCCGAATAAAATGAATAACACAGTGACGTCACCTGTTACCTCGCTTCCTGTGACCTCAATAAGAGCTCATGATAATGACGAAGGAATAAATAAGAAACTTGTGTACTATATTCACTCGGGAAATGAGAACAGAATGTTTAACTTAAATTCTGAATCCGGAGAATTATTCTTGAATAAAGATTTTCCTATCTACACAGATCATTCTGTAAGCTTGTTGATTTGTGTAAAAGACTCGGGAAATCCCATCAAGACAAAGTGCGCCCAGCTCAACACTCTCATTACAGTCAACAACGCCACAGTGGCTGCTGTCACTGATCGCAATGATAACAAATACATCACTATCTCAATCGTTGTCATCATCGTCACGATTCTCATCTCCGTTGCCATTGTTGTCACTATATTCTTCATAAGGAGGGTCGACCAGAATCGTCAGAAACTGAAGAGTTCTCAAGGTCCTCTGGGAGTGCCCATGCAGAATGGACTCCCTACTAGCTCTACTTCTGGTAACAGTCCCGATCAAGAGCGCGAGTATCTGGAAAGAAAGAAAAAGGAAGTGACGTTTTCCAACGCAACCCGTGATGACATGCACAGTATGGGGTCCTACACGAGCAACTACACTGTCAACTTAACAAACGAGGTGAGAAATTGTGGAAAATATAAAAATTTACATGTTTCTTATATTTACCAGGTTTTGCTTACTAAAATGACATATTTATTAATTTAAAAAATCCAAACAGGATATACATGATAGACCTTTGATTATGACATGAATTCATTTAATATGCAATGAATATGCAGGGTTTAAATTAAACATGTACAGGTTATAGGTGCTGCAGCTAATTTTTCTTTTTTATAATCATTATTTTCATCATTATTATTTTCTGTTTATTTTGTTTTTGAGAACTATTATTGTCTTTAGGACATTTAGCTTCGCCTCCAAAATTTTTCGCAATTTAATGATCAATTAAAAGATTAAAATATTTAAAAGTAAATTAACCACAATAATATTGTTTCCATGATTTCTGGTAGTATCCTTTAATCAGCTCCAAATCTTCTCAAGTAAAACGAAACGTTAGGTAATAACCCAAACATTTACGTCTTGAATGAAAAATAAACAGTACATTACAGGCTATTATACGAAATGTATTTATATTGGCTGTTGACTGGACATATAGTGTTAGGTTACGTTATGTAAAGTCTGTATAAGAACCATGTTGGGATTTTATCCTGATAAATTTAACGACTTGGAGGTATTTACAATATAAACAAGTCACGATGTCATAATATTCAAGATGGACGTAATGTGTGTGTGATCAGATATACCCCTGTTCCTTAACACACTTATGAAAAGAAAGGGAGATTACTATCACAAATTATATAATATCACTTTAAAACATCGAACTAAGTGTCATAACTTAGCCTTGGGTAGTGTATCAAAAGGCAATGAATTCTTTGTACAAAGTACTCAAGCGCGATCCATTCGGAATATCTTGTCTGTAGTCATTATCAGATTCTACACTGTGGTAGCCGAGGAAAAAGATGTACAACTGTCAGTATATTGTCAAAACTACCACTTAACCAATCTGATATGATAAACGGCCGAGCCCCTGGGCAGGAGTCACTTACATTTATTTTTTACTTAACAAGATTTATGCATAATTTTGTTAATTGCGACGCATTATTTTTTTGTCCGTCAGAATATACTCGGCTCTTGTCGTTTACATGCATTGATGCGTTTATAATTGTTCTAATGAAATGTCATATTTTCCGCTTTATGTCTAGGTCACGTAAGTGACCGCCTTCGTGCCAACTTTTTTCTAATTTTTGTCATTATTTTATATATTTTTTTACGCCACAAAATATCTTTAAATTAGATTGCTCTAAAGTAGCATCCAATTAAATTGTTGTGATACTTTCAGAGCAATGAGTACATAGAAAGCGTTATTTAACTGGTAAGCTTCATTTTGATGTGTGCTTTTTCAAGTTTTTCGTCTCCCGTTGTCTGCTTTTTAATGGCTTTTATAATATGCATACATAAGGAAAAATCTGCCCATATATATATATATATATATATATATATATATATATATATATATATATATATATATATATATATATATATATATATATATATATATATTTATATATATATATATATATATATATATATATATATATATATATATATATATATATATATATATATTATATCGGGGGTTAACAACTAAAAACAAAATAACAAAAATCATGAAATATCAAATTGTTTGTTATTTCCAATGTTTTAAATTATATCACACTTCAAATATTTCTTCAAAA
This sequence comes from Pteria penguin, assembly GCA_035048485.1. NCBI lineage: Eukaryota > Metazoa > Mollusca > Bivalvia > Pterioida > Pteriidae > Pteria > Pteria penguin. The sequence goes on from CM068585.1 coordinate 22,911,582, forward strand.
ATATTGACACTCTTTTGTGACACCACTACAATATTAAAATGCACTGTTGGAATAGTATATACAAACATACTAAAGTTGGCTTTTCATTTGTAAAATTAATTTGTTTTTCCTCTACCTCGGCTTAGTACACTTATTCATATATACATTAAGAAAGTGCTCACTTGAAGACTTGGACTATTGGGTGATATTTCACGAAACCCATTGACCTTTTTGGTTATTGAAATCTTGAACACTGTAGCCAATAGAACCCCTAAAACTCTTGTTCAATCGCGCTGTGTGGAAAGCTTTGTTTATTTTTATAACGCAATCTATAAATCCTTTTACAAATAACAAATTATTCAATGTTTTCAAATTTGGTGAATTGATTTGAATTTATTTCACATTTATTTTTGTTAAATCCCCAAGTTTATTAGGTCAATTTTATGATACGTTAGCACCTTAAAATGTCACCCACGGTGTTCAAGATGTTAACGCCTCATGCTTCAGTGAGAGCATTGTTGTTCACCATACATTCAACTGTATTTCTAGATTTCATTGCCGATTTATCTGTATTTGGAATATTATTTGCTAGTCTTGCATTTTTGTTTCATAATATTATCGCTGTCTCTGATGACTGAAAATTAGCAAAAAATAGCAGTGTTGTATAGTGTTGTACATATTAGCCATCTGCTCCGGTTTATCATTTTTACCTTTACACTATCTCCTGTGTGTGCATTCTTAAAATTCAATGTTCTTGAGCATAATGAAATATTCATAAGATGTTTGTATGATTTCTTTTCAGACTAAGAATATGTATGACAGACCCCCATCTTATTGCCTGGTAACTAAGCCAGCCCAACAAAGCGACAGTCAAATCGAGGCCATTAACGCTCTAAAATTACAACAGATTTTACTCAAAAATGGTACAGAGGTGAGTCTATATTGGTCTTGCATTTACCCGTTGCAGGTCGTTAATACACCGGTTTCCTATAGTCAACAAAATAATATAAACCCATACACAAGATTCTCTTGGTAACAATAGGTGATTTGTAAATCAATATATCAATAACATCATGAAAAAACATGGAGGTTGCTTGGATGACTGCTGTAACAATCAAAGACTCGCATAGTTGATAGGCATAGGCATTTACTTCTACCATACGGCCATGAATTATTAACTATACCATGATGAAGGCCTACATTTATCAAGTTCTACATATCAAGCAGTAAAACTTATGAGAGTTGAGATATATATGTGGATAATAACGAAACTGCTTCTCTTTTTTTAGCATCAAAATGTCCCAAGAACGCATCCTGGTGATGATCATAGCGATACATCAGGGGAGACAACTACGTCAGATAGTGGGCGTGGCGGAAGTGAAGATGATGCACCGAGTGCTTCGTTAACACATGGTACGTTTACTGAAAATTGATATTGTACAATGTGTTTCAAGTAAATTACCAGTATTGTATTTCACAATGAATTGCTTTGATAAAAATATTGAGATTTATCCTGCTATTCAAGTTATAAATAAAGACTTTAATATTTTTTATTCTACAGATGATTCACGGTCTTTCGACTTCACCAACACCAATTCGACTTTATCTCCTATATCATTCTTGTCACCGATATATGGGAAGGACGTACCTCCTGCAAGACCACCACGTCCGCCATCAAGAAGTGTGCCATATAACAGTGAGAAGAGACATCTGTCAAATTATGACAAACTCAAACCATCTCCAAATAGTGCTCTTAATACCTCATATCTCTCACACAGTGACTCATACAGGAGCAGTGCTAGTACTCAAATTAAAAAGACAATTCCTCTGTCTCGGGATTGGGATTTCATTAATTGTGATAACGCTACAAAATATTCAAACATTCCAAAAGACAGAGATTTTTTCAATCTGGGTCCCGGAAGTATTAGTACAATGCGATCACGTGATGATGATGACGATGCCGCTACTACAACGTCTGGTAGTTATACCATAAATCCAGAGGAACTCGATGATGACATTGGACTCAAAATGCAGAAAGATCTTGTTGTATAGCTGACTTCCGAAAAGACTAGAATCATTTGCATTAGTTCAAACAATGATTACGAGTTTTAAATTGTGATCAAATTCACCGTCATTCGTGTTGTATTATTACACATGAGTTGTAAGCAATTCCTTAAAACTGAATTGAAGATATGATGATTTTGTAATGCAGCAGGAGCCAACGTTTTGTATGGTACAGTTCTATATACCCAGATTTTGTGTATACTGGGCTTTAATAAGTTTTTAAGGTTGACAGCTTTATAATTAATTAGGGAATGCCTTTACCCCCGCAGTATTATTCTACCAAAGACACAAATATATCATAAATGTTATTCTATAAATAAAAATGCACAATATTGTCATTTAAAATAATGACTCCATATTGCCGTATTAATTATATTCAGTTCGTTTTCTATAAATTACTACGCATCAAAATATAGTGCGATGTTGATTTGCTGTGTAAATAAATACACATTCCTATGTATATCTTCAAGAAGAAATATAAATATAGTTATATCATTCATTTCAGTTTAAAAAAATCATGCAATCTAAAAAAAAATGTGTCAGGAAAAGGAATTGCTCAAACCTTTTGTTTTCATACATAAGTTTTCTATCATATCTTGTCGTATATTGTTATTATTGTTGTTGCCATGGTAAGCTGAATTCTAAGAATTCAAGTTTCACAATCCAAGTGCAGCTTGTAAAATAAAATCATTTAATGAGAAATGCTGTGTTGTTTTTCTGGAAATTAATTCATTTTGGGTTTTATTCATATTATGGTTGGGAGATAAACAGTAGTTTTAGTACATTTTCTGTATGTATTGACAAATGATGGATAGTTTACTATCATATGCATCCAACTGACAATCCTCAAATTAACATTTGAAAATGGACCAATGGATAAAAAAGTAATTGAATCAAATTTGAAAACTTAAACCAATAAATGATGATTGATATTTGAATATAATTTGATAAGTGAAAGGCAGGTTTTCAAATTAGATGTAGTGGACCTGTTATAAATGTCATCTTTTGAAGAGATGAACAGAAATACTAAGATGTGGATCTTGCTTAACAACTTTATTGATTTTTTACAATCTTGCATTGATTTTATTCGCTGCGATCGGCACAGCAAGTGATTGATTCACAGAAATGTAAACAATTAAATACAATATTTTATTTCAAGCCGCCATCTTTTGAATGACACGAACTTGGAGTAATTGCTCTGTACAAGGATGAAGTATGTCTGAATCGACAATTGTAGAAGGTGTAACAAAGGCCCGCAACTCGTCAAGAGGTTTGAACCTGAGCACTGAGAAACTTATCTCGACATTTCTGTGACTACAAAGAATGAAGATTCTTTTATCGAGTTTGTTGAGATAGAGTAAAATCGATCATTCCTAGCAGGGAATAGGATATAACTCTATATGCTATATCCGTCCCTCGGCCAAGTACACTTGATACCCTGTAAAGATTTAAGCAATATTACAAATATTTAAATAGGTGTTTTTATTTATTTGAAATTGATACAAAGCTTTTAAAATATGATTTAAAGCAATGCACAGATTTTTTCGTCCAATTATGTTATTTGGTGCTGGATGGACGAATAGATATGCAGGCAGTTTTTACTATCCTTACAGACAACTGTCATCAGTTTGTCAAAACTGAACATTTCGAATAACATATTTCCATTTATGAGTACAAAAACGAGAGATAATAATACAAAAAAAAAAGAAAAGAAAGAAAAACCAAGCTGAACTCCATGTATCCTACATGTATAATAGCGAAGCATGACTAACTATTCAACTGATACTGTGATCCATCAACTGAAAACAAAACTAGCGCCATGAATAATGCACAAATATTTGAAAATTAGCGTATTCGTTTTCTTGAAAAAATGTTATCAAATGAATGTAATATTCTTCAATATTATCTAGGTTCGTCATGTTTAGGACCCTCTACCACTATTGCAGCATTTGGGTAAATAAAAGAGTCAGAAATCGGTTTTCGATAAAACAAAACACAAAACTCTGATTAAATTCATGAAGAGGATAGACAAAGTTATTACGAACCTGCTCAAAATTGTACACTCCTTTTACAAGATTTCATGGGCGAGTGCTACCAACATGTACACTGTTTACAGTACATGTATTACATATAATCTATCTGTAACTTTGAGTATATAATTATTATCGTCGATAAAGTCTAACGCACAAGACAGGAACCAGTGTGGCTTAGTGGTGAAGGTGATCACCTGGAGTACAATCCTGCCAAAAGTTTTGGTTGGTTTCCTGTACTTCACATTTGACCCTTAAAACCGGGTTCCCTTGGCCATAGCAGACGATGCCATATGAAAGTACCCCCACTGCTTCGGATGTATGTCGTGTGGGTTAATATTGATTAAAGCACCAATAAGGTGCCGCCATTATTTGCCACCATTTTAACAATCCCTTTAAGGAAAGATAACTAATAAATCAAGCCATTATTATATTTATAGATATAATGGAAAATTTTCTTTTTATTATTTCTTTGTGGTACGATAGGGCAATGAATGATGATGTAATGACGTAATAAAAGAAAGATAACTCTTACTAATCAAAGTCTTGTGTGTAATAAAAATGATAAGAGTTATCTTTCTTTTATTACTATTTATCACGTTTTCGCAGTATAACATTGACGCGTATCACCTGTATACATGTTGGTTGGTTAATTGGTGTTTTACGTCGCTTTCAACAATATTTCAGTTATATCGCGACATGGAAGCAGGAGGTTACCAACCTCTTAAACATAGTGGCGCAACCCGGGAATCGAACCCGGATCGTCGGCGCCGCAAGCCAAGCGCTTAACCACTACACCACGCCTGCTCCTCACCTGTATACAAATATTTGAGATTTTTTTTTTAAATCTTGGCTTGTTGATTTTTTTAATATTTTTATAGGACTAGTGATAAATTCTTATCATTGTCTTATCATTTGCGAAAATGTTTTGCCTCATCCCAGGGACTAACCGCAATTTGCATAAGCTTATATATCTATATATGGGAAATATCTTTGAAATCTTCTCAAGCACCACTTCCCACAGTGACTTCATATTTGGTGTATATAGCATCGTTATGCTGTATCAAACTTGTTGAAGGGAAATTTAATTGGCAATATTAAGCCCTTTTTTTTTTTTACATTTTTGTATATAGACTTGTATGTGAAATATTTTTGTAAACTGGCATTCTTTATAGAAATACAAGCCAAAATGACTTCACATTTAGCATAATGCATAAGAATGGTCGTGTTATATTACTTTTATTTACCGGAAAATCGTAATTGGCTCTGTCCCCAGAGGTCCACAGTTTTTACATAGCGTTAAAAAGGAGCATAAAATATTTTTGTCGGAAAGCAAATTTTTACTTATTTTTCTACTTTTTATGTGTATTTTTATACAATTTCAAACAATTTCTTATATTCTTTCACTGTCAGTTTCTTATAATGCTTCAAACTTGGTTACCAAATATTGGGGTAATTAATGTTTTCGTGTGAATGATGATGATATTATACTTTAAGAGTTGTTAACTTTGTCTCTAACCTTTTTAAAGACAAAATGAAATTGTTATTGATGTTGTTGCTGTTGTTGCTGACGTTTTGGAAGGTAACCACAGATGGGCAGCATTGAGTAAACACCATAAGTAAAGTATTACAGTGTTATAGGAGAATGTTATTATTTAATGACATATTTTGGACCCCTTTTTCAATACATAATAATGGGAAAATGAATAAACATATTTTAGTGATGTCTTTTTATAGTAAATCTCTATCAAACTTTTATCTTACAATTATATATTTATTGTTTAAATATTTATCACATTCAATGCTGATTAATATATCTTGCACAAACACATATGCATAGGGACAGCCCCCTTCTCTTCTAACACACATAGGCATGGGGACAGCCCCCTTCCTTTCTAACACACATAGACATGGTGAGAACCCCTTCTCTTCTAAACAAATAAGAATACGGACATCCCTCTTCTCTTCTAACACATATATGCAAAGGGACGGCCTCCTTCTCTTCTAACACACATACGCATATGGACAGACCCCTTCTCTTCTAACACATATAGGCATAGGGACAGCCCTCTTCTCTTCTAACACATATAGGCATAGAGACAACCACTTCTCTTCTCACACATATGGGCACAGGGACAACCCTCTTCTCTTCTAACACACATAGACATAAGGAGAGCCCTCTCTCTTCTCACACACATGGGCATAGTGACAGACCCCTTCTCTTCTAACACACATAGACATAAGGACAGCCCTCTCTCTTCTAATACACATAGGCATAGGGACAGCCCTCTTCTCTTTTACCACACATAGACACAAGGACAGCCCTCTCTCTTCTAACACATGTAGGCATAGGGACAACTCTTTTCTCTTCTAAAACACATAAGCATAGAGACAGCCCTCTTCTCTTCTAACACATATAGGCATAGAGACAACCACTTCTATTCTCACACATATGGGCATAGGGACAACCCTCTTCTCTTGTAACACGCATAGACATAAGGACAGCTCTCTCTCTCTTCTAACACACGTAGGCATAGGGACAGCCCTCTTCTCTCCTAACACAAATAGACACAAGGACAACCCCCTTCTCTTCTTACACGCATAGGCATAAGGACAGCCCCCTTCTCTTCTAACACGCATAGGCATAGGGAGATCTAACACATATAGGCATAGGGACATTCTAACACACATAGGCATAAGGACAACCCTTTTGTCTTTTAATCCACATAGGCATAGGGATAGCCCCCTTCTCTTCTAACACACATAAGCATAAGGACAACCCCTTTCTCTTCTAACACACATAGGCATAAGGACAGCCCCCTTCTCTTCTAACACACATAGACATAAGGACAACACTCTCTCTTCTGACACACATAGGCATAAGGACAACCCCCTTCTCTTCTTACACACATAAGCATAAGGAAAGCCCCCTTCTCTTCTAACACACATAAACATAAGGACAACCCCCTTCTCTTCTTACACACATAGGCATAAGGACAAAACTCTCTCTTCTAACACACATAGGCATACTCTCTCTTCTAACACACATAGGCATAAGGACAACCCCCTTCTCTTCTTACACACATAGGCATAAGGACAGCCCCCTTCTCTTCTAACACACATAAACATAAGGACAGCCCCCTTCTCTTCTAACACACATAAGCATAGGGAGATCTAACACATATAGGCATAAGGACATTCTAACACACATAGGCATAGGGATAACCCTTTTTTCTTCTAACCCACATAGGCATAAGGACAGCCCCCTTCTCTTCTAACACACATATACATAAGGACAACCCCCTTCTCTTTTAACACACATAGGCAGAGGGACATTCTAACACACATAGGCATAGGACTGCCCTCTTCTCTTATAACATACATAGGCAAGGTGACAACCCCTTCTCATCTAACACAAATAAGCATAGGGACAGTCCTCTTTTCTTCTAACACATAGAGGCATATGGGCAATCCCTTCTCTTCTTAACACACGTAGGCATACTGACAGCCCTTTTCTCTTCTACTACACATAGACATAGGGACATTCTAACACACATAGGCATAGGGACTGCCCTCTTCTCTTATAACATACATAGGCAAGGTGACAACCCCTTCTCTTCTAACACAAATAAACATAGGGACAGCCCTCTGATCTTCTAACACATAGGCATATGGGCAACCCCTTCTTTTCTAACACACATAGGCATAGAGACAGACCCCAGTTTGTCTTACACACATAGGCATAGAGACAGCCCCATTGTCTTCTAACACACATATGCATAGGAACAACCTTATTCTCTTCTAACACACATAGGCATAGAAACACACTCCCTCTCTTCTTACACACATAGGCATAGAGACAGCCCCCTTCTCTTCTAACGCAGATAGGCATAGGGACAGAACCTTCTCTTCTAACACACGTAGGCATAGGGAAAGCCCTCTTCTTTTCCAACACACATAGGCATAAGGACATTCTATCACACATAGGCATAGGACTGCCCTCTTCTTTTATAACATACATAGGCAAGGTGATAACCCCTTCTCATCTAACACAAATAATCATAGGGACAGCCCTCTGATCTTCTAACACACATAGGCATATGGGCAACCCTTTTCTTCTAACGCACATAGGCATAGAGACAGGCCCCTTCTCGTCTTACACAAATAGGCATAGAGACAGCCCCCTTGTCTTCTAACACACATAGGCATAGGGACAGCCCCATTCTCTTCTAACACACGTAGGCATAGAAACACATTCCTTATCCTCTTACACATAAAGACATAGAGACAGCCCCCTTCTCTTTTAACACACATAGGCATAAGGGCAGCCCCATTCTATTCTAACACATATAGATATAGGGACAGCCCCATTCTCTCCTAACACATATAGACATAGGGACAGCCCCTTCTCTTTTAACACACATAGACATAGGGATTGCCCTCTTCTCTTATAACACACATAGGCATGGTGAGAACCCCTTCTCATCTAACACAAATAAGCATAGGTACAGCCCTCTTCTCTTCTAACACACATACATTGTAGACATATGGGCAACCCCTTCGCTTCTAACACACATAGGCATGGCGACAACCCCTTCTGATCTAACACACATAGGCATACTGACAGACCCCTTCTCTTTTAACGCAGATAGGCATAGAGACAGCCCTCTTCTCTTCAAACTCACATACGAATAGGGACAACTCCCTTCTCTTCAAATTCACATAGGTATAGGGACAGCCCCTTCTCTATTTACACACATAAACACGCCTTTTGGTGATTACAATGATAATTTCACAAAAAGAAATCAACATCGTCTCCGATCACCAAAAAAAAAAAAAGAGATAGTATATATATATATAGGTCCCCTTCCTTTTGATTCTTACATGCCTCTGGTGAGCATGGTAACAATAATCATATTATTATGAACATTAAAGAGTTTGAGGTGTTGTTTTGTTTATTATAAGTGTATTTTCCAGTAAAATTTCTTGAACCCATACCAATGAATCCAGACTAAAAAGTGAAAAAAGTCTATAAAACTGTGACTGAATGTATGTGAACATATCTATATATAAAACAGAAAAACAAAGGCAAAAAACCCCGAAAAAAAAAAAAAAGAAATCCATGTAGAAATTAAAAAAAATAATTTAAAATATATGTATTTATTTGTTATATATCATGAAATGCACATAGCTAATAGAGATTTAAAAACAAGGAAGAATCAATTTACATAAACTCATCACCTTATAAGGATAAAGAACATACAAAACTCACGTTCTAATCATATACGTATAAAATATCTGGTAAAATGAGATAAATATACAGATTAAATGATATACGAGAAAAGCGTCAAAATTCATATACAGTAATCTCTATTTTCCTCCTAAAATTTTAACAGAAAAGGAAAGGTTGCAAACAAAGCTAAGTAATCAAGAAGTATAACGAGTATAGAACTAACGGGAAATAGAATAATATATGTTAAAAATGTATAATAATATCGCTTAGATTTTAGAATAAGTTCTTACATGTGTAAAATTATTTTGATTTATCTCAAATTAAACATCTAGAATACTTTACTGAACTTGTGCACCCCAAGTGATAAAATGCATGTTTGAATGATGTGCATTTACTGATGAAAATTCGAGAGGATTTTTTCTGTCTTGGTTGAGAAAACTGTGCGGTGATCTGATACGCCATCACGATAAAAGAGACATAATCTAGATGTGACCAGAGACATATATGTGTATATATGTCTCTGATGTTACATAGGTAACCTACATGTATCAGACATAGCTGCATAGGTCTCTTAGGTAGTGAAAGAAAGACAACTCTTGTTCAAACATGAATAGTTGGTATTTTCGGAACACTTCGACCCTTACTCCATTAACGTTTTGTGTACCAAAAGAGTTTCGAATGATATCTGATATTGCACAATCTGTGAAACTATTAATAGATTGCAGCGTAGGTATATATATCTATTTAAAACGCATGGCCGCTGTGGTGGCTTAGTCGTGGGGATACTTCGTTTGAAATTGATCAACACTTTAATGTCACTAAAGAATACATGGGTTCGAATCCCATAGAATCCCCTGACGCAGCCCATCACTTTTTCAGATTATTATGTATGATAAACAACATGATTATCAAAATATCTATAACAAATACGGAGTAAACATATTGTTTAGCACTAACTATAAATCTCTCTATCTTTCTGTATATCCGTCTGTCTGTTTGACTGAGATATAACTGCTAAAATGATTTACTTCTCAAATATGAGAGGGAAACTGTCGCTTTCTCGTGACACAAACTACGAAAACAGCAAATAAATATATAATTACAAACATATTACAAAAGAATTTAGATGTATGGAAGAACAAATTTTTGTTGGTGATGTTGTACCCATAAAAATAATAGGGGATTAATTAATTGATTGATTGATTATTGTTTTACGTCACTCCACGATTATTTTACGTATATGGTAAAGGTGTATGCCTTAGGCATTGCACAGTAATTTACATCTTTGCAACAGATCCATCCGAAACAGTGAGGTATTTTATCTACATCTACATCTACAGGAAGCAGTGAGGTATTTTATCTACCTCGGTGAGCCCCTGCTTGAAGGATACCAAGTCACGGGCCTCAGCAACTGATGCTGGCAGCTGGTTCCAGGTTGGAATTGTCTTGGGGAAGATGCTGTGTTTCAATGTGTCTGTTCTGGTATGGTACTGACTGAACTTTATGGAGTGAGCTGATCTTGTCCTGCTGTTGGAGCGTGTTAAGTATTGGTCCGCTGGTATGTCCACCAAGTTGTTGATGATCTTATACAACATGGTGAGTTGGATTTTTGTTCTTCGGGATGATAGTGTTTCCCATTCTAAACTTTCGAGCATGTCTGATACGCTGCTGGTATTACGGTATCTTTTGGTGGTATATCTTGCTGCCCGCCGCTGGACCATTTCTAGTTTCTTAATCTGATGTTTGTTATGCGGGTTCCATATGGAAGCACAGTACTCCAGGTTCGGTGAAAAATATGCTGCTGTTTTAGTGTCCTGGCTAGTGATGTTAAGGTTTTTGCGCAGGAATCCTAACATGCTGTTCGCATTCTTAACTACTCTATCAATATGGTTGTTCCATGATAGGTCTTTTGTGATGTCAACCCCTAGATATTTTGCAGTGTCTGCTGTCTCTAGTATGTGACCTTTAAGTTGGTATTGGTGTATTGTGGGTTTCTACAGTCTGGTAACTCTCAAGATGTTGCACTTGTCATGATGAAATGACGTGCCCCACTTTTCCTCCCATTTTGTAAGATGTATTAGGTCATTTTGTAGTATTTATGTGTCTTTCTCATTATTGATTTGCCTGTATACCACTGCGTCATCAGCGAATAGTCTTGTATTCGATGTTACGCACTCGGGCAAGTCGTTAATGAATATTAAGAACAATAACGGCCCGAGTACAGTCCCTTGAGGCACTCCGCTATCCTGTGCTCTGATGTTGCTCCTTTGACAATAATTTGCTGTGATCTATTGCTGAGAAATGATCTTATCCAGTGGTATGTTGTTCCTCGTATCCCGCAGAAATTCAGCTTCTTTAGTAGCCTTTGCTGTGGGACTTTATCAAATGCTTTGGAAAAGTCCAATATGATAAGATCGTGTTGTTCCACTCTATCTAGTGTTGTTGCTAGTTCGTGCGCCAGTGTTACGAGTTGGATTTCGCAGCTCCTGCGTGCACGGAATCCATGTTGGCAATCTGTAAGGATGTTGAATTCATCTAGATGGGATAGTATATTGGTCGTAATGATGTGTTCCTGTAGTCTGCAGCATAAACAAGTCAAAGACACTGGACGGTATTTACTTGCTTTAAATCGGTCCCCTTTTTTAAAGATGGCTGTTACGTTGGCGTGTTTCCAGTCATTAGGTATTTCTCCTAGATCAAGTGTTTTCTGGAAGATGATAGTTAGGTATGGTGTGATATTGTCGGCCAGGCCTTTAAGGATTCTAGCTGTAATCAGGCCCACATGCTTTATTAGGATTGATCTTTTTGAGTAGCTTATTAACACCTGTCTGATCTATAGTGATGTCTCTCATTGGTGGGAATGGGTCTCCTTCTGGTGATGGTATATCCATAATATCTTCTCTAGTAAAACTGATTCATATTGGCGATTTAAGATGTTAGCTTTATCCATGGGGTCGTCGTGCATTTTTCCGTTCTCCTTCAAAGGTGCTACTTCACTATTGTCTTTCCGTATGGCTTTCACATAGTTCCAGAATCTTTTTTGTTTACCAGGATTTTGCTCGCTTTCTGGGTTATATTTTATATTACTGGCTTAAACTTATGCGCTCTGAAAATTGTATTTTGAAATCTTGTTTTAACTCTTTAATGACTGAATACATGGATAAACCTAATTGTAAGAATTGGATTGCTAATGGTCATTGTATTTTATCAGAGCTTGGTTTAAACGACTTGTGGATGAATCACAGTATTCTCAGGGATAATCATGTCATTTCTATTGTAAAAGAAAGATGAATGGACTTGTACAGACAATCTATTATGTCTAGAATTAATACCTCATCTGATTGTTCCTTTTATAAACACTTTATTGACCAAGTCACTTTACAAGCATATCTTTCAAAACCATTTTTAACCAATATAAAAAGTATATCAGTAAATTACGTCTTTCTTCCCATTGTCTGTCTATTGAAACAGGGCTGTATAAGAACATACCTGTGGAAAGACGTACTTATCCATCTTGTAAAGATGATATTGAAGACAAATTTCATTTCATTTTGAAATGTCCCTTGTATAATATCAGATTGAAGTTTATAAAGCCCTATTATTCTCGTCAATCCTCTGTCTTTAAACTAGTACAGTTATTAAGCACAAATAACATAAAAGATCTGTGTAGTTTAGGTAAATATGCCAAATATGCTTTAAACATAAAAAAACCCCCTGTATAAACCTATTATCAAAATATAACAATACCATGTTGCTTATTACATATTATCAGAGACATATATACACATAGGTCTCTGATATTATATATTTAAATACTTATTCATGCTCACATATTGATATTATATATGAATATGTATCTTAACTATATATATGTATCTTAGAAATCTTCTCAAGCACCACTTCCCACAGTGACTTCATATTCGGTGTATATAGCATCGTTATGCTGTATCAAACTTGTTGAAGGGAAATTCAATCAGCAATATTAAGCCTTATTTACATTTTTGTATATAGACTTGTATATGAATATTTTTGTAAACTGGCATTCTTTATAGAGATACAAGCCAAAATGACTTCACATTTAGCATAAAGCATAAGAATGGTCGTGTTATATTACTTTTTTTACAGAAAAATCGTGTTTGGCTCTGCCCCCAGAGATCCACAGTTTTTACATAGCGATAAAAAGGAGCATAAAGAATTTTGTCGGAAAACAAATTTTTACTTATTTTTCGACTTTTTATGTGTATTTTTATACAATTTCAAACAATTTCTTATATTCTTTCACTGTCAGTTTCTTATAATGCTTCAAACTGGTTACCAAATATTAGGGTAATTAATGTTTTCGTCGGAATGATGATGATATTATACTTTTAGAGTTGTTAACTTTGTCTCTAACCTATTTAAATGAAAATTTAAATGAAATCTAAATGAAAAAAATATGAAATTGTTATTGATGTTGTTGCTGTTGTTGCTGACAGCCCCCTTCTCTTCTAACACACATAGGCATAGGGAGAACCCTCTTCTCTTCTAACACACATAGGCATAGGGACAGACCCCTTCTCTTCTAACACACATAGACATAGGAACAGCCCCCTTCTCTTCTAACACACATAAACATAGAGACAAACTCATTCTCTTCTAACTCAAATAGGCATAGGGACAGTCTCCTTCTTTTATGACACTTATAGGCATAGGAAGAGCCCTCTTCTCTTCTAAGACACAAAGGCATAGGCACAGTCCCCTTCTTTTCTAACACACATAGGCATGGCGACAACCCTTTCTCTTCTAACATATATAGGCATAGGGATTGCCCTCTTCTTTTGTAACACATACAGGCATAAGGACAGCACTTTTCTCTTCTAGGGCAGCCCCCTTCTCTTCTAACACATATAGGCATAGAGACAACCCCCTCTTTTCTAATACACATAGGCATAGAGATAACCCCCTTCTTTTCTAACACATAGGCATAGGGACAGCCCTTTTCTCTTCTAACACATAGGAATTGGGACAGCCCTCTTCTCTTCTAAGATATATAGGCATAGGGACAGCCGTCTTCTCTTCTAACTCACATAGGCATAGAGACAGCACTCATCTCTCCTAACATATATAGGCATAGGGACTGCCTTCTTTTTTAGCTCACCTGAGCGTAGCTCAAGTGAGCTATTGTCGTCCGTCGTCCGTCGTTAACTTTTCTACATTTTCGACTTCTTCTCCAGAACCGCTGCACAGAATTTCACCAAACACCATAGAAAGTAAGTACTCAAGGTCCTCTACCAAGTTTGTGTTTTTTATGCCGATCCGTGATCCAAGATGGCCGCCATTTGCTCTGATTGGTTGACGCATTTTTGACTTCTCCTCCAGAACTGCTGCCCAGAATTTCACCAAACTTTATAGGAAGTAAGTACTTAAAGTCCTCTACAAAGTTTGTGTTTTTTATGCCGATCCGTGATCCAAGATGGCCGCCATTGGCTCTGATTTGTTGACACATTTTCGACTTCTTCTCCAGAACTGCTGCACAGAATTTCACCAAACTTCATAGGAAGAAAGTACTCAAGGTCCTCTACCAAGTTTGCGGTTTTTTTTTTTTTGCCGATCCGTAATCCAAGATGGCCGCCATTGGCTCTGATTGGTTGACACATTTTCGACTTCTTCTCCAGAACTGCTGCACAGAATTTCACCAAACTTCATAGGAAGTAAGTACTCAAAGTCCTCTACCAAGTTTGTGTTTTTAATGCTGATCCGTGATCCAAGATGGCCGCCATTGGCTCTGATTTGTTGACACATTTTCGACTTCTTCTCCAGAACTGCTGCACAGAATTTCACCAAACTTCATAGGAAGAAAGTACTCAAAGTCCTCTACCAAGTTTATGTTTTTAATGCCGATCCGTGATCCAAGATGGCCGCCATTGGCTCTGATTGGTTGACACATTTTCGACTTCTCCTCCAGAACCGCTGCACAGAATTTCACCAAACTTCATAAGAAGTAAGTACTCAAGGTCCTCTACCAAGTTTGTGTCTTTTATGCCTATCCGTGATCCAAGATGGCCGCCATTGGCTCTGATTGGTTGACATATTTTCAACTTCTCCTCCAGAAAAGCTGCACAGAATTTCACCAAACTTCATAGGAAGTTGGTACTCAAGGTCCTCTACCAAGTTTGTGTTTTTTATACCAGTCCGTGATCCAAGATGGCCACCATTGGCTCTGATTGGTTGAAACATTTTCAACTTCTTCTCCAGATTGGCTGCACAGAATTTCATCAAACCTCATAGGAAGTAAGTACTCAAGGTTCTCTACCAAGTTTGTGTTCGGGATCCAGATTCCCTCAGGGGTGAATCCAGGGCGGGACCAAAAGTGCCCAAAAGGGTACCCCTCTTCAAACATCTTCTTCTCCAGAACCAGTACATAAATGGGGAAACTAATTGCATTTCAACAATCTATAAAGATGGGTTATTAAAAATTGTGTTCGGGGTTAAGATCCGTCAAATAGAAATTTACGCTTTCTTGACGTGTTTCTGGACTTAGTCATTTCAATGAAGAAAAGTGTCATGTTTTTCAGTAAATTGATATTGATGATTTCTTAATGACTATTTTGATCATAATTGTGGTAAGGAATATTATTGTGAAAGAATTTTGTCATTATCTCAATTTTTGGATTTTTTATGAATTTTTTAAGACTTCCAGAAAAAAGGGGGGTTGGCCATTTTTCACATTTTCAACTTTTTCTACAAAACCACATGAAAGATTTTAATGAAACATGGAATAAATGAAGTACTAAAAGTCCTCTATCAATTTGGTAAATTTCATCCAAATTGGTTAGCAGATAATGCCACCATGTCTAAAAAGTAGGTCTCACAATGGTACATATACCACTTGGTAATTGAAATATGGAGAGTAGCGGTTCAAATCCAGCTGTGGTCAAAAAAATTTTTTTTTTTTACACATCTAAATAAGTTTTTAGATGTTTCTCAACATTCAACATATGAAATTAGGAATTTTACGTTTAAGACTTCCAAAAAAAAGAGGGGGGGGAGGCCATTTTTCACATTTTCAACTTTTTCTTCAAAATTGTTTGAAGGATTTTAATAAATCTTAGTAGAAATAAGTCACTTATGATCCTCTTCAAATTCTGTTGTTTTTGTCCAGACCTCTTTACAGGTGGCGCCACCATAGTCAAAAGTAGGTCACAAAAGAGTTCCCTCCTTTAACAATATTCTTTTTCATACGGGCTGTATACAGAGACAAACAGAATGCATAGAAATGATCTAAAGGGATGAGTGAAGATGTATTGTCATTTTGGTTCCCTTCCAAAATCAAATTTTAGAATTTTTTTTCGACATTTCTTTAGACTTGGTGATTCAATGCAGAAAAAAAGTGTCATATTTCCTAGTTAATTGATAATGATGATTTCTTATGGACTATTGTGATCATAATTATGGTAAGGATTGTTACTTTGAAAGAATTTTGTCAATATCTCAATTTTTGGATTTTCTATGAATTTTTTAAGACTTCCAAATGAGGGTGTATAGGAACAATTCAATCACATTTTTCACTTCTGCTGTTATACCGCATGAAAGATTTTAATGAAACATGGAATACATGAAGTACTAAAGGTCCTCTATCAATATGGTAAATTTCATCCAAATTGGTTAACAGATAATGTCATCATGTCTAAAAAGCAGTTCTCACAATGGTACATATACCACTTGGTAATTGAAATATGGAGAGTAGCGGTTCAAATCCAGCTGTGGTCAAAAAATTGTTTTTCATTTCTTTACACATCTAAATAAGTTTTCAGATGTTTCTCAACACTCAACATATGAAATTAGGCAATTTTAAGTTAGATCTGGACAACATTTGAAACAATTGTTGTTCATGACCCAGACTTGAAATCAGTCAACAAAAGGCCCCACCTAAAGAAAATGACTAACTTGTTGCCCTGAATGACATCTTGCAGAGACAAAGGAAATGCTTAATATCAAAATCACCTGAGTGGAAGTGCAAAAAAGTGTTGTTTTTTATTCTAGCCTGAAATAAAATTTGACATATTTTCAACATCTGTGTTGACTTAGTCACATTAATGCAAAAATAAATGAATTCTTCCTTCGATCATGCATGACTGATCATCTAGGTACTCAGGTGAGCGATATAGGCCCACTTGGGCCTCTTGTTTCTATCACACATTGGCATAGGGGCAGCCCACTTCTCTTCTAACATATATAAGCATAGGGTCGGCCCTCTTCCCTTCTAAGACACATAGGTATAGGGACAGCCCCCTTCTTTTCTAACACACCTAGGCATAGAGAACCCCATCTTATCTAACACACATAGGCATAGCTAGGGACAACCCTCTTCTCTTCTAACACATATAGGCATAGAGACAACCCTTTCTCTTCTAACACAAATAAGCATAGAGACATCCCCCTTCTCTTCTAAAACACATAGGGATAGGGACAGCCCTCTTCTCTTCTAACACACATAGGCATAGGGGCAGCCCCCTTCTCTTCTAACACATATAGGTATAGAGAACCCCCTCTTTTCTAACACACATAAGCATAGAGACAGCCCTCTTCTCTTCTAACACATATAGGCATAGAGACAACCACTTCTCTTCTATACACATAAGCATAGGTACAACCCTCTTCTCTTCTAACACATATAGGCATAAAGACAACCGCTTCTCTTCTAACACACATAGGCATGGGGACAGCCCCTTTCCTTCTAACACATAGGCATAGGGACAGCCCTCTTCTCTTCTAACACATAGGCATTGAGGCAGTCCTCTTCTCTTCTAACACACATAGGCATAGAGACAGCCCACTTCCATTCTAAAATATATAGGCATAGGGACTGCCCTCTTCTCTTCTAACACACATAGGCATTAGGATAGCCCTCTTCTTTTTTAACATATATAGGCATAGGGACTGCCTTCTTCTCTTCTAACACACATAGGCATAGGGACAGCCCCCTTCTATTCTAACATATCTAGGCATAGGGACTGCCCTCTTCTCTTCTAACACACATAGAAGCCGGCGTGGCCTAGTGGTATCGCGTCGGACTCCTGATCGGGAGGCCGGGGTTCGAGTCCCGCTCTGGTCATGCATGCAATTGCCATGTCTTTCGGATGAGACAGTAAAAACCGAGGTCCCGCGGTATGCATGGCACGTTAAAGATCCCTTACTGCTTCGGGTGGGTTTGTTGCAAACGTCAAAATTTGTATGTCCCGAATCAGGCAGATGCCGTCACCATATACGTGAAATATTTGTGGTGTGACGTAAAACAAAAATCAATCAATCAATCTAACACACATAGGCATAGGGACAGTCTTTACTGTACTTTGCCACAGGAGGTTCATAGAGTTACAGATATTCACTGGCATGATGTGGCTCATGCAATGCTTCTTGAGATAAACAATTTCTCTGGGCGATTTTTAAAACGAATTTTTTTTAGACTGATGTCGATCGGTTTCCCGCCGAGATGGAGACGGGAAACTCACGATTTTAAAGAAGAATACATGTATATCTAATTGATATCGGTAAGTCTTTTCGGTTCCGCAATTTCAGGTTATGAGTTTAACCGTCTTTACTTTAACAAAGTATAAAACGGATGTGATTTATATTACTCAGAATTTACTTACCGCAGGGTAAGAAGTTTAAAGCTCTTAAGTTACCCTACCTGGGTTTTCACTTACCACGGGTAACCGGTAATGGGATTTTAGAACACGGCCGGTGTTATATAGTAGTTTTCACCCCGAAAAAAGGCTATATAGTAGTTTTTCCCCAGGGGAAATTTGGCTATATAGCCATCCCCCCCCCCTCTTATAGCCATTTTACCCCGGGGAAAAACTACTGTATAGTGGATTTTCCCCCCAATGTGAAATTCCGGATTTTCTTTTCACACATACTTGTAAGTAAATCCAGCTTGTTACCCTGTTAACAATTAATAGATTTCTATTTAAAATAGAGATATCTCAGCTTTTTATACGGAGATTTATCCAATTAGTTTAGAGATATCTCATTTTCTTAAGTAGTAATGTCTTTAATTTTAATCTCTTTTCCAAATACAAAAGCATATATTTAGAACAGAGATTTATCTACTATAATTTCATTCGAGATATCTTTATTTAATCCGAGAAATCTCTTTATTAATATACAAATCGAAAAAAGAAAAACAAGTTCGTTTTATGCCCCGGAATGAAATTCGGGGGCATTTAGTTTTTTACCTGTCTGTGACTCTTAGCCTGTGGCAAAAACCTTGACTATATCGTTTGTACCAAGAGGCACAAGGCTTTGAAACTCCACATACAGTTTTCTTGTGAGAAGACCTTTTATTTGGGACCATGATTTTTTAACTAGTGACTTTGACCTTGGTGCTCTACGTTTTCAAAAACTTAAACTTTGGCTGTATCTTTTGTATCAAAAGGAGAAAGGGTTTTGAACTTCATATATAAATTACTTGTGATAAGATCTTTAATTTGGGACCATGACTTTTGACCTAATGACCTTGACAATGAAGTGTGACCTACTTTTCAAAAACTTTAACCTTGTCTATATCTTCTACACAAAAGGGTGTAGAGCTTTGAAACTTAGCGTATAGATACTTAAAGATGAAACCTTTCATACTTTACGTAAGGGACAAGGAAATCACATTCTTGTGATCATGATTTACAACATCTGCGACTAGAGAAGCTTTGTCGTAGATTGCAAATCGTGGACACCTGGGTGGAATTCCCTTCTGTTGTTTTCATGTGCGTCATGTACTCTGTACATGATGAGCGATATTGTGATATATGAAATGCATCAGTCTTAATTTATTTAGGGATTGAATGTTCAAGGAATTCTTGTACGTTCAATTCTTATATTTGTCATAGGAAAATTTGATTGAAAATTCCTGTTTTACTTATGATGTATTACGAAAAGTTGCCTGTGATCGAATCTTGAGTCACAGTCTGACGTCATGATTGACATCTATACGCAAGTAAACGACAATATTTACAATGAAATAATAGAAGAAAATAGCATACTATGGTAAATATATAAAAACAAAGACTTCTAAATAAATAAATAAAACAAAAAATAAATACACACACACACACGCACAAACAAAACACTTAACAGTATATAGAAACACAGGTTATTACTATAGTACATTTGTATTTCAAATGTTATCTGACTGTTATAGAACGAACGTGTATAATTTCCAAACCGTTACGTAAGGGGGGGGGACTACTATGGGGGAAAACTACTATATAGCCATTTTTCCGGAGGGAAAACCTACTATGGGGGAAAAACTACTATATAACACCGGTATGAGGACAGCCCCCTTCTTTTCTAACACACATAGGCATAAGGACAGCCCCCTTCTCTTCTAAACACACGTGGGCATAGGGACAGCCCTCTTCTCTTCTAACACATATAGGCATAGGGGCAGCCCTCTTCTCTTCTAACACACATAGGCATAGGGACATCCCCATTCTCTTCTAATACACGTAGGCATAGGAAAAGCCCTCTTCTTTTCTAACACAAATAGGCATAGGGATAGCCCTATCCTCTTCTAACACATGTAGGCAAAGAAGCATACCCATTCTCTTCTAACACACATAGGTATAGGGACAGCCCTCTTCTCTTATAACATGCATAGGCAAGGTGACAACCTCTTCTCATCTAACACAAATAAGCATAGGGACAGTCCTCTTCTCTTCTAACACGCATAGGCATGGCGACAACCCCTTACACACATAGGCATAGTGACAAACCCTTCTCTTCTAACACACATAGGCATAGAGACAGCCCTCTTCTCTTCAAACTCACATAGGAATAGGGACAACCCCTTTCTCTACAAACTCACATAGTCATAGGGACAGCCCCTTTTCTACTCACACACATAAACACGCGTTTTGATGATTACAATGATAATTTCACAAAAAGAAATCAACATCGTCTCCGATCACCAAAAAGAGATGGTATATGTATAGGTCCCCTTTCTTTTGATTCTTACATGCCTCTGGTGAGCATGGTTACAATAATCACACTATTATGAACATTTAAGAGTTTGAGGTGTTGTTTTGTTTATTATAAATGTATTTTCCATATAAATTTCTTGAACCCATACCAATGAACCCAGACTAAAAGGTAAAAAAAGTCAATAAAACTGTGACGTGAATGTATGTGAACATATATGTATATATATAAATATATATATATATATAAACAGAAAAACAAAGGCAAAAAAAAAAAAACCAAAACAAGAAATCAATATGGATATTAAAATAATTTGCACAATTGATTTGATATAGAATGTTAATTAACATAATTATATGTATTAATTTGTTATATATATATATATATATCATAAAATACACAAAGCCAATAGAGATTTAAAAATAAGGAAGAATCAACTTACGTAAACTCATCTCCTTATAAGGATAAAAAGCATACAAAACTCACGTTCTAATCATATACGTGTAAAATATCTGGTAAAATGAGATAAATAAAATGAGATAAATATGAAGATTAAACTATATACAAGAAAAGCGTCAAGATTGATATACAGTAATCTCCATTTTTCTCCTAAAATTTTAACAGAAAAGGAAAGGTTGCAAACAAAGCTAAGTAGTCTAGAAGTATAACGAATATAGAACTAACGGGAAATAGTATAACATATGTTTAAAATGTTTGATAGACTCGCTTAGATTTTAGAATAAGTTCTTGCATGTGTAAAATTATTGTGATTTATCTCAAATTAAACGTCTTGAATATTTTACTGAACTTGTGCACCCCAAGTGATAAAATACATGTTTGAATGATGTGCATATAATGTTGAAAATTCGAGAGGGTTTTTTTTTCTGTCTTGGTTGAGAAAACTGTGCAGTGATCTGATACGCCATCACGATAGAAGAGACATAATCTAGATGTGACATAGATAACATGAACAAACTCACCTACATGTATCAGACATAGCTGCATAGGTCTCTTAGGTAGTGAAAGAAAGACAACTCTTGTTCAAACATGAATAGTTGGTATTTTCGGAACACTTCGACCCTTACTACATAAAGTTTTGTTTAGCAAAAGGGCGAAAGAGTTTCGAATGATATCTGACATTGCACAATCTGTGAAACTATTAATAGATTGCAGCGTATGTATATAGATCTATTTAAATCGCGTGGCAGCTGTGGTGGCTTAGTCGTGGGGATACTTCGTTTGAAATGGTTCAAAACTTTACTGTCACTAAAGAATTCATGGGTTCGAATCCCATAGCATCCCCTGACGCAGCCCATCACTTTTTTTCAGATTTTTATGTAAGATAAACAACATGATTTTCAAAATATCTATAACAAATACGGAGTAAACATATTGTTTAGCACTAACTATAAATCTCTCTATCTTTCTGTATATCCGTCTATCTGTTTGACTGAGATATAACTGCTAAAATGATTTAATTCACAAATATGAGAGGAAACTGTCGCTTTCTTGTGACACAAACTACGAAAACAGCAAATAAATATAAAATTACAAACATATTAGAAAAGAATTTAGATGTATGGAAGAACAAATTTTTGTTGTTGATGTTGTACCCATAAAAATAATAGGGGATTAATTAATTGATTGATTAATTATTGTTTTACGTCACTCCACGATTATTTTACGTATATGGTAAAGGTGTATGCCTTAGGCATTGCGCAGAAATTTACATCTTTGCAACAGATCCATCCGAAGCAGTGAGATATTTTATATTTTATATTATTGGCTTAAACTTATGCGCTCTGAAAATTGTATTGTGAAATCTTGTTTTAACTCTTTAATGACTGAATACATGAATAAACCTAATTGTAAGAATTGGATTGCCAATATGCATTGTATTTTATCAGAGCTTGGTTTAAACGACTTGTGGATATATCACAGTATTCTCAGGGATAATCATGTCATTTCTATTGTAAAAGAAAGACTAATGGACTTTTACAGACAATCTTTTATGTCTGAAATTAATACCTCACCCAAATGTTTCTTGTATAAACACTTTATTGACCAAGTCACTTTACAAGCATATCTTTCAAAACCAATTTTTAACCAATATAAAAAGTATATCAGTAAATTACGTCTTTCTTCTCATTGTCTATCTATTGATACAGGGCGATGTAAGAATATACCTGTGGAAAGACGTACTTATCCATCTTGTAAAGATGATATTGAAGATGAATTTCATTTCATGTCGAAATGTCCCTTGTATAATAATATTAAATTGAAGGTTATAAAACCCTAGTATTCTCGTCGATCCTCTGTCTTTAAACTAGTACAGTTATTAAGCACAAATAACATCAAAGATCTGTGTAGTTTAGGTAAATATGTCAAATATGCTTTAAACATAAAAAACCCCTGTATAAACCTATAATCAAAATATAACATTACCATGTTGCTTATTACATATTATCAGAGACATATACACATAGGTCTCTGATATTACTTATTCATGCTCACATATTGATATTATTTATGAACATGTATCTTGACTATATATATGTACATACATCTGTATAAGATTGATATTTGATCTATAAGCTGTATTGCTTTTGATGAATAAACTATACTATACGTGCCACGCCTACCTGGGTTTTCATTGTCTTGTTCAAAAGAAATGACACCAGTGTGTCCCACGGCGGGAATCGAACCTGAGAACTCAAGGAAAATGATAATGATAATGGGGGAACTTTGTTCAGATTGTCATACACTGAAATCTGTGTTCCACCGGATTCTTTTTAATCGGATTGTCAAGTCGATAGCTTACATGGCTTGGATCCCATTTGTTGGCACACACATGGATGGTAATCATAAAGTTTTCAATTTTACTCAAGATGATAAGGAGGCTATAAATACTATCCGAACAGCACATAGACAGACAGTCGGACGGACAGACAGACAAAAAAATCCCATCACAATTTGGATTCGAACCTATACTGTTGATGCATGCAACCAGTGCCAAGTTATTAACGATTGAATAATGACGATGGTGAAGGAAAATGCTGGGTGGCGCCAGGGGATCATATGGGAAGGAGACTGCGACCCATACAGAAATTGTAAGTTCATTGTGGTGGTATTTCATTGACGCCATTAGCTCCCACCTATGCTACACCATTGATTTCACAAATTATACGAAGTATCCCCTCGGCTAAGCCAGCACTAACTCACAGAGTGTTAAATATCTATATATATTCAAGAAATCAATATATCTACCCGGAACTCTTCTATCTTGAGCTACGTTAACAATCATGCTTTATGGTCAACATCTGCAAAGAAGGACAACTCCTGCTTTATAACGAGGAGTTACGAATATCCGTCGTGGCACAATTCTGAAAGGTAGATATTAAATGTTATGGAATTTTAAATCGTTATGTTGGCTTAGTCGTGGGCATACTTCGTTTAATTGGATTTCAAAACTTTACTGTCACAAAGGTATACATGTACGTGGGTTCTAACCCCTTAGAATTCCCTGACGCTGCCCAACATTTTCAGATTCATATACATGTGTATATTACACTACACGAAAAGTACTAAGATAGCAGGTTTCCTATGCTTTGTCCCGTTCCCTTTTCATCGTAAATTTTAAGTGGAAAAAAGTATTTTAAGCGCATCTTATATCATTATTTTTAAATATTTCATTCTTGGGGGGTATATTGTAGTGTCCTTTAAATAATTTTCCATGCGCATGAACTCATTTGACGTATGTTTTTATCATTTCATATTGAATATCTATTGGATAAGTGTAAGGAACTCTCACTTAAGGAGATTATATCATCCAAATTGACGATATTTATCGTACCGCAATCAGCATTAATATTAGCAGAGACATACTAGACTAATTTTCTGACAAATATTATGTGTTGACGTCGCCTATATTTTAATAAAACATAATTATTTGTTTTCTGTATACTATACGCTAATTGCAAAGTGAATCAAAATACAATAATACAAAACGCGAGGTACTTGCATACAAAAATTATGAAAGAATCAACGTGTGAAAAATAGATAAATAGATAAATAAATTATACCTACCTACCTACCTACCGACTGACATACACACACAGACAGAGGGACAGACACACACACGCAACACACACACACATACATACATAGATTACATTACATTACATTACATTACATTACCTACCTACCTACCTACACCCCCCCCCCCCCCACACACACACATACACAAGTTATACATAGAAACATTAATATCGAAACTGGTATTTTCTGTGGATTACTTGAACCATTCAGTGTAATCAGAGATAGACTCCTCTGAAAGCAGTATGTAAACCGGTGTGGCCTAGTGGTATCGCGCTCCCCTCCTGATCGGGAGGCCGGGGTTCGAGTGAAATATTCGTGGTGTGACGTTAAACAAAAATCAATCAAAACTGAAAATAGTATATGTCTGTGTCTACATCATGTCACCGAATATTAACAATAAGGTTTATTGTAATACATATATAAATTGACTTGAATGTAAATTAATTCAAACATACATTGCCATAAGACGTGAGTGATTAAGTGCAACATGTATCATTAAGAAAACAAAAAGAGTAATTTATCATTTAAGAATTTTAAAAAATGTAAGAGTTCCAATCAGTTTTATCGTTATCCTATTAAGAGTTGTGTTTCTTTCTCTTTAAATCTACTGCAGCGGATCGTACAAAGTTTGCTTTGAATGGAGACCTGTCCCACTTATTGATAATTTTACAAACAATAGAAAACCGAAAAAAGAGGATACATGAAACTTCCAATAATCATAGGGCTCTCTGGACACCCTTGGTGGATTGAATAAATAAATAAATAAATAAATAAATAAATAAATAAATAAATAAATAAACAAATAAATAAATAAATAAATAAATAAATAGATAAAATAAATAAAATAAAATAACTATGAATGGAAATCTAAATTATATAGCTGAGAATTCTAAAAAAAAAATCAGGCAGATTTGATAAAGGCTAGAAAGAGTGTGTGTAGGGTTTTTGTATGGGTATATTCTCAAAACTTCATAGTGCATGTTCTACATAACTAGCGGTTTCCTAGAGTTCAAAGGCACAAAATAAGTAAAACTTTTAACTTACAGGTAATTTAGAAGTGTATTTATTTGATCGCATGTTTTGAAAATGAGAACCAAACAAAATTAAAACAATAACAATAATAATAATTTACATAATGAATAGGAAAATATTCTCTTGCTAATTAAATAACAAAGTATATGTAGATATAGATTTACTGATAATTCCATGGGTATCTACAACAATCATTTTATGATAAGGCGCTGCTTGCCATACAGGAGATGTCCACTCCTTCCGTTTTCCAGGGGTGCTTTACATTAATGATAAGGCGCTGCTTGCCATACAGGAGATACCCACTCCTTCCGTGTTCTAGGGGTGCTTTACATTAATGATAAGGCGCTGCTTGCCATACAGGAGATGTCCACTCCTTCCGTGTTCTAGGGGTGCTTTACATTAATGATAAGGCGCTGCTTGCCATACAGGAGATGTCCACTCCTTCCGTGTTCTAGGGGTGCTTTACATTAATGATAAGGCACTGCTTGCCATACAGGAGATGTCCACTCCTTCCGTGTTCTAGGGGTACTTTACATTAATGATAAGGCACTGCTCGCCATACAGGAGATGCCCACTCCTTCCGTGTTCCAGGGGTGCTTTACATTAATGATAAGGCGCTGCTTGCCATACAGGAGATGTCCACTCCTTCCGTGTTCCAGGGGTGCTTTACATTAATGATAAGGCGCTGCTTGCCATACAGGAGATGTCCACTCCTTCCGTGTTCCAGGGGTGCTTTACATTAATGATAAGGCGCTGCTCGCCATACAGGAGATGTCCACTCCTTCCGTGTTCCAGGGGTGCTTTACATTAATGATAAGGCGCTGCTCGCCATACAGGAGATGCCCACTCCTTCCGTGTTCCAGGGGTGCTTTACATTAATGATAAGGCACTGCTCGCCATACAGGAGATGCCCACTCCTTCCGTGTTACAGGGGTGCATAACATTAATGACAAGGCACTGCTCGCCATACAGGAGATGTCCACTCCTTCCGTGCGTGTTCTAGGGGTGCTTTACAATAATGATAAGGCACTGCTCGCCATACAGGAGATGTCCACTCCTTCCTTGTTCCAGGGGTGCTTTGCATGAATGATAAGGCGCTGCTCGCCATACAGGAGACGCCCACTCCTTCCGTGTTCTAGGGGTGCTTTACATTAATGATAAGGCGCTGCTCGCCATACAGGAGATGCCCACTCCTTCCGTGTTCCAGGGGTGCTTTACATTAATGATAAGGCGCTGCTTGCCATACAGGAGATGTCCACTCCTTCCGTGTTCCAGGGGTGCTTTACATTAATGATAAGGCACTGCTCGCCATACAGGAGATGCCCACTCCTTCCGTGTTACAGGGGTGCATAACATTAATGACAAGGCACTGCTCGCCATACAGGAGATGTCCACTCCTTCCGTGTGTGTTCTAGGGGTGCTTTACAATAATGATAAGGCACTGCTCGCCATACAGGAGATGCCCATTCCTTCCGTGTACTAGGGGAGCTTTACATTAATGATAAGGCGCTGCTCGCCATACAGGAGACGCCCACTCCTTCCGTGTTCTAGGGGTGCTTTACATTAATGATAAGGCGCTGCTCGCCATACAGGAGATGCCCACTCCTTCCGTGTTCCAGGGGTGCTTTACATTAATGATAAGGCGCTGCTTGCCATACAGGAGATGTCCACTCCTTCCGTGTTCCAGGGGTGCTTTACATTAATGATAAGGCGCTGCTTGCCATACAGGAGATGTCCACTCCTTCCGTGTTCCAGGGGTGCTTTACATTAATGATAAGGCGCTGCTCGCCATACAGGAGATGTCCACTCCTTCCGTGTTCCAGGGGTGCTTTACATTAATGATTAGGCACTGCTCGCCATACAGGAGATGCCCACTCCTTCCGTGTTACAGGGGTGCATAACATTAATGACAAGGCACTGCTCGCCATACAGGAGATGTCCACTCCTTCCGTGTGTGTTCTAGGGGTGCTTTACAATAATGATAAGGCACTGCTCGCCATACAGGAGATGTCCACTCCTTCCTTGTTCCAGGGGTGCTTTGCATGAATGATAAGGCGCTGCTCGCCATACAGGAGACGCCCACTCCTTCCGTGTTCTAGGGGTGCTTTACATTAATGATAAGGCGCTGCTCGCCATACAGGAGATGCCCACTCCTTCCGTGTTCCAGGGGTGCTTTACATTAATGATAAGGCGCTGCTCGCCATACAGGAGATGCCCATTCCTTCCGTGTTCTAGGGGTGCTTTACATTAATGATAAGGCGCTGCTCGCCATACAGGAGATGCCCACTCCTTCCGTGTTCTAGGGGTGCTTTACATTAATGATAAGGCACTGCTCGCCATACAGGAGATGACCACACCTTCCGTGTTCCAGGGGTGCTTTACATTAATGATAAGGCGCTGCTCGCCATACAGGAGATGCCAACTCCTTCCGTGTTCCAGGGGTGCGCTTTACATTAATGATAAGGCACTGCTCGCAATACAGGAGATGCCAACTCCTTCCGTGTTCCAGGGGTGCTTTACATTAATGATAAGGCGCTGCTTGCCATACAGGAGATGCCCACTCCTTCCGTGTTCCAGGGGTGCCAATGAAGGAGTGGACATCTCCTTATCATTAATGTAAAGCACCTTCCGTGTTCCAGGGGTACTTCACATTACCTGGATCGCTCTAGTTGGTCCACTTGATCTGCACATGGAACACGTTTTTTTCTTTTTCTAAAAACTTATAAATGATTCAACTTGATCCAAAAGGGCAGCACCTATGGTGAAATCTTGTCTGGGGGATAATTAAAATGAGCAAATTGTATATAATTATTGCTAGATTTTATCATATTTTAATCCTTAATTTGAAGGTAGGTTTAGAATCACTGAGAATGAAAGGTAGAATAAATGCGTCTTTGAACAATCTGGGTAAATGAACGCGCACCTAGGTTTGCCGTTTCTTTTTCAAATATCAATAAATGATAAACATGTAAAGTTTATTATACTGTTATTGCATTCTGTCCCACATACTTTGTTCGTAAGTAACGCGGTGAAATGTCACTTTGCAATTGACCAAGATGAAATGCTTGTATTATCCAGCATTATTAATGCTATAGTTAAGATAATAATCTTATTTAGTTAAAACAAACTTTTTCTGAAGTCACAATTGTTTTAAGAATGAACGATAAGCACTTACACGTTTTATATTAATGTAATCTCTTTTACATGACATTTTACGTTTCAAAGTTACATGATCATAAATAGTATCGGTCAACTTTCTTTCTTTCTTTCTCTCTTTCTTTCTTTCTTGCTAATTCATAAAATCATTTTTGCATTTTCATATGTTAATCACTTTCGTTTTAACACAGCAAGTTATTTCCTCGACGTTAACACTAGTACTGTGGTGATGGCAATTAAAAACAAAACCTGAATCTGCAGTCGACAAAGATATAAAAAGATAAAATATAGTTTAGTCTTCAAAACGCTCTACGGACTAAGATTATAGCCCTGGCAAGTTTAATATCCCACTATATACTAAATTACGGTGTCCCCACAAGGTCAGAAGTTGCATGTGCTTCCCTCTCTTTCTTTAAGTATAATAACCGTAAAATGTATCTTAAATTTCAAATTTGAAGGTATGTATTTCATAGAATTAATATCAAAGTAGAATACACAGAATGAGCGTTGACATGCGATACCTTGTTTTATCATAAAAGACGAGCTGAATGGGACATTAAACATGTAGATTATTGTTCTGAGGGTAGTAATCATTTTTTCATATCACTTAAAGTTTTATTGACAATGTCATATGAATATCAACTACAAGTTTTATTATCTTGTGTCCCTAAACACAATGTGAAGACCGTAAACCATGCCAAGGTTCAGAAGCAAGATCGACAACTCCTGTACACATCAAAGAGAAATACTTTGTCCAGTTTGCACTTGATATCGAAAAGAGAGCAATGTACATGGACAGATCATAAATTAATACAAACAGAGGAAATTTGGAAAGCCCATCATCATTACTATGCAGTAAGGAATATGTCGTTTGCATCACAAAGCAGTGGATGTTCACACATCATGAAAATGTCATCCTAAATAAACGATCCTTATAGCCAAATCTGAATTCATTCAATTTTTTCCAAATTGGACATCAACATAAAATTTTGAAGTTATTCTAACCATCTGCTTATTGGTCGATCAAAAGAATTTAACATAAAACTCGGGTTCAGAAGGTTGAAGTGAAAATAAAAGATTGATCTCGAATAGGTCATAAAATCGTAGTTCAGAATCTATAATGTGATATATAGGAAATCGGGTGTAAATGTCCATGTCTTAATCTGTAGCTTTTATTGTATGTCCACGTCGTAAAATCTCACTTACAGCCCTGTTAAACGCGTTTGAGTGCGTCAAAATCATCGTTTTGCATTTACCTTGAAGTTGTTATACGAAACTAAAATGATTTTCCTCGCTTTACAATGAACATCAACGACATATGGAGAAAATAAGAGTCCAGTCAGTAGATATTACTCGGATCACATGTTCGTTCACCTCAGCGTCGAATTTAGAAGAGAACCTCATTTCGTAACGACCTAAACCCGATGTGAAATACAAAAGCAATTTTTAGAATCAATAATATTAGATAGAGTAAGAAGATAGGATACAATTACTGCATCTTAAATTAAGCTTTGATGAACTTCCACCTTAACTAATGAAAAAGTTGAGATAAAACTTGATTGTATTGAAGTTGTATTTTTTTTTTTTTTTTTTGTGCTTTTGGATCTGCCAAAGGTTGGATCTATTGTTGGACAAAATAGGTCCAGGGGGGTAATTTTTGTAAATAAGAATGTTTTAGAAAGTTTTGGTAATGGTGTTGTTTTGTTTTATTTTTATTCATGTATTTATTCATTTTCCTTTCTAATTCGATTTAGATTTTTTTTTTCATATTGTCCTATGAAATATTACAATTTATAAGAATGAAATATTCATAATGACTACTTTGAATATTTCTTATAAATTGTAAAATTTCACTGCACAATATTCTGAAGGTTACCACTATTTGACAGCTTAAGAATTGTGTCGTATGTTCAGGGTTCGAATGTAAACGAAACGTTCCAACATGGGCCTAAATATTGTGCACTGCTTGTCTAGCATAACCTTTGTGTAAAGTTTGCTCGTTTCATTCCTAAACTACTGTAATAAAGACCGGGATTCAGAAGCTATATAGACGGACACGTGGATAGAGGAATCACAGACGGTCGTATGGACCAACGAACTGTTCAGGAAACCCGACTGATGCATAGTAAATAGTAAATAAGAGGAAATTCTATTATACTTTGAGAGTAATTGGCATTATTTCATCCCAATGAGGCTTCAGATGAGTATTCGATTGACTATTGGAATAGTTTCTATCTCTCATGTCGACGCCAGAGAGACATTGACATACAAAAACCCTGATGCAGTGCCACCAGCAAAAAGACATACAGTCAAAAAGAAGGCATACACTTGGAAAAGAAAAACACTCGCAAAACACTGCCAGCGCTTGACTGATTAAACAGCATTTCAATTAGAAATTTTTTTATTTTTGGTGTCCAATTGATAAAATCCAGGTGACCGAATATTGGGGAACAATCAGAATCTCTTGCTACTTATTTAATTCATATTTTCCTGTATTATGTGTAGAACTGAGATTTCAGAAAGGGGTGAAATGAAAATGAAGGTTAAGACCGGGAAAAGGAAAAGTTAACTTTTAGATGAAGATTGAGGATCTAATTCCCTGAACGTTCATCCTACAGTTATCAATGATATCACTTATCTGGGTTTTGTTTCCTAAGAAATCGTACATGTCTACTATAGGGAGCAGTTTGTCTAGACCTCGACCTAAGCATTATGTTATTCCTCTGATCTGTATCTCATGTTAGTGCATGTTGATGTTTATGTATTTTTCACTCAATAGTCAAAAGAATCTTTCATTATACTAGAAAACAAAATTATATAAGTAATAATTTTCTCAAAATTCAAATTTATCATGATGATACATAGAATAAATATTTTTAATTACATTCTCACTTTAGGAAACAGTCACAGTAAAACAAAAAACCCTCGAAGAATTAAATGTTACTTAGAAACTGAAAATAAATACTGAGGGGTGTACCCCATACAACGTCACTTGTCTTGATCATCTCAGCGTTGATATTTTTTTTTATAAGAGTAGTGTAAAGTTGGTTGAAATAATTTCCGCTAATTTCCTCTTTATCGTTCATAGAACGACATAAATTGACATACCGAGAGAAATAGTCCCTGTTTCTAACTCTGTGATGTACTTGTATTAAGAGTGTATGTTACATCAAATGTGGATGTGCAGTTGTGAAATCACTTCAACCTATTTTCAATTAATCAACAACGTTGGCCGAAATAAGAACTAAAGTGAATGGTATGACTACCGATTGGGAAATAAGGGAAAGCCTGCCATTGTCTTGGGTTTGATAACCGTTCGTGGAATGTTGGAAAGTCCTCTCTTGTTTTATGTATGATAACCGAGCCAATACCGACTGTGTTAGAGTCTGTCATTGTGGGAAATTCTGTCACTCTCCAAGGTATGATTACCGATTGGAAACCGTGGGAAATTCTGTCATTGTGGGAATTATGTCATCCTTCTGGATATAATTACCGATTGGAAACCTTAGGACATTATTTCATTGTGGGAAATTCCGTCACTCTCCTGGGTATAATTACCAATGGAAACCGTGGGATAAACATCTCACTGTGGGAAATTCTGTCATTCTCCTGGGTATAATTATCGATTGGAAACCGTGGGAGATTCTGCCATTGTAGGAAATTCTGTCATTCTCTTGGGTATAATTACCGACTGAAACCGTGCGAGATTCTGTCATTATGGGAAATTCTGTCACTCTTCTGTGTATAATTACCGATTGGAAACCGTGGGACAGTCTGCCATTTTCCTCTTCATGACTATCGAATAGGGAATAATGGCAAGTCTGTCCCTATCCTGGGTATGACTACCAAATGGGGATTGTGGGATAGTGTATCACTGTCCTGAATATGATTGCTGATTAGGAGCTGTAGGAAAGTTTGTCCCTGTCCTGTTTATATCTGCATATCGGGGATCGAGAGAACCACACTACCGGGTATGCCTACC
The DNA here is from genome assembly GCA_035048485.1 of Pteria penguin. NCBI lineage: Eukaryota > Metazoa > Mollusca > Bivalvia > Pterioida > Pteriidae > Pteria > Pteria penguin. The sequence continues at coordinate 22,945,111 of CM068585.1, forward strand.
GTCTCGGACTGTGGGAAAGTATGTCGCTGTCCAGGGTATTATTAGCGGTTGATGATGTAGGAAAGCCTGTCCCTATCCAGGATTTGATTGCCGATTGGGGACTGTGGGGAAAACTTTCCCTGTGCGGAGTATGATTACTGACTTGGGATTATGGGAAGTCTACCACCACTGTCCTTAGTATGATTACCGGTTGAGAATGTAGGAAAGACTGTCCCTGTCTAGGATATGACTGCCGATTGGGGACGTGGGGAAAACTTTCCCTGTATGGAATATGATTATTGACTACGAACTGTGAGAAAGCCTACCACTGTCCTTATTATGGATACTGGGTTGAGGACGCTGGAAAGTCTGTCCCTGTCCAGAATATTCGGGACTATGGAAAAATCTCTATATAGATATATATTTATTATGGTTGTCTTCTTCATTGTTTAATGTATTTGCCATTTGTAAAGTATAGCTTACTAGATCTAGATTTTCTGTCTGTCATACTTCTGTTTGATAAACTATCTTCACACGCAACTTGTGTTTTTGGAACACTAGTTTACAGTTCTTTCTGTTTATCTAATATGCATACACACTTTAATGTAGAAATCGCAGATCATCTGTAAAAATTTGCCAATTGCTCTTCCTATCAAAGAAACCAGTTAATTAAGAAATTAATTTGATATTTTTATTTCTTTGATATATAAAAATACATGTAGTAACACTGACAATACATACACTAGTAGATCAGAGTTCATTCGGAGTCAAACACTATGAATCATATACACATGTAACAATATCATTTGTTGTGTACGGTTGTATGAATTTACACGTACGTACACGATAATATAAACACTCTCTTCTTATTTCTCTGGTCACATTTACAGCAGTATCTTATAATTAAGATATCGGTTGTACATCACATTCTAATGCTGCATTATGAAATTATAACCAGGACGATTTACACTTTATTAGTCATATTTCTTAGCAATTCCTGAATTTGAATTCAAGTCGACATTTATCTAAGATTTCATTGGGAAGTTCATTGAAAACTTAAATTGACGTGTACTTCTTCAATATTCTGTTATCAAAAAGACAAAATTTAACAGTGTTTAATTTCAGTCAAAACAGAAAAAAAATGAGAGAATGATAAAAAGTCGTATTTTCAATCAAGCAGTGAACTATATATAAGGACAAGTGGTGATAACACCATTATATTTTTACATACAAGAATAGCACCTTTTTACATTCAGTTAAAACGTCAATATTGCTTAAAATACATAAAAATCATATAGCTAGAGAAGGAGGAAACATCAAAGTGTGACCTTGACTTTTATGCTGCCTTTGTAAACATTCAACTATAATAAACACAGCTATATACAATTTGTGAAGCTATTCATCATTTGTATAACCACTGTACGAGGAATTTGATTTTCATAATACTGATGAAGATATTAATGATGAGAATGAAAACCTCGCTCTCATGCGATAAGATCAATGTGCCATGTCACTTAGACCGGATTTACTATCACAGGGATACGCACCAGAGTTAAAATCTCACTTACGTCCGTTTTTCCTGTTATCATATAGACAAATTTATTATCAAGTTCCCCTCAAAATGAATGAGATGAAATACATATTGCATGTAACGAGAGAGGAACCAATATCGCACTACTCGGAATCTGAGGGTCGGAATATGTAAAACCTATCTCCGAATTCCCTCTGCGACTCTGATTGAGATTAAAAGCGCTGATGAAAGAGGATAGACGGACTGAAATGGATTATTCAACCCTCCATATATCACACGCCGGTATGCTTCCTCCAAGATAGAATTATCTGGGGAGATTTAGAGAGACTTTGCACCCTGTGATGTATTCCTTAAATTTGTGAAATGTCAGGAAATATGAAATTTTATCTATGCACTATATCATCTGCACAACTTTTCAGAAAGGTCAAAATGTTGATAAAATCAGCCATAAACTCAATTTAATTTTCCAGATATATACGCAAGTTGCTATGGAAACGTGATGATGTATCTTTTATATTTTTTCATCAGAAAACCTAAGATAAATACTGGATTGCTTATCAATTTTGGCAGACTTGAATGAAAAATAGTATGAAAATTCTGATCTATTCCTATGCAACCAAATTACATACAAACTTTATCTTAAAAGTTACATGAAGAACAGCTAACAGAACAAGAATACGCAAACATCTGTCTGTTGCTTTTTTGTAATTCTAGCAAGAAAATTTGTTTGAAAATGACTATTAAAATACAAAATGTACATGGATAAAGAAAAACTCTTAATTTCTTAGAAACTATATTTAAGTATTTGACACAATTAACTATCAAGCTTTAATATATAGGAAGTGTTTTGGTATTGATATCGCTCCTCAATCGTAGAGATTTTGGACTGTGCATGTAGATATTCCTTATTCTATCATACATATATTCTGCATGTACATAGCAATTGTGAATGACATATTTCTTTGTACACGGTACATGAACGACAGATCACTGCTTCCAATCGTAGACATAAAATGGACGGAATATATGAGAAAACAATAACGTCTGTGTCATTTAATGCACTATTAAAATTTATATTCAACATCTTTGGCATCAGGGATTTCTACAGGTCTGGGCTGTGTCTTACACATAGGACGGCGAACAACTTTCAGACTTGGGTCTGTCGTTTCGAACACGTTCGCTATCTCTTCGCACACTACTCGTGAGACCATGTTTCCTCTCAAATGTCTCTCTAGGGGTCAACCCCGAATATTCTTTGTGTTTTGAACTGATGGAATAAATGTCTGTACAATGTGTTTTTGACGAGTTATTTCCCCTGTCAAAAATAGATGTAGACTGCAATGGCGGATATGATGCTGATCTGTTGTATTCTGGGTAATTCTTTTCATCATCTGAAACAGAGAGCATACATCTATACAAATCAGTTTTCCAAAGAATGATCGCTGCTGTACATGCTTTTATGGAAACTCGTGCCGTATAATGGCGAAACGATTTGATATGAGAAAAGAGGAGATAAATAAAGTTTTGCGATAAAGATTGCAATAGGATATACTGAGATTCAAATGTGGTAAACTTTTTCATTTGGCTTTGAAATATGTTTCACAAATACCACAAGGGATCGCTTTCACAAACAAATTTTGGATTTTGTATGGAATAGAACAAACAAAATTAATAATACATGTATATCTAATGCTTTGGACAATGGCTTAAATGAACAAAATTTGTGAATTTGGACAACAAAAGAAAGACGTGCAAAAAATAACCGAGAAAAAAAATCTACACAATATTCTACTGTTAACGATGTACATGACAAGTACATGCGAATAATGGTTGTGTTGCAGTGATTCGGAACTCATTCAGATCTATGGAGGCAATATTATAAAAGAAAACCTGCAAGTCATAATCTGACAACATCAAGTCATAACAGGTCATGCTGGACAGCAATACCTGAATGTTGAGAAATCGTTGATACACAACTTGACCTCGCGATCTGTAAGAGGGCGAAAAAAGCTCACTTAAGCGATATAACAAAAATACTCCAAAGAATCGTTCAGGAGTCCCCGGTTTTCTTTTTAAAATCTCATCGTACTTTTTTTTTTAATTTTTTCTTGTATAGAGTTATGTACTTCGAATTCATATAAATGTATTTCGATTGTTATTCATTGGTTACAGAGAATCTTCTACTTTGCATTATCACTTTACTTGTTTCAAGATACTTTGCTACAAATAAGATTTATTTTCTAGTTTCTTTTGTATATATATTATACATGTCAACATACGTCAGGGACTAAGCAGAGGCCTTTACGCTACACTATCAGTATGCATCTCTCTGGTTTAGGCTAATTTTTGATTTAGCAACTAGAAATGGTTTATTATCAAAAAAAAAACAGCAATGAAAACATCTTTAAAAAAGTACATAACAAACTTTTACTCATTTTTCTTCTTCATAATTTGTCTTACTGTTTTGCATCCAACATACTTACGTTTTGCGTTATCTATGCGCGATTTACTTACCATGCAAGTTGCCACTAGAGGGAGCTTCCATGTCACTACTACCATGTCCACTATCGCTTGTCGTCATCTCTGTTGACGTGTCGCTTGTGCTATCATGTGTCGATTTTATCTACAAATAAAATAAAAAAAAAAACATTAATATTTCTAAATCTGCTGCATTAATGTGAACAATATTTCACATCTGAATCACCCCCCCCCCTTTCTCTCTCAATTATTAACTTTAATGTTTAGATATACATGTATGTATACAGACACAAGATCATTAATTCAACAAAAACTGCCAGATTTCTGAACATTTTGGCCAGCTTATAATCGCAAATCATGCCAAGTGTGTCGTCAATGACTATTTACTACCTCGCCCCTCCCTCCCGCGGTCTCTGTCAATTTCCTTCGCATCTGTCAGTCTATTTACTTTCCTTTACAATGGATCTGATTTTGGTCGATCGTATTGCATTTTCATTAACCATAACAGTCAACAAATAATCACCTATGTCCAGTTTGGTAGATTTGTGACGGGGATTGGATTCAATTACAGGTAATAAAATTAACGAATATTTCAGTAGAGACCAGTTCCTACATGATCGAATTCAATTACATGCTGGAATCGCATTTCCAATGTTATCTTTCGAAGATTTTGTCATTAACACCAGAGTCTGGGATATTTAGATTTTGATCTAGCAGTATCTTTATACAAAGCCCCCATTCAAGAACCGTCCAATAGATCAGTTTACTTTTCAGAGAGTCTAAATGGCTTTGTAATGACGCTGTCCACACGATAGGGGAGGTCATTCCAACTATGTGATTAGCCCAGGTCAACCCACCATTATCTTGTATTATAACAATTCGAGCTTTTGATGGATGGGCCGTTACGAGAGTCAATTTTTCCCTTAACGGCGTAGTAATAAACGGTCTGATCACCATATATCACACTCACTGCGTGAACCAATCACATACACGCCGAAAAATAGTTCCTAGCTCATGAACCTGCACATCCACAAAGTAAATGAAACAGACAATAACAATGGAAAATAAAAAAAAAATTAGACGTGCACCGGCCACATGAACTCATTGTTGAAAAATATATGTTTTCTGATAAATCTTTGTTCTATGGGGATATGTTCGGAAAAATGAGCTCTCTTAATATTTGATCATGATGAGGTCATTGTGTAATAAAACGTCATGTCTGAAAAGGCCATCCTCTTTTAACGTGTAATCAGGCACTGTTGGATACATAAAAGTACATAAGATGATCATTTGTTTACACAAAACCCAGAAAGTAAGTTGCAAATCTATTTTGCCTCTCTCTCTCTTCTCACCTGTTTATTGTCCGAGGGTTGACGATCTGGATTGATCAGGAATTGATGAAACTGATGCTTAAAATGGTCTTGTTCTTGGACCACAGAATTCTGATAAGGGTGATACTGTGCATTCTGAAAAAAGAGAACGAACGGTTCTAATTAAGTCAGTGTATTTCACGGATTAAATATACATAATTCAAGTGTGTTCTTCAATCAAATCCAGCGAAGGGTTTCAAAATGCACATGCTGAACTGTGAAATAGACACATGGATAAATCTTTAACACACACTACCTAAGAATTCTTAATAAAGACTCAGTTAATTCTATATTAAAGCTATCCCGGTAAAGGCCATTTATACAATTAACCCAATAAAGTAATGTAGCCCACTTAAGTTTTGTGCTGTACAGAAGGGTTATTAGAGTTAAGGTCATCACAAGTATTACTGATTTTGTACTGATTTTGTACTTCAATTTGAAAACCTTATTGAGAACTTCCATATATTTCTCAATAACGAGTATAATTCTGAAACTATGCTGATTGTATGGTCTTTCTATACTCAATTATGGATATGCATGAAACGCCAAATGGCGCGTGTAATTGCAAGTGCATTTTGTCTGAGAGATTTTGGGATTAGATACAGATCGCCCTCTGTAAGCGACTCTCTAAACATTGAGACATTCATTGTTTCTAGCACTAATCTTTGTTTTAATCTCTCAGAAAAAAAATCATTTAAAAAATTTCCGAACCCCTTGCGTGTGAAGTACATCTAAGACGCGCGGACCACACAATGTCTTCACACGCCTGGGGTGAGTCACAGACCGTTGTCTTTCCTCCGAAAACATTTCAAATACAAAAACAATTATTTCCCTCATAAAATCACTCAAATGAGATCGTTTGAAATAAAATATCCAAATCCAAAACCGATTTGCGGGGATTTCTGTCATACTTCGGTAATTAACAAGTTTCTCATTTCAGTACCCGTTACTGCGATCATGTGATGCACCCAGGACTCCCTTATTCTACTATATTGTTTAAAATCAGTCCAGTTTTGATTCAGTGACATTTTCAATTTGATGCTTGATAGAAATTTCATTTACCGCTTGATTAAATATCACAATAATTAGACGACCGGGAGTGAGGAAGCAAATAAACCTGAGTATGAATTCATCATGGTTGTTAATTCTAATGCGTTTATCTTTTGCAGGTTTCCATCAAATTAAATAACAGGGAAACATTACATTTGGAATCAATGTTATGCTGGGAAAGATACACTTAAAATGTATGAATTGCTCTACAACAACGCCGAAAGTCCTAAGAAGGATATCTAATATCATTATTGTGTCTACATGTGTATATTTTAAAATGCTGAGATTTAGGGGGGATACATAGATAGAAACAATTCACTATCCTTCATATGGTTTGTATATACGTATATATTTAACATGGCGGATACAACATAAGTTCACTGTAATTAAGAACAAAGCAGAAACAAGCAAAAAATGTCGCAATACTTTTTTATCTTGACACAATCTTGTATAGGACCGAGTTGCCAGATTGAAATAAACGATGCATTATGAGAGTAGTCGTTTAACGAAGTGCAATCATGCAACAAAACTCCCGATCGATCCAGAGATCACTAAATCAAAATGGCCGCTCAACTTCACAAAAACAGCGGCTCTTGTGGCGGTGGGTAATCGTTGGATCTCTAGCCAGGTGTAGAGGTATTGTTACGCCATCATGTGATGGGTGTTTCTGGGTATTGAGCACACTAATCCTTTCATTCAGTCGCTATACATAGGCTAATAATCTATGTTACACCTACAGTGACGCTCGTCCCTGTAGCATCCAAAATTACAAGATACGAGTCCATTAAAGTAGACCTTAATAGACTGGAGGCCAAAGTGATTTGTCCGAACTGACATACTTGAGTATTGAGGTCACATTAGTTGGTCAGAAACCGCTGTCATTTGTCTTTGGGCATTTTCTTGACCATTTGAGTCAGTATGAGAAATTGAGAATGTTTTTGTGATAATGTTGTGTATTCTTCACTTCTCGTTTTAGTCAACTGGTACAATTGTAAAAATTCATATGGTGGAAACTGTTACAACAGCCACGTATAATAAACAATTTTTAAATTCGAGGTCAAACCTGTTATAAAGACCAGAGTGAAACTTTCACCTTCTTGGGCGGTCACTTTTATGATCCATATTGCTCATACTTTACACCTGTTGATTAAGCCAGTTTGTCTTGCATTTGTAATAGGCAATTTTTTTCTTCCAAACTTATTACTGGGTTAATCATATGTAGAGACCTTTCTTACCTGTGTTTTTCCGAGGTCCACTAACATCGAAGAACTTGAAATATCCAGGGATTTGTCAAGGTCATCGTCCAAAGAAAAACTCACTTCCTTCTTCTTCTTCCTTAAGTCGGCATTGACGTAAGATAGATCGCCATTCTGATAAAAGTTTTTGTCTAACTCGCCGTACAATTGATCATGATGCTGCTTTTCTATCTCCTTGGCGCGTTTTCGATCGCTTCGCCTCAACAGGAAAATAATGGTGAGAATAATGGCAGAAACCAACACAGTAAACACTACAACAATCACGGAAATAACAATAAATTTGTTTGGTTCTTTGGGCTGTGGCTTGACTGTATTATTTGTATACTTTAAAACAATTCTCAACTTACACATTTCTGTTCGCGGAGGACGTCCGCTATCGGTAGCTGCAATGTCAAGGACGAATGTAGTGTCCTCTTTTATCAGAAAAGTATTAATCATAATTAATTCACCACTATGTTGGTCAAGGTCAAATATATCATGTTCATTTCCTCGTATTATTTTGAAATTTAGCTGGCTGTTGATCGGCGAATCTCTATCATACGCTTTGACGGTTGTAATGTAAGATCCTACAGGTGCTAGGTACGATATCGTCGCCGTATCGTTCGTGTCGTTAGGAAATACGACAACTGGATTGTTGTCATTGGCGTCGGCAACAATTACCGTGACCTTCGCAGAAGAGGACTGCATAGGGAGACCTTGATCATAGGCATATATAGTGAAAGTGTATTCGTCCTTGAACTCGCGGTCCAGCGTTGCTGTCGTGTTAATACGACCGTCAGAGTACATGTGGAACGGTAGATTGGGATCGGCCGACTCCGATATTGAATACGTAATCTGTGCGTTTTTGCCTTCATCAAGATCTGTAGCTGTAATTTTAGCGACAGTACTATCAGGCTTAAGTCCCTCCATGATGTACAACTGAAAGTGTGAGACGTTAAAACGCGGTGCGTTATCATTATCATCCGTGATATTGACCACAACAGTAGTAGTTCCGGTCAGTTTAGGGTTACCACTGTCTATAGCTAGAACTCGGAATGTCATCTGTGCCTGTACTTCTCTATCATACGTCATTCCAGAAGTTATAACGCCCGAGTTGTCATTTATTGTGAATTTGCTGCCGTCGGATCCGTTTTCGATGTAGTAACGTATCAGTGCGTTGTGTCCTATATCATCATCAGTGGCAGATACTTGAGAGATGACTCGACCAATGCTTAAATTCTCCTCGATAGATGCATGATAATAAGCTTTACTAAATACTGGACGATGGTCATTCTCGTCCATCACTCTTACCCTGAAATGTTTCGAGGTCGTCAGAGGTGGCACACCTTTATCACTGCAGGACACAGTCACATTATGTACAGGCCTCGCCTCTCTGTCAAGTGTCCGTTTCAGCACTACAACCTTCATGTTATCGCTTACATTTTGTAAACCAAAGACAGGATCCTGAATAACACAGGAAACCATTCCATTCCGTCCTGTGTCAGAATCCTGAATGCTGATGTGTGCAATGGCTAATTCCAAACTGGAGGATTCGGATACATTGACTGTGTCATTCTCACTGGCTCGGAGATACTTTATGTTGACGATTGGTTTATTATTCCCAGTATCGAGTACATTGACCGTCACATCCATCTGAGTTGTTTTCACTTCGTCACCACCATCACTGGCGTCCACATAGAAAGTATAAGTCTTTCTTATTCCATAATTTAAGGGGGAAATAACTCTGATGTATCCTTGCTGGTCAATACTGAAAGTCTGTTTAATCAGATTGATTTCAGGTTGATACGGACTAAAAGCATAAGAAATGAGGCCATTTTTTCCAATATCCCGGTCTTGTGCAGAACACTGCAGGATGATGCTTTCCATTGCAATACTCTCATTCACATTAACTTTATATGACGTCAGAAGAAACTCCGGTGCATGGTCATTTATGTCCAGTATCTGGACATCCACGGTCAACGTCCCGATATTAGGTGGTATCCCTCCGTCTTTAGCCATGATGTGAAACTGATAAAAGCCTTGAACTTCTCTATCAACAGGGCGCATCAGTTGAATTTTTACACTAAAACTTCCATCCCGTTTCTTAGTAACATTCAATCCGAATGTACCATTGCTAGGCACTATCTCATAGCTTTGAATGCCATTGATACCCACGTCTCTGTCTGTGGCACTTTCTATTGTCTTCTGATATCCTACCCCCGTATTTTCGGGAATCTGAATGGTTTTGATATTTGATGAGAATGACGGCACATTATCGTTTATATCTTTAAGAATGACCTTGACATTGAAAAATCGATATATATTTGTGAATTTTTCTGAATTAATGGCAACTCCAAACTCAATATCGCAGGTTGTCGATATCCTGCAAACAGTTTCTCGATCAATTACGGAAACAGTCGTTAGTCTACCGGAAGTTTTGTCTAACGAGAAGATATTTGTATTTACAATTGACCCTTGGTCAACCAATGTATAACGAAGTGAGCGGAATTCTTGGTCGGTCAAGGTCGATGATAACTGGCTACTGGCTGCTATATCACCCACTAACGTGTTGCTGGGTTGTTCTTCCAATAAGTTAAATGTCAAAGTGTCTTGTCCCTGAGATACCGAGATAAAGTAAAACGAAAGTAGAAGTAGATGCTGGAGATTCATATTCATTGCGATGCTTTTCTCCTTCATAAATCACTCCATCCTGAAAAATATAAAGTAAAGGAAATTAGAAATCTGCCTTCCACATATGAGGATACATCGAAGGTTATCCATAAAAATCAACATATATATACAACGAAGCAAAAGTATCAGTAAATCAAAATACATGTCTTAAAAGAATCAAAATTAAAACATTTCTTTAAAACGTTTTCGCTCAAAATCACCATACTGAGAACAAAACCCCCACATATTAATGATTCGTACTTAAAAATAAATTATTTTACTTATTTTTCTTCGCTAACTTGCGCCTTTACTGGAGATAGATTATAACCATCCTATCGCTTTATGAAATGCACTTCATGTGTTTCCTTTACAGCAAAAATAACTTACAAATTTTGTATCAAACAGACACAGTAAGTGCAAGTCGGAATCCGACGGAAGGACATCAGAAAAGCATTTATCACATCTCACTGACAACTTGAGCCGTGTACATCGTTTATGGTGAGTCTACCGGCACAGGTGGTGTCGAATCGGACGTTTATTTATTTACTGATCAAGCCCCCTTTATTTTAAATCCTGTCTAATCAAACAACGTACACTCACAGGTAATTCTCAATTAGAACAGGTGAGACATAATGATTAATATATCTCTGATTATGATCACTGTGATGACAAATTAAAGAGAAAATGATACCATTATATCTAATCCGTGTAATTGTACTGAATACAAAACTAACAACTTGGGTTACCATTGATTTTGTTCTTTATTTAAAGCAACATCTGGATATGTAAGGGGGGCGCAGCGTAGCACACACATTACTCATTGTGCTCATGGCATTGAATTAATGGTGGAATGACTTTTTGGTAAAATTACAAAACATTGCGTGTTTTAAAACCTAAAAAAATCAATAGAATAATACAAATAAATCAAGAATGTCCATGTTAAAGACCAAAGACCAAAAATTGTAAAAATGCCTACATGTAACGCAATCATAGCATGTATTGTTGTGTTATTTGTTGTCATACCCGGTGATGACCACATACCAGCCAGTATTCACTAGTGGGAGACACTGGGATGTCATTACCAGTGATGACTACGTTACTTCATCAAGGTATTACCGACAGATTTTCCCTCTTATCATTACTGTCATCAAGATATACCGAGTATTACCGACAGACTTTCCCTCTTATCCTTACTGTCATCAAGGTATACCGAGTATTACCGACAATCAAGGTATACTGAGTATTACTCTTATCATTACTGTCATCAAGGTATACCGAGTATTACCGACAATCAAGGTATACTGAGTATTACCGACAGACTTTCCCTCTTATCATTACTGTCGCACTCGGAATCGAACCAAAATTAAAAATTGGAAATAGATAAGAATTTACAAAGTGTTCAAGTCCAATATCTTAGTCTACTCGGTCAACGAGATCCAGTCGAGCTCGAAGATATACCCACACGTCTGCACAATGAATCGACCACCACATGGAATGTGGCATCCCTGCCTTAGGTTTACTAAGTCTTGATCACTGGCTCTGATTTACATTATAAATGGTTCTCTTTACTACTAATAATGTCGGTTTCAGAAGCCTTTACGGAATCTAATAAAGAAACTCAACTTTATGAATGTTGAAATGTTCAAATAATACACTGGGATACACTTAATAGAAATCCACATCTTGGATGTTGATCCATACATACTTTACGATACACTAGTCCGGACATTAATTATGGACTTGCCCAATATGTAACATTAAAAGTTTAAAACATATATCATAGATAAGTTTAAAATAATAAATATTTTAATCTTTTAATGTAACATACACACATGCACATAACAGAGAACTCAGACCTCAATATATACAGCATATTTATGAAATACGAATATAAAAACCTTTAATACTCTCAAACATTACGAATAAGCTTTATATTGTATACAGCAACACACAAGCGACGTCAAAATAACTCTTCAGTCAAAAAATAATGAGTAAACATGAGAGGAAAGTCCAAAGATGTCCGGAGCCTGAAGTGACCACTCGAGCTGCAAGGCTTCTGTCTAATCCGTAAGTCACACTAAATGTCCTGGGTGGCTATTTGTCCGTAACGCTTAAGAGCTAGTTAGGTCAACATTGTAACTCCTCTGTCAATATTAAACTATTTAATTGTTTTCCACTTAAAGTATTGACGTTTGCTGATGCTTAAATATAACGTCCAACTATTCACAAATTCAGTCTTTACATATAGATATGGAGTTTTGTTAACGTTCTTGAGTACATTTATTTCGAAAAGAGGGGTTTCCGGACCAAAATTTGTAAAATACGTAAGATATAACACTTTGAGAAAATGCTATTTTTAACAAAATTTTAAGACACAAAAAGTTAGTAGCTTTAAAAAATCAGTGATCGGTGTAATCTCTATCTTATCCAAGGTTTGTAATATACGGGACCAAGGACGTGATCATGTCAACTGACATACCTTAGCGGACTGGTCAATAAAGAATGTCTAGTAGTGGTCAGTTAGCACACCTCGTCCATCTCTGTTTGACAATGAAGAGTGGTTAATTGATTTTGACACAGTGAACAAGCTAATAACCTACTGCATAGGTTATGTCACAATCAGGCATTCTGTAGCCTTCGCATGTATTCGGTCTGACCTTGACCTCCCTGAACCATGAGGCTAAAGTGACCGGATACATGATGTTACTTATATGTATAAATAGATAACAGCAAAAACCTTTAATGATGAGAGTTTTTGTTTAAGCCTTTATTATGTTTTATTGAAACTGTTAGGAATAAACATGTGGTAGCTAATGCAGGATTTTGGGAAAGAAAGAAATTGGATCTTCGTGAACTGTGAAAGAGATTTTATACATATACCATGCATATTGTTGCAAATCTGCCACTAATACAGAAACATTTAAAAGTTCTTATGCGTAAAAGAGAGAGAGAGAGAGAGAGAGAGAGAGAGAGAGAGATGTCCTCTCTTCCGAGTTAGATAATATTATAATTTTCATTTTGCAGCAGAGTATACAATTATTTATCTTTGCAGACAGGTTGTCATAAGGTCCGCATGCTGTATTCAGTTTTAGCACAGATTTGGTATATTATAGAGTGTAAACTGTCGTATTTCTCGTTTAGAGTCCTGTATATCATAACCCTATCGCACTCCTAGAATACACAAGTAGGGTAACAAATTTAATAATGTATAAAATATTCATATATGGCATCTTCATGTCATGAATGGCATACATATCATAAGATATATACGTAGTCGTTCGTTTTCTGTTTAGTTTGTTTGTTTGGGATTTTTTTTCTTCTTTTTGATCTACAAAAGAGAACCCCCACGACCGTTATGTATCATGTATACAGAATACGAATTTAGGTCATTAAACCAGATTTATTGCTTATACTATTCAACCAGGGATGTGTTTAACTAATACGGTGGCGGCACCAGCATGGCAAGTAGCTCATTCTTTTTGCCCATCCACGGCAACTAGGATACGTCGATATAAAAGATTTTCCTTACCAGAATTCATTTTAAAAGAATTTTTTCAACTACTTGACACATAAAATGGTAGAGACAAGTGCAGTTATTGAATGTTACACGTATTTGATCACTATCTACACAATGTATCCTGTTTGACAGATAGGATACGCAATATCGTACTTACAGTTAATGTCTGTAGATATATCTGAATTTAATTTTTATTTACGAAACTTTGAAAAAAAATCACAATATTAACAACGTGCGCAGTTGTTGATGATGCTATTATACAAAATGCATAAATATTTTCAAAGTGGTGCGTTTAATGACATTTATACTCTGACACTAGCATTAATTCAATTTTTTAAAAAGCTCGGAGAGAGAAACTTTTACGGAGGATTGCTCAGTTAAATATATGTGCACGACTCACTAATCTTGTACGCCGAGGTCTATACTAAACTTAATTATTTGTCATAAATAGAAAGGAAAACGATGTTATATCAGAGACATAATTCTTTATACATGTCACGTTATTATAATTTTCCTAGTTTTAAGTGATTTTTGCAATCACTGGAATTAACAATAAATCAAGCAGGTTTGCACGAATTGTGTAACTGAAAATTATATCCATTAAAACATACAATAGATAAAACTTACGAACATAGTAAAACACCCTTTTGATAATAGAAAAAATTAGATAGTAGCAAGTTTTACTCATTTCAGAAATTTTCAGAAAATGCTTGTCTGAAAAGTAGATAACAATACAAAAAACACCCTGAATAACACGTCAAAGACACACAAAAAAACCCCCCAAAGCATACCAACCTTTTAGTTATAATGAAAAGTTTCCAAAAGTGTGAAAATTTGTAAAACATCCGATAAAATCCTTCTTTATAATGTAATACCCAAAATAAAACTGGGAAATCGTTGAGAATGTTTATACCGTTTTTCCAGATTACCTACACAAGGACAATTTGTGTAGTTCGGGGTCGGAATCGGTGATAAAACATCATATTACACAAAAGCCATTAGCTATAGTTCCCCGACATGCTATCAAACCTCCATCAAGGACTATCATACATACACACCTATGCACTTTACTATTGCCTTCAGTGGTGGACTCCGCTTTACCGTAATAACCATAATAAATTATACAGGTATAAAACCTTATACATTATAATATACAAAGAAAAAAGTATTTATCAATTACTCAATAAAGCTTATTTAACACAGTGTATATTTGTGTAGAATTCTTTACAGAAGATACAGTTTTGTATTTCAATGAAGTACACATTTGTGTATTTTGATATATTTCACTTTCAAGGTATACCAGTTATACATCTCCATACCACCTACACCAGCTTAGTGCATAGCACAATTTCACTCAAAATGGATTTAAAATACTTTTAAAATACACATTTTCACACTGAAATTGACATTCTAAATCGTTTTGTTGACTACTTTGAAATAAAACGTATATGTACAGAATGGATAGATGGAATAAAAGATAAATGTTCATAACAACTGTAGTAATACAAGCAAAAGGCAGATTCCCCTCTAAAACACATGAAACACATAGCTGGCATTTAGCTTGTAATTCGGTACATTGTAAAAATGACTTTTTAAAAAGTTCTCTTTTCATTTTCCCCAAATAGTTGGACCGGTATATGACTTTGATATTTATAACATCGGCTTTCCAATTATATTTAATATTTCTGTAAGCCATTTTAATCAAGACATTCTCAACAGACGTTTTAATCACCTTGACACCCTTATCACATTGGACACTTCCAAAATCTATCCAAGATGGATACTAGGTATATTTCTGTAAATTTTACTCGGTTCGACTTACGACTCAGCTAATTTGACACAAAGAAATAGATTATATATGAATAAAAGTGACTATGACGAGATAAAAACATTTTTCCGGCGCACGGTGGCGATGACAGTAGTTTTAATCTCCACTTTGGTTTACTTCCAAAACATTGATTGCCCGGTTCCATATATTTTTTTCAATTTCTCTTATGTGAAGTCCTACGCTCTCTCTCTCTCTCTCGCTCTGTCTGAATTGAGCAACAAGGGCAATGGGGAAAATGCTGTTTCTTACGTGAAAAATGATCATTAGAAATTTTACGGTAAAATGTCCGTGCTCCTTCATAGAAACCACGTGAGACACCACTTGCCCAGTGACCAAACACTTTCTCCAATACAAAGCAATATTGATAAGATAATTCCACTGCTTTGTACAGGAAATATCATAGATACAGAGATTTAATCTTACAGCGGTTTACACAATACTTCTGAAGACCGTAGAATTTGTAATTTATCTACCAACTAGCTGTTATGGTATGAGGGTATCTGTCACGTGACCTTAACATGATCGATGGCCATTAAGTTTCAAGACAATTGAGTAATCGGGCTGTCACACACAACTACTTTTGATGATAAATATTAGAGATCTATCCATGATAGATTGTTAGATTTTATCATTTGAAGGAGTATTTCAATTTCGAATACTTTCTTCTTTGATTAATGGATTTCAAAATTATTTTCGTTTTATAAATTTTTTATTCGAAGTATGACATTATTAATTTTTCCTTTTCATTTCAAATACAAAATAGCTATCGCACATAATGGATGTAATGCTGTTATTAGTTCCATCATTGTGTTTGATTGTGATTGATTCTTGTTTTACGACACACCAAGAATACGACTTGCAAGGTGACGACATCTGCCTGATGCAATGCACAGAAATTTAGACCATTGCAAGGGAACCACCAAGAGCAAAAAGAATTTTAAATGTACTATCGTGACACGGGACCTCGGTTTTCACCTTTTCATTCAAAAGACAGGACACCTGACAAGCCATTATCGAGATTCGAACCCAAAACCTGACCTTCACGAACAGAGCACAACTGATTCAGTAAAATGATATACATTTCGTGGGATCAAAAAGTACAGTGACTTTAAGGGAAACAAGTTCGATTAACGTTTTATACCTTAACTTATATACTGCATGTATATCTATACTAATGTACATCATATATACAGTGAGAGTGTAAGTCAGAGTGACATTCTTTTTGGATACACCATTTGGTCCAGTTGATTTATGCTTGACAGGTTTCACTGGGGCAAGCTATAACTCATTCAAGGCTGTCCAACCACCTAACACTCAAAAAGCAGCGACCTGTCCTCAGTGGCCGGTCCTGTCATCTTAATGAACACTTCAATCTGAGTTGCTTTCTGTATTGAATATACTAGCAATATTTCTTCTCTTTATATTGAGTAATCATCACTCGATAACACCATGCAGAACATTATTCCACAACACGTTATTCAGCGTCCACACATGTGTTCGATGTGTAACACCATCATTATGGAAGCACCATGCACTATGTATGCTTCTATTTACCTATTTATAAAGTATATTTGTACGAGACCGCTGCTCTTTGATGATCGCAAAATTTCTTTATGTCTTATAAAACATAATTATTTTCTTTTTTTTTCATAACTATGCTTCTGCATGATGGACCCATCGTCCCATCCCCAAACCTTCGTCAATGTCCGTTTTTACAACTTTCACCTTTTGACTTTGTCAGAGATTTGATGTCCATCACGTCATGGCGTCATGAAGCGTTACTGACTTTATAAGAAAATTTTGACCATTGTCGTTAACATAATTATCTTGATCAAAAACAAATATTCAGTGTTTCAGAGCGTAACTCAAGAAATTTATAATATTCCGTTTGACATCAGATAAGTATATTTTTATCTAAATAAGAGAGAAGTGTAAAAACATTAATGTTTTCGATATATACGTGTCTTTACCTTCACAAGTATAGTTATTCCATTTTCCAATTACTACGAACTGGCCACGTTCAGAGACAAAAAATGTATGACAGAGTCGCCAGAAATTCTTACGACTTGCAGTTTGATTGTTTGTTAATAAATTAAGCTGACACTGACCAATATAACTTTATTATAGCATGTTCCGTCTACCTGCGTGCTGTAAACAAGTTTATTGTTAATTACTAACTGTCAAAACACAGGTAGGACTAGATGTAGCCCGGATGTAGTCAGGGGAGGGTTACAGGTAATGCTTGACAATGTACACAAATTTTCACAGCTTTCAAAGTCTTGACACCCTATTATCTTTATGTGAAATATGTAATTCTGTTCACAGCAATCATCGTAAAAATGTCGCAGATTACATCACACATTTCTAGACTTCATAATTATTTATAAAATGTTAATAGATATTATACAGTCGCCAAAAAAGTCTTATCTTGGTAGTACAGTAGTACTTGGTAAAGTGATGTATGCCTCACATATTTATTAATGTTTTAAAATCACAAGTTGCAAATGTGGTGTCTGCACTTTTATTATTTGGTTCAGTGGTTATGTTTTGCTTTTTGAACATATGGAAGAGAAAAATTAAAAGTAAAACCAGATAAAGCGCTAAATTTCACTGCAAATTAGCATTTATAAGTACGCATGATCAATAAAATCAGTCTACAAAGATGGAAAATAAACAATTAATGAATCAAAAGTAGTGACAAAATGTCGAAATGATATTTCGGTTATAAGGAAATTACCCCGTTCAAATATAGGAGAAAAACACTTTGCATTTCGAGTAGAAAAAAGAATGAAAAAAAATGCATTTCTGACGTCGAGGGTCAGAAGTGGTACCCCCCAAAAAATCTAATTAACCAGCAATTCGACAAAAACTAATGTGTATGTAGTGAATGATGCAAAAATTATACAAAACTAATAAGTTTCTGAGAAACTTATATTAACGATCTCTACACGTATACATAAAGAATGTATTATCAGATTGTTCTAAGATACATGATGAAATAAGTAATCGTTAGTAGAAGAGTAATAATACTTACCAAGTAAGTCAGTTTCTGCTAGCTGGAATATTTACTCTGTATTTAATTCAGCATATTCCAACAACTTTTGACGTCTGTAATGTGAAATAAAACCAATCTTGATTTATTATTGCAATCATATTCTCAAAAGAGAAATCACACCATAGATAATACATTGAAAAGCATCTAAAGACAAGCCATTGACTTAAGTACTTTGTTGACTTTACGATTAAAGCAATAAAAGAGGACACAAAACCGCCCCGTGTCTCACACCTTTACATATATCAGAACTGTGAAGTCGTGATTAGATGTAATCACTATCAGTTGTTTTATCATTCCTCGGCAAACAAACAATGATAGTCAATCTCATGGGGATTAGTACTAATATAATAGGGCTTGATAAACCTGGCTTCACTTCAAAAGGGAAACCATCCCGACCTGCCGAATTGTAATTACGCACGTCAAGGGGAATTAATCAGGTGTGATTTACTGTATCAACTACAGATTTGGTTGAAGGACAGAGATCCTTATATTCCTTATTAGATGAAGCAATTGAATAAATGTAAAAATTTCACACAATAATATCAATAAAAATATCCTCGGAACTTTATCTTATCTTAATACTTTTATGTCTTATAAAGACAAATCTAAAGAAATCTATTCTACAAATTCCTATAGACATGCTAGTTTGAAATCTAACATACAGATGAAAATGTTTCTACTTGAACAACTTTCGTGGAGCGGTGTTTCTGACATATTTATGTATAATTTAACTTTACTAAAAATGCGGAAGAATTTTTAATTCTACTGTTTAGCGTTGACTCCTTGGAGTTTCTTTATTATTATTTTTTTTTCTTTATTATTCTTATAATTATTTTTTTTATATATTATTATATTGAAATATATATTACAGTATACAGTATATACAGTATATTATTATACTGTGCTATTCTAACTATTGCTTGATAAAGGCCAGGAGGCCGAAAATTTGCGGCAAAGAGTGTTTGTGTTATTTCTTTTTTATTATTTTTTTCTTTTTGTTAACGTTATTTCTTCATTTTCATTTCATTTTTCATTTAAAAAAAAATAAAAAATGTTCAATCCTACCACGCAATAAAAATTTTCTGGAATGTACATAGATCCAAGTTTTCCCCGGTAACATATTCAATCCGTCATACATTCAGAACTCGATGATTAAACTTAGTCAGTGTTCAATAAAGTCCATATACCAGATAATCTTTTCTACCCCCTACGCTACCTGGCCACTGAAGATGTCAACTTTAGAAATAGTAAATTGGTAACTAAATATTTCCTGACCATACAATGTCCCAAACAGAAAAAAGAAACCTGATTCGTCATCTTATCTTCAAGTAATATTGGCCCAGGTATTGAACGGAAGGCATTTAATATAACCGGCGATTTGACAGCGCAAATTACACAGAATGTTAAATGACAGAAAAATAAAGTCAATCAGTTTATTTGTAAACGTTCTTGCAACAAATATTTGTTTAAAATCTTGGTAATAGTTTACTCAAATTTTGTAATATGAAGAGTTATTACACAGTATATATTGATCTATTCTTCAATATTTGTTCAGTGTTGTAGGACTTGAGCAAACTAACGCGACGTGGTGTATCTTTGTCCTGTATCAATGTTAATTAAGACGATTTCTCTTTTCTTGTTTTTCTACAATCATGATAACTCAACCTGCTCAGCTTTAAGTCCTCTACTTGACTGTCGGTCATAAGATGTAGTAGAAAATGGGAGGGAAAAAAGAAAAACAATTTCATTTCCCAGTTATACGACTGGCTTATATTCCACTATCCACATATTGTAAACCAAAGTGCAATTAAGTACTGTGATAGTAGACAAAGACGTAAATATATATGGGTTTTTTTTTCTTTGAAGTTTGTTTATCATTTTACACAATGCCTTTATTATTTCACTTATATTGTGGCGACACCTTCATGCTGTATAGTCTCATGTCGTGGCGACACCTATCTGCTATACAGCCTTCTATAGTGGTGACATCCACCTACTGGTTAGCAGGACCCGCCCTAGCGAGGAATGTTTACAAACTTTACCATAACATTAAATATATTGTATGCTTTTTCAAGTATATGCATATGATTGCTATATCTCAGTAATATAGCCCTGACATACTTTATCACATCTAAACGTCAATCATTAACGTTATCTATGCCATACTATTTTACTCATTTTTCTTATTTTCTTACAGTTGTACACAATACATGTAGCTTTTAGAATGATTAGCCAAAATATAAAGGCTTAGGTACCAACACATACTCTGACATGCATTATTTTATTTTATGATTCACCCAAGGACATTTTTCAAGGATTCCAACGTTTACATTTCCATCAATTAAAATAATTCCGTGTTTACAAAATCTCGCTTCAAATGTCAAGACATCTAAGATTTAGTAAGGCTACAATTTACTTCAAGAAGGCCACCATTTGTATACTTAGGGATTTTGACCAAATATAAATGTTTATAAAATATTTAAATGATTGAAAAATTACTGTGCGTTTTGTAGTGTCGATGCTTATAGAAGAGAAACCTTTGCAGGTAGCTCTAGGAGTGGGTAAGTCCCATGCCAATTAATTTGAAGAACATGTCAATATTGACTACCATACCTGCACGGAGATGTGAGGATGGGTCAATATTTAAACAGATTCGATAAAAAGATGTTTGTAACGGGTTGATCATTATTTAATGGGCGACAAATCCATGCGTAAACGAACGAGAGGAAATTATCAAAACCGAATTACCGGAGTAAAATAAACATGACAAAACGAGATTCACTCAAAGGGAAACACGACAAGATAAAGTTAAACCTCCCTTTTCGTCAAGAATACATCAAATACATTTATCTTTGATTACGTCATCACAATAATGTAAAAATATTCCTGTCTAAAAGAGAAAACAGAAGACTTCTGATAAAGCTGTATGACAAAAATCACCAAGGACCTGCACACACCCCCCCCCCCCCCAAAAAAAAAGAAAATAGTAGAATATACACGGAACAACATTACCAAAATGTTCGATTGGGCTGCGGTTACGATACCGAATTAGGACGGTCAATTGAAGTAACAAACGTCACTCAATTGGACCAGAGACATAGAAAGTAGTCTATGTTTCTGATTGGACGTTTGACTACCGTTAAATTCAATTTCAACAGCTTCATAGATCTGATCAGAAAGAAATTCAACCTAACTACATCTTCTTCACAATTAAAATCAGATATTAACGAATTAATAAGGAAAACGTGTGCTTACCACAAGATCCTTTGATATATGTTACCTCCACTTTAGAAGACTTCAATTATAAAAATATCCTATCTAACTTTTAATACTTGTATTCATTGAGCCAACTTCTGCTCGGTAACATTCCTCATCAAACACAAAACCGAAATTGAAATCTGGGAACATTACTTACAAGTAAATCTGGAAAGATAAAATATTTTTTACTATCTGATAAACGACTCCCATTAACCTTTGTCAAACATGTAACATCACTCAACACTAACCCGTGACGGACTGTTATCTTGCAGTTTAACATCAAATGAAGGGTTATCTGCCCCTACTTACAACACTGCTCTATCGAGTAGTGTTATATTCAATATTCTCACCGATTTCTTCAGAACAATACAATGTACTAAATACCAGGTTTCAGACAATACAACACAGATGTGAGAGATGTCGTGGTGTCAAGTTTTCTTGTAATATGACTAATTTTTAGATATTCTGCATTCTGTTCAGTCTCTTAAATCTCTTTTCAATTCCATCTACTGAAATTACATGCAATTTATAGGTTTATTTACAAATTGATTTAAATTGATCTCATTCCAATTTACATTTGCTAAATATTCGTTTCATTTTCTGTAAGATTTATTCATAGAAGTCAATAAACGATATACATGCGGTGTATATTGACTAAGACATTACAAGTTTACTTTTTCTAGTAAATCGGTTGAAGATTATTTTCCATTCATAACATTGAAAAAATCACTTAATTTATGCACTTCTATGTAAGAAAATAACAATGTAACAGTGTACGTTGTGTGTTAGTATTGCCAGTATAGGATTCAAAGCCGAGTGACCGGAGTTCAAATCCTGGTCCTGCTGCAATGATATTCTCGTCAGTACCAGAAAAAAACCCCAAATTGTCAGATATTGAATAAGTAAAATATCAATACTGATGCAAGGCAAATGACATTGACTAACAACATAGGGCATTGTGGACAAGCGTGAACCCCCTGGAAACCAGACGTGATTCAAGGTGCTCTAAACATCATTGTCCATCCAACATTTTGCAACACTCATACTTTTGGTTTATGTTTTGCTTACAAACTGAGAAACCTGCGCCAACATTTGTGCCGCCACTTTATGATCTTGATATTGAGCAAGCATACAGCATTTTAAAGTACTCAAAGATGATGATAAATCGGTTTCATATATTATGAAATCATGAAAACTCCATAATTACAGTATTTTGAAAAAAAAAAAAACTTCAGAATTCCTACGGTACCGTACGCGTATGAGTAGAATAACTAGAAGTGTTGGAATAGTTACACGGAGTAAGTGCAGGGGCATGAAATATGAAGTTGCTTATCTATACAAAGATGAGATTTTATCATCATCCAACATAAGTCAACAAGTTTATATACACTCTAATTGCATCAAGTTAAGGCATCGGTATAAAAAAGATGAATATTTTCTGTCGTATCATGTACGGATGTTATCGGTCATCTGAACGGATCTGTAGAAATCGGTATACAACATAAAAAACACCGCGCTCTTCAGATCTTTATCACAAACGACTTCTCCTTCAAAGCCAGACGTTCTGCGAAGTGAAGAACTCCTCTCAAAATTTGACTCACTATTTGTGATTTCAGGGATAAAATAACATTAAATCTGAGTTAAAATCGTAAACTTAATTTTACGTAAAAGATAGGCAATGCGGATATGATATGGGGATTGGATGATAACATCGTTAGTTGCTTTCTCAGATTTGATATTTATCTTTTACGGATTAAGGGAAGCCATGGAGCGAGATGGGAGATAGATTCAATAAAATTTTCATATCATGATAAAGTACGAGGAATGAAACTCCCATCAAGCTGGTTTGTCTCACGTGACTTTTTATTTATTTTAAAATGACATTTCCCAGTGTGACCCCAAGAAGTGATGTTATCAAACATTATCTATCAATGCACGTGCAAAAGACTTAGGAAGTAAAATGAAAATACATGTACATTAAATAATATAAGGATGAATTTATCTCGAATCTTGTCCTATTTCTAGACTTCAGAAGAACACAAACCCTTGAACTTTAAGATTACAAAGTTTTTTTCTTTTTATAAATTTAGTTTAGAAACACAAGTACACACAAGGAATGAATCTCGCCTGTATGATTTACTAGTTCTGATGGCTTAGTACTAATTAAGAAGGAATAGCACGACCCAATGCTATATAGAGGACTTTTATTGTATAACTACATGTGCATGTTAACAGAAAAAATATTCCAACTTTAATAATATACATGATAGTGCTAGTGGTTGTATATGAGAATTATAACATAAGTGATACACTATGCCAAATGTTCATTGTCTTGATAACCTATATTTTCATTTATAATTTTATTACAAGTATCACGGACCGTGACCTATTACATACTGGTATATTCATGTGTGTCTTATTTGTACGCTGTATACTTCTTTCAATACCACACATTTACAATATTCCTTTTCGTCCTTGTTCTACATTTTTTTTATCAACGTAATTTTTTTTCTAAGTTAAATGGACAGTTTAAGATTCCTGATTAGACCAAAATTGCTTATACACTACGAAGTCAAATGCCCTTACATTGAAACTTTGTAAAGTATTTAAGCTTTTTAAAAATCAATGTTTTACAATTGGGAAAAATTTACTTAAGTGAAAATAAGAAAACTAAAAGTATTAACTTGCCTTTATGTCTCTTAATGAAAGTGTAAATATTCCAAATGCATTAATAAATAATATGCATAATATTTAATCCACAGCACGTGTGAACGCTCGCAGCTCACGACAAGCAATGAAGAAAGGTCCCTCCCACAGTCACTGACGAGGGAACCCTATATCCCCAATGGTATCACTAGCATCTTACTGCCTGACTGACCAAGCAACATAACACATGGGTCACTGCTTACAGGTAAATTACCCTTCCGTATACTGTATGGTATGAAGGGGAGCACGCGGACAACTCTTTAAGGACTTATAGCAGATATTACATCTAATGCATGTAAGGATGTAGCATTTTATCTAAAACCGCACCGATTCATTTACTGACGCTAATTAACATTCAGTTTTTATATGTAAGGAAATAAAAATACTATTGTGTCCGTCAGAACCGTAAAAACTTCTCGGCTCGAATAACAATACATTTGTTATATAGACCCCATTCCACCTCACGTAGAAATGGGTTAGAAATGTAGGGAGTATCCGCTGGTGGAGAAGTAAGACCAAATGCTGCACAGCTTGCATACAGAGTGGCTGATTTGTCATCGTCTAATAGTCTCGTAATCAGAGCCGAGCACTTCCCAGCCGCCGTCCATTCATCATCCCCCGAGCCAACATCAACATGCACTAATCAGTGTAGTAATTAGTAGCAATATTCTCCTTCCTTATAACAGCAAATACTCTATCTTACACAAACTACATTCACTTTCAATATATTATACCTATTTATGTTCATTGACAATGAAGGAATGTGATGATGCCGAAGAAAGGGGGTTGAGTTTACAATATTACCGATTTGGTGAAGGAAATGGGGAATAAGGAATAACAAAAGATTTAGAACACTTAACTTGATTTATATGTATAGAATTTTTAGGAGTAAGAGTGGGTTTATAGTAATATACCGAGAGAATTTGAAGAATCCACCTATAAATACTGCTACCTTTCAACCGAACCCATACAAATTTACTAGCAATCACGTTGTAAAATATAGGTAGATGTTCATTTATTCATTACGTGAGTTCATTAAGATCGCTGACATATAATGGATTGTGTCCCTTGGGTGGCGAAGGGCTTATCCCAAGTTTACATATTACGATGGGCGATACACATCACATATTATTACAGCACAGTCTTCAGTTCAGGGAATATCAATAAATTATATTTTCAATAACAAAGTTTCCCCTTTGCTTATGTGATTATATCTCTTCAGCGACATAGCACGTGCAATCACTTGCGTATTGTATGTAGCCACTTTCAAAATTATGACTTACCAATATTGTTGTTGATAAATTCCTGAAACTATGTAATTCCCTTGTGAAAGAAAATAATTAACGAAATAAACACGAGAGCATGTCTGACTTGTAACTGATGGTGTATTAGACTGAAGAAAATAAAAATATGAATTTCTTATAAATATAGATGTATCATCTTATCGTTAATAATCCTCCTAGCGGCAAACTGTAGATACATCATCAGGGGCATTAATCATGATCAAGTCTTAAAGTCCAGGACTTGTGAAATTGACTGCAGTCTAACACCTTGAAATATCGAAATCTACCTCAGGCGACCAAAAAAACAAATTGGTCGATCGTCATTTTTCATATTTCTTATGAAAACTTGTTTGCAGAAAACAGGTTTCTAGCATTAAGAGAAGCCCTTTTATCTTCAGCTTGTATCTTGTCAAATTGATAAATATTATTTCTTTGGTGTTATTTATTCTTCAAAGAGATTTTTGAAAGTTTAATTCCAAACTTTAGCTCTATCCTTCGGCACTTCAAAAATGATTGATTTTAGAGTAAGATATTTAAGATATTTTTGAAAGAGCGCGCTTGACTGTTGTCTTATATCAAACATTATTTTTATTTGTTATTCTTAAATTCAGTAAAGTGAAATTAAAGTGAAATAAAGATTTCCGACAGCATGCATCGTAGAAAGTTTAGGGTTATTCTTAAGATCAAGTGAATATCGAATTACCAATTCCTATAATGAATAAACCAGAGATACGTGGCCCAAAACACTGCATTTCGACTTGTCTTTTCAAATCAGATCTTCAATTAGCACCTAAAAATCCAAGGGATTTTCTCTCTAGAAAAGAGGACATAAAATCGCTATTAGGTCGACAAAAATGTTGTAGAGGTTGTCACAAGGGTAATAAAAATGTTACAAGACTAATTCTCTAACGTTCAGATTTGTACATTCTCCAATAAAAGTTTACACCAGAGAAGCCAGAGGGCGCCCTTTGACTCCCTATCGTTGATTTCATTATCTTTTTTTGCATGATTCCAGATTGAGGCGTTAGAAGTTTTCCAAATTTGATTATTGTTCCTTTCTTGTAGTAAAATAGTTTTCCGCACTAATGCAGTGTTTGATAGCTGCTTATTTATTGCCACGGACAATGTCCACTCTTTCACACCTGTGCAAGTTAAATTTGAGCGAGGTAATCATTGAATTGATCTATTTTAATTGGTCCAGTACATCCCCATCCGGTGTTTGTGAGAGGGGCTTTTTGACGACCCCTTGCAAGGAGGCACTTGGTGATACTGAACATATGCCCCATGCTTGTAGATAGCGTCTTGTTTGTTTGGTTAAATAACAAAAGCTAAGTTTATAATACCTCCAGTAATGGAAGAGATCGATTGAGACTGCCAGAGAACAGATGGGGGTTAACAAAAGACGGAAAACAAAGCACTTGACTGATAAACATCAAATTATCAAATGTTTAATAGATCCTTAATCTTCGATGGGAATTTTCTTCTCCAAGAAATGACTAACAAAAACAGTAGTTGTTACATTTTTTCCGACAGTACATATCATATGTCTGGAAGGAAAGGGAAGACCTAAGATTCCCTCTTAATCCGCAACTGAATTTTTTTTTTAATCCGGAGTCGGTCGCGCATCTCTAAATGAAAAGAGGCATGAAGCATGGCCGATCATCGGTTTCCTTCAATGAGAGACTCCATGGTACATGAATACTCATCAATGTACACAGTTTCTGTTTCCAGCCTTCACATTTTGATCTATTTCATAGTCAGCACATGATTTTTAGTAGTTATGTGTTCATGCTGAAGTTGATTTAATTTGAAAGTTAGGGGGGGGGGGGGGGGGTGGGGAGGGACTAGGTATGTCGGTGCATTACGAATGCCTCCGCCCACATCTAAGTTTTTCCATTATGTGTTTTGAAAGGGGTATTATTTTGAAAAATTAGGAGAAAAATAATTTAATTTACTATATATGCATAAAAATCTAAGTCCAAAGGTCATAACTCCTGTTAAACGTTTTGGATAAAACCCCTCTTACAATATGCACATCTACATATTGTTATCTTACTTTGTACCAAGTTTCATGAAAATCCTCCTAAGAGTTTATGAGAAGTTGCGAAGACAAAATGCATGACGGAATGACAGAATAATGGTGAGATACAATTATATATATATATATACATGTATATATATATATATATATATATATATATATAATATATATATATATATATATATATATATATATATATATATATAAAGCACAAATACAATCAGTGTGGCTATGGACCTTGGATCTCTGAAGAAATACCTGTAGAAAATAAAGACGAATTAGACAAACATATACAGCACAAAGACACTACAGCTAACAAGGCACCCTATATTTCACTTATATTCGTTCCCCGTCTGGGACTCGAACCCACGACCTATGGTACCGAATCACCTAGCTGTCATTCATCCGACCCTCTAACCGACTGAGCTACCCGAGCTCCGAGCTCTGGTTCGAGTCCCAGACGGGGAACGAATATAAGTGAAATATAGGGTGCCTTGTTAGCTGTAGTGTCTTTGTGCTTTATATATATATGTATGTATATGCTCCCGGCCATATATGACCGGGGCTTAGAAATTAGAATAACCATATACGGAGGATCTAGTGAGACAGACCTAAGTTCCACCTAACCATATGATAGTACACTTCTACAATGCAAGACATCAAACTGTCATATATGCACACCATCTGCAATATAACCGACACTTTGATGTCAGATTTCTCATGTTTATGATTATATTACATCACTGATGCCCACTAATTACATTGCTCGGACCCTCTCCCACATCTCTTGCATGCGAGTTCGCGCGCAAGGACACTTCAATGATCGCGCTCATTCACAATGGAAAGACACGCCGCAATACTAGGAATATTGCGTATAAAATCCATGCCATGTAGTTATGTAATTTGTACGTATCCGCTGTTTGCATTAATTTATCTCTGTATTAAATGATGAGAAAAAATTCTAGTCAGTTGACAGAGGCACGTCCTGTAACATTGCCGAAAATCTCGAAATTCTCAATACAGTTCCCTGTGATACATCATGCAGACCGAAGTATAAGTAAATTTAGATGGTCTGCAGTTTCATGATATCAGACATGTAGATATTATGAAATTCACATTTCAAAGAAAAAAAATTGTGACATACGTTACTTTACTTACATATCCACGTATATAATTGTTTTTACTCACCTATTTATCGGAAGTAGTATATTAACACAAATATACATCAGTAAGCGACATTACTAGGAAATAAGAAAATTCATTTATATAAAAACTTCTATAGCCGCCCTTTTATCACTTTAAAAAAATTATAGAATTGCATGCAAAATTAGTTCTAAATATATATTATTGGTTTATTTTAAAATAGTTCTATACAAAAAGAACAAACCTAAAACCAAGAAAAAGACCAATTAAATAAGGTTCTATCATGTATTTCCTACAGCTTAGAATCAATTATACTGTACTCACGTGGCATTGAATAGTATTCCCTTTAAATATTAAATTTTCTCACGAAAATAAGCAAAACTTGAAATTCTTCATATCGCACACAAATCTGAACTTTAAATGAAAACCCCAGTGCCAAATTCAGTTAAAATCTGACTAGTAACATCTTGTAACATAGTTTATTTGTTCTGCACACATAACGACAATGGTTTTCTGTTTACGATTTTCATGCTTTGTTTTATCTACAACCTGTATTTTGCATCTGAAAAGATAATGGTCAATAACGACACAATACAACTGTATCTAGCAAAACAATCGCAAGTCTTACATTTCATCTGAGTGTGCAACATAACTCTACCACGATCGTACCCTGATTGTTAATGCATTGTGGG
The DNA here is from genome assembly GCA_035048485.1 of Pteria penguin. Taxonomy (NCBI): domain Eukaryota; kingdom Metazoa; phylum Mollusca; class Bivalvia; order Pterioida; family Pteriidae; genus Pteria; species Pteria penguin. Next base: position 22,974,947 of record CM068585.1, read on the forward strand.
TAATTACTAAAACCCCTTTAATAAAACAAAGATTGCTTCCTACTCTTTTGAAACTTCGACAACTGTTGAAACTTAATCGGAGTCCAAATCGGCGCTGACATATCCTGTGTACCTATGGTGACCTGCATTTTGTTCAAAATCATTAAAACTCGAACTTTATTGCATGTTTAATAGAAGGAATCGATTTCAACCCGAACAATTACAGTAAGGATTTTTTACGGATACGATTTATGTTATTTTAGCCCATGTTTTAAAATTAGATATGGATTAGTGATTTGTTTACGTCTGGAGCTTTACTTATGTCTTAACATAACGTATCTTTAACACAATAGGAGGACGATTTGAACACAGTACATGATCTATTCTTCACAAGATAATACGCTAAAGCCCACCTCCTAAACAAAGACTTCAGATAGATTCATCATGACCGGAATCTGCAGTCTATTCATACGATTGATGTGACTATTCAACTTTTGACATATTGTTGCCAGCTCTTTCGACGTAGACACAGTCACCATGATGTGCAAAGAAAACAAAGCATGAGAAAAGGAAATAAGAAGTTAACTATCTGTGAAGGCGCAAATGTACTTATGATCTTTTGAAGGATAATTATTCTTGTTGAAACAAAATATCATTGAAATGATTGCTTATCCACCTTTCTTCTCGTCAGTTTCCAACACTTTATGTCATAGGCATATCGTACTTTACATCTTCTCCTTATTTCAAAAGTAAAATATTCTTTCAAATATTGTTAGACAATATTGTACAATAGAATTAGGACACCCAGTCGCTGAAAACAAGTCAGACTGTGGATCGAACCCATGGCCGTTTACTTTTAACACAAATATTTGACAACAGGTGATGTATATTATCATTTTGATTACCACTTTTACCAATCAAAGTGTTTGATAACGGGTATAGCAGTGTCATTTTGATTTTTAATCTAGTCCAGTTTTACCACAAAACGTAAAAATTGGAAAATGAAAATAGACCCAAATGTAAGACAAGTTTTTTCTTTTATTTGGTTACTTTTACTTTACATTAGTTTAAAAAATTTAAATAGTAAAACAATTTAAAGTTATAAGCAGTGAAAAATACCATTCCCCATTACTAGTGCATTTGCTTACCTACTGGGTTTATAAGACTCCAAGTCTTTCTTTACAAAAATATCATACCCAAATGAGAACTACATAAAACATTCATTAACCAATAAGTCATATTTGTCGTCATATACCTGTCAAGCAATGTATACATACCTATGTACACCTATGTATACCTGTATTCTCTTTGTAGTTGAATATATAATTTCAATCATTGTTGATATCAATCACATCAGATCACATATTATAAAGGATTTCACGTATTACTGATCGCCATGTAAACAATTATGACTTTTAAATCTTAGGACCGAGATGTCAGTTTCTCATAAAAAGAAAAAATGGATGTTTTTGTTGGCAATCAATCATTCAATGATTTCAATGAAGTCACTTCACAAACTAGGTAGCTCGAACAAGGGCGCATTCAACGCAATAAAACAATCTAATAGGAGATTGTATATGCTGCCCTTTGATCTACTGATGCACAATACATGTACATGTATTTATTGTACAAATGATTAAAAACGCTTTTCATCAGGTAGATTAAATTTTTGTTGGGAACCGAAAATTAAGATAAATTTCCTATCATGATTTAAATGCAGAAAGAGGGTAAAACCGGAGCATTGTCTTTTCTTCAAGGCCTCGCCAAGCCCTCGGTCATTTGTTCCTTCAGGCTTATCGTTCTCAAAGAGATGTCCCAATAACCGAAGGTACTTATATAATGGAACTGAAGAAATGTTTGTACCTGGCCGCTTGTCTTATTTCTTTTCTTTCTTTTAATTATTATTATTGGGGGTTTTTTTTCTAACTTTAAATTTTTGTTATTTAAAGTGAGCACATGACTATTAATAGTCATGTGCCCACTTCAAATAACAAAAATTTAAAGTTAGAAAAAGACATCATTATTATTATAATTGTCAGTGGTGGATCCAGGATTTCCGAAAAGGGGGGGGGGGGGGGTCAAATGGGTATTAGCCAAACTTCTCAGCCATTTTTGGTGCAAAATCTGGATTTTTACCAGTAAATATGTGACCAAAAAGGTGGGCGGGCCCCCAAGCCCCCTCTAAATCCGCCACTGATTGTTGTTGTTGTTGTTGTTCTTCTTCTTCTTCTTCTTTATTAACAGTTATTAACAGTTACACCTAATTACTCCATTTATACATTGCACATATTTGGTGATATTTGATATCAAGTGCACCTAATCCATATATCATAGCATACTAACTAATATCAACATATATTGTAAGAAATCATCAGATACCTAACCAAGTCATCTGATAACATAAAATCATTTATCACGACCAGTCACGTGTAATGGCACAATCTGATTCAGCGACCTAGGTGGAATGTCATCAAGAAAGAAAAGGATCCGGGTCAATCACTCTCAAAGAATCCTTAAAAGCATTTCATAGATACCGAATTGATATAGATGTATGGTCAACCCTAGTGATTCAGCTGTCAGAAGAAATTCTGACAAAGGAATAGAGTATGTATCGATAGAGATGGTGCTACGGTGGGTAGAACTATACAATAATTATGGAAATGATAAATGATCTGACTCAGAAACGGATAATATCTACGTTTATATCTCAAGCGGTTCGGGGTCAGTTTGACAGTATGAATAATTTAGAGAAACATCACAGACGCCGAGGTCGTTGGTCACGTGATTTACATTTATATCGCTGTTACCTCCAAAATCAAGTTATTCCATTAAAAAATACCTTAATGTTTGCAAAGATGTAGAATTGATCGACCTAAGAAAACAGGCAGAATTCATCTCTTTTTTTTCCTGATAAAATTATACAACGAATTAAGCATAATCTGTTCAAAATTAAATTTTGATAATGAATCGGTTCATATAAAATTCAATCATTATGTATCCAGTAATTAAAAACAAACACGTTTTATCCCTTAAATGCAATAAAATGTGAAATTCAGCCTGCTTGGTTTCATAGAGGATCATGTATAGTTTGAATACGCAACAATGACAAAATGTAGTGAAAGCGACACACTATAGCGATAGTTCAAGTTACTTCCCTTTGTTGTGCACATTGCAGGACGATACGATAATGACAGAGTCTGTATCAAATACATTTTATAAATTATCGTTTTAATATTCAAATTCGGAATAATCTGCAAACAGAGTACAGACGGAGAGATGCTAAGAGACTTCAATGATCCCAAATACCTCAAGTGTGGGGTTATTAGCCTCGATCTCCTGGGATCACATGACGTGCTTTAGGAGTGTTTCTTATTGTAGGGATAGATCTATCGTTTTTATTCTGCATCAGATGCTTCCCGTCTGTCATATCTATCTGATATATACCCTTCCCCGCCTCAGGTGTTAGGTATGATACTTCAGAATTACGTCTTTAAGTGTTTTAAACACGCAATACTACAAGAAAGAACGCGCGACTGCATTGTGTTGACTTTCATCAAAAGGAAATATTGAATTCCCGAAAACAAAATAAAAAGATCTTATTGGTTCGACTTCTTCATAAATGTAATAAGAATTATTTCTTTAAAATTCACATGAGCCACTTAACGACATTGTTTAAGATGCAGGAACAAAAGAATGAAAAAAAAAGAAAGAAATACCTTTTTTTCTTTTTTTTCCTTTTGGATACTCTTTTAAAAATATTCATCTTTAAATGCACTTATAACCTTAAATGGCAACAACAAATCCTTCGTTTCCAGCAGAAACTATATCTCTACTAATAACTTCTAAATTTTACCCTGTGGTTTCTGATAAAATTTCATGATTAACTCAGTCGATTTTAAGTGAGGATAGGTCAATGTTTTTATATCAGACGATGATTGTGAATCTGTTATTTTGTTTACCTGTATAATGACCATTCCAGTGTCTGACAGTGTTACCAGAATATGCCACCTGCTTGGAATATTAAACTTGCTTGATGATGCAGGTAAAGTCATTACACCTCATTAACCAGAATGTCTATCACCGCGTCAGACCCCTAATCTTGTTAACAAAATCAACACTAAAGTACCTTCAAACTTCTTCAATAAACTGAAAAAGTACATTCAGGTTACGAGATAAAATGTCTTTAACGATAACGCGCCGAAAATTAGATTTCCCCCCCCCCAAATTTACACAAGCAAGATTTGTCTCCCTTAAACACGTTGTAACAATAGTGTATGACGGCATATGCAGTCCGGTATAAAGTGTGTTATCATTTGCTTAACAATAGTATTCTACTTAGTACTATATGTGTATGTATCTCACCTGATCAGGGTACGTAGTCTCCGAAAAAGACCCTGGTTTATCTACATTCCAAAAAAATGTATCACTATGACAACAGCTAGTAACAATTCGTAAAATACTGTGTCCCTCAAAAATTACATCATCAGTTAGGCCCCTTGGACGGCTGTAGTGACAATAAAGGTCTTACCGATTACATTCCTCGGCTTATCATGTCGTTACTTTAACCTTTTGATATGCTTCCGTTGACACGCTAAAATGTTCATTAATTTTTCATAAAATTACACATTATGCTATTGATTTATATGCTGCATCGACCATCTATGATTCTTACCTTTATTTTAACATCGCTTGATTGTAGAGGTGTCCACTGAGAAACCAAAGTGGAAGTGGTGTATAGCTGTTGGGAATTTTCATTTTGAAAACCAAACGATACAGATGAATTACTAAACGTTAGCCAAAGGGGTAATAAAACATTAAAACAATAAATGCGTTACTATTTCATATCTTGATGAAAAAGGAAAAGCTCATAAATCTTTTTAAATGAATAATGTCGTTTTGTTTCATGCTCTGTCACTTTGAGATGCTATATTTCGGTGGTGGCGGCACTAATAGTGCCACCGCCATCAGCTATATCATACCAACCGCCATTGTAATAAGCCCTGTATATTATACAGTAATGATACATCATGTGTACAGGCCCGGCAACTACATGTATTTAGTGGTGTTACCACTTTTAAGAAGATTACCATTTATACAGTAACAGTACCAGACCTAATTAAGAACATCATCAGCTGTTCAGTAATCTACCGGATGTGTGTAAAACACCACCACCTATATGGGTGCTAGGTATACTAACATCATTAGCTTTATGGTGACGGTACTATGCACAAGAACAATGTCAACTATATAGTAACAGTACTAAATCTGTAAAGAACACAATCAGTTAAATATATAGTAGCAATATAAGGCTTAAGAACACCATCAGCTATATTATGGAGATACATGTACAAGACGTAAGTCCTAGGCGTAAGAACACCATCAGCTATATAATGGCGGTACAGGGCGTAAGTTCTAGGTGTAAGAACACCATCAGCTATATAATGGCGGTACAAAACGTAAGTCCTAGAGTCAAGAATACTATATAATGACGGTACAAAACGTAAGTTCTAGAGTCAAGAATACCATCAGCTATATAATGACGGTACAAAACGTAAGTCCTAGAGTCAAGAATACCATCAGCTATATAATGGCGGTACAAAACGTAAATTCTAGAGTTAAGAATACCATCAGCTATATAATGGCGGTACAAAACGTAAATTCTAGAGTCAAGAATACCATCAGCTATATAATGGCGGTACAAAACGTTAGTCCTAGAGTCAAGAATACCATCAGCTATATAATGGCGGTACAAAACGTAAGTCCTAGAGTCAAGAATACCATCAGCTATATAATGGCGGTACAAAACGTAAATCCTAAAGTCAAGAATACCATCAGCTATATAATGACGGTACAAAACGTAAATCCTAGAGTCAAGAATACCATCAGCTATATAATGACGGTACAAAACGTAAATCCTAGAGTCAAGAATATCATCAGCTATGTAATGACGGTACAAAACGTAAGTCCTAGGCGTAAGAGCCCCATCAAATACACAGTTGCAGTGCTAGCTGTAAGAATACCATCACTTATATTGTGACTGTACAAGACATGTCCTAGGCGTAAGAACACTATTTATTGTATAGTGGCAGGCTATACATGTCCCTGGTAGCAGCAATGCTAGCTGTAGGAACACCGTAAGCTATATCGTGACGGTACTACTGTCCGCGCCACTCACTTTGTAAACCGAAAAATCTGGATTTTCACTTATTTGTCTTTAATATAGTTTTACAAAATTAATATCATCGACAGATCTTGTTTAGTCGTAACTTTTGGTGTATGTTATATGTTTCTACGAAGAAGCATTCGTATTCTATAGGGAAAAATCATTTTAGATAGGGCGTTTTCTATATTAATTTTGACGTGACGTCGCCGATGTTTAACATTGAGTCTATGGGAAACTTGGCGACGTCACGTCAAAATTTAACATGGAAATCGCCCTATCTAAAATTGATTTTTTTTTCTATAAAATATTAACGCTTCTTCATACAAACATATAACATACACCAAAAGTTACGACTAAACACGATCTATCGAATGGTTTTGCCTTTTTGAAATTATTCTGAAGATGGATAACTGAAAATCCAGATTTTTCAGTTTCCAGAGTGAGTGGCGCGGACAGTAAGCGTAGGTTACGGGTGTAAACATCATATGATATAAAGTAATATTATAGTGATTGCACTAGGTGTACAAGCTTCGTTAAGTATTATATGTATTATTGCTAGACCATCAGGAATGACACCATCACTCAGTCAAGCCTAAATTATACTTATTACGAACATTCTTATGGTCGATATATCACTCCATACTATGTACGTTATAAACATTGTGTCAAAATGACGTCAACACGTGACCGAAATGAAATCATTTGTTTGAAATCTATACGTGCACTACATACCCACTCTTTCTTTGTTCTGATTTTAAAATAATACAGTGTTAACTGAAATTAAATAAACCAATGAAAGGTACACATTCTGATCACAACTCAACCACTTTCTAACTTTCGATATTCCGAATCCGCCCCGAGAAACTATTTACATTTGTCGTTTCTGGACCATGCATCAATATGAAAAATCGCTAATAACTGAACGTTGATCAAGCCGTATTATGATATCATAATGAAACCAGACGCAGTTAAACAATAGGCGACCGCTACTCCATCATTTCGGACGATCCGTCATACAGAATTGCTAACGCCTCTTGGTCACATTTTTGTAGTTAGTCAAATCCCATTGTATGAACTTTTTCATTCAACCGTTGATTTCATTTTGGAGGAATTTCTTTGTTTTAACCTGTGCTATAAATGTCTTTTGTGCATGATTCAAAGTTTTCTGCCATTTTCTCTGAATTTTAGCTATTCAATTGATTAAAAATCTAGCATTATAGCAATGTACATGTCAGTATATAATCCCCAAATATACATACTTATTTCGTATACTGTAACCCTAAGGCCTTTTCACTGTTATGACTTGATACTCCGAAAGGCAGAAAGAAAGAAGGAAGTGATATTATGAAAGAAAGAAAGATTTGATACTTAGAAAGAAAGAAAGAACGAAAGAAAGAAATTTTTCTTACCTTTCCAGCACTCGAGAAAAGCAGTATCATTTACTGTGAACAGAGTGTGTTCACAATTTTTTCATTATCTATTAGTGTAGTATAACTTTTAAGGTTGATTTAAATTTAAAATCAAGATAACATAATTTGAAAATGAAACATAAATATTCTTTTTGGGAGTAGTGATGAAGTGTGAGAGGTTACATACAAGAAGATCAACAGCCTGAGGGCGAATTACGTAACACTGAATGGATAGAGATTGTCATCCACTCAAGTTATACTTCACCGACTCCAGACTGGGGCGCAGATATAGAGATTGGACGTCACGTTACATACTTTATATCTAGTACCTATATAGTGAATACATCATCCCAAGTTCATACAACATTGTCTTCTACTGTATTATTATTTCTCATTCAAATAAGAAAATAAAATAGTAGTATAAACACTGTTTAGAAATGTCATTAAAACACCTCTTTTAATTTTTTTTTCAAAATGCCTTAATGTAACTTTGTATGCATATTGAGTAAATGTAAATGTAACTTTGTATGCATATTGAGTAAATGTAAATGTAAATCCGCACCTCCCTTCGCTCTCTTTTCATTATTTTATTCTCAATTATTATTGTTTTCCTTTTTTATCCACTTCACGTTTGTAACTTACTTGTTTTGTTGAACATTTAAGATTTAAAATTGCGCATGTATCAGCTTTGTCCTAAAGGCTAAAGTTGTTTCACGTTAAATTCGAAAGAGCTAAACATTACATGAAATATATACATTAATTGTTGTTTACGATAGTGTATTTCAAAATGTTTTCGAATAACAAATATAATCGCCACAAAATAATAATAATAATAATAATAATAATTATTATTATTATTATAATAATAATAATAATAGTAATAATAATAATAATATTAATAATCACTAGTACAACTAACGAAATATAATAGCCAACTCCATAGATAGTCAGAGTTCATATTACATATACTTTGAGCACACAATGTCATCTTAATTCAGACCAAAATCTATCAAAAAGTTCAGCACTCTCTAGTTTCACAAAACAGACATTTAACTCCATCAAACTTAGTCAGAAATTAAACTTACCTGTGAGAAAAAATTCCACCATGGAAATGATGTCGGACAAAACGAGAGTTAATCTGAAAATCAGGAAAAGAAATGATTTCAAGGTCGTAGTGACTAATAGCTATAATGTCGAGTGTGTGTGATCAAACACCATCATTATATATCCAAACACCTTAAAGTCATGTTCACTGTATCATTAAGATACTATCATACCCATCTTACCTTTAATGCTCCAGCCCACATTGCTGAACTTTTGTAGTCAAATGACCAACTAGAGGAACATAATTAAATTTCCTAGATGATAATCTTTTGCCATTAGGTGACCAGTACACGGTGGGGTACAAGGATTGACTTGATGTTTAATTTACTCGGTGTGTTCAAAATTCAAAAACTTGTTTCGATGCCCCGGGGAGAGTTCTAATAAGGTAAACAACTCTGAATCAGCATCAAAACGAAGAGTTAATGGTGGACTAATCTATTCATAAAGCGAGCAATGGAAATGACAGTCACGGAGAATTTGGAACAAATTAGGTCTTCATCGGGGTGCAAGGGGTGGGACAGATCGTCAACGCTTTCTGTATTGAGCAAGGGAAAGGATAAAGTTGTATTGATAATTGCCCTCGTCTTAATCCGATTTGACGGAAAGACATTATTTTGTTGGAAAGACCATGAATTCACTGCGCTTCATTGCTCTACTTTTAAAACTCAATCTGACAGATAAAGAACTTAATCTCACGAGATAGCACAGATTAAAATATCCACAAACGTGAAATAAAAAGACCGATGCATTGAAAAAGCTATAGAGTAGCTGTATCTCAGTATGAAACTACACAGATGATGGACCCACGATACAAGTTTGTCCCGCATTTGTATGACCCTGAATGGTTACCTATAAATAGCAAATTATAATCAAGAAAATAAATAATTAAAGGATTCTCTCTGACCATGCAGGCTACACTGATTCCAGAGGTCGTACACCACTCTATTCTGTGTAGGATCTCCCAGATCGAGAAGCGGTCAAAGTCAAACCCTATGTCCTGTAGCATGATGATGTCACGGATTTTACCCGGACAGTCGGATTTCCACTACAAATATTTCATGGAATAATTAACACACAATAATTTCTAATCTATATTCTTTTTGCCTTTTATTTTGCTATAAATTTATCTTAAGACTGTGATTTGTTCATGTAAAGATTAAAGTCAAGGCGACTAGGTCGTTGATTGTATTCGAGACACATATAATGATTGATTGATTTTTTTTTACGTCACACCACGAATATTTCACGTATATGGTGACGGCATCTGCCTGATGCGAGGCATACAAATTTTGACCTTTGCAACGGACCCACCCGAAGCAGTGAGGGATCTTTAACGTGCCATGCATACCACGACACGGGGCCTCGGTTTTTACTGTCTCATCCGAAAGACATGACACCGGCATGACCAGAGCGGGACTCGAACCCCGGCCTCCCGATCAGGAGTCCGACGCGATACCACTAGGCCACGCCGGCTTCGAGACACATATAAATAGTGTATAAAACATTTGGAGAGAGTAACTCATTGATATTACTATTCACAATAAATGTCAACATCATGTACCATAGGCCATGCAGAATGTCATCATGTTACATCCCTTATCTAATGACTGAAGCGGGGGTTGGGGAGCTTTTACGATCCATCCACGATTCTAAAAGAATATTGTTATCTTTTGTCAGTTTTATTGTAGATGTCCTAAAAGTGATTTTTACAGTACTATATGATAACGAATATGAAATGAAATTTGAAATAAACCTTAACTGAAAATGAGATATTGTGGTATACCCCGTTTTCACCTGTTCATTTATACAAATATATTCAAATTCCATGGGGAAAAAGTTTGTAAATTATTCTAAAACTTAAGGAGTATCTCCTCCCTAAGATAGGTTCTCTGGTTCTCACCTTTAGGTCAATTTGGTGATGAGTATTTGTACTTTCGATTTTTACATTTTAGATTTTGAGCATCACTGAAAAAACCTAAGTTGTCAAAATGTCCATATGATACATCAAATTAATACATACATGTATATATGTAACGTTCTGATATGTAAAGCAGCAAATTAAAGGGAAAATGCAAAACAAAACATCTTGCATGGTCCATGAACTTTGCATTAAATATTCAAAACTATCTATAAAAGTAAGGAAATTGTCAATATTTTATAAATTCTGTTTATTTTAAAAAATGTACTATATCTGGTTAAAACTGATAATTCAATCGGTAATTTACTCTTGGAAAAAATAACGGTATTTTCATTATTTTAAACATTTTAAGCGACCCTTTTATGCAAAAACAACGATAAACCGAGTATAAATTATTTCTACTACTATGTTGTTGTTGTTCATTTATTTTGAGACGTACGTCTCATCAATACAATATATATATATATATATATATATATATATATATATATATATATATATATATATATACATGTACATCATATAACGTATACATTTTAAAGGTACATTATTCAATATATATATGGAGGGAGAATGTCATTATATAATAATAATGATAATAATTATTGTATAGATAATAATAATAATAATAATAATAATAATAATAAGAAGAAGAAGAAGAAGAAGAAGAAGAAGAATATATAGAAATACGGAGTATAGAAAATAAGATCTATTACATTTACGATACAATTTGAAGACTCTCACGTAATCGGATATGTAACAGCATAAACATGTACAGAATCAACTTATGTTCTGATAAGACACGTTATTTAACGTTCTATAGATGTGATTGATATGTTTCATTAGATTTCGGAGGGAGAGGGGGGTGTCTTTTATGGCTCCTGGTCACACCTCTGTTTCTCCAGAGTTGTAAGTTTAACTATTGTTCCTGTTTATGAAATCTACGCATGGATTGTAATATTGTTCTCGCTTCGGTACCCTCTATTTTACTGTACTAAATTATGTCATAAATGTATTAATACAGATATAAGACGAAAATTTACATTGTGATATTTTATGTCAGCAACATTAAAATGACAAACTTGCTAATATTGGACATTCATTCTGTAATACGATCAGGTGCAATGGCAACAAATCTAGAAGAAAACCATTTATTTCCAGAGGTTTCGAAGATAGTAAGTCTCAATCTACCGTTCTAATTGTGAATTGTCATTCCTAAGCCATTCTCCAAAACATCGTTATCTGCTTCCATGTCTATACATTCTATAAATTCTGAGATCAGTAAGTAACACGTTACATGTAGGTATTTTCAATTAAATAACTGAAATTGCTAGCATTCCAATCGTTTCTGAGAAAATCCGGATACGCGAGGTTACAATTGTATTGGCGGATATGGCATGTAAAGAGAAGTTGTTTCCTCTTATTTAGTATCTTTTTTCACCTTTGATAAGCATTTCTTTGTTTTATATCTAAATATCTATTTTATCCCACAATTTAAGGACACGTAATCTCTTGAAAATAAGTATTCACCACACCCATTTATCAAAGATACTTAGATGCTTGGAGTAAAACAATTTGGATACAAGAATAGTCACACATTTCGTGGTTAAATATAACACGCATGTCTGGTCTCAAAACAGAAATCCATCAATATTCACTTCCGTAATCTTGAAAACCTGCCTCCTCTGTAAATCTGCCTGGAATTTCAGCATCGCAGACAAAACGACAGAATTTCAAAGAAGCGTGAAATGTAGTTTTACTTGTTAGAACAACATTGAGAAGGTGCTCTGAATAAAAATAAATCTTAGAAAATAAGGTTACCATGGTTCAGAGAAAAGTAAACAGAATTCGGAAAACAGTCGTTAGTCTCATGAAAGAAGTAATTAGAAGAAGGAATGTGGGCGATGTTGAGAGACAGTTTTGTTATTTCCTTTGTACTAGTTGTATATAAATAATGCCAAGATCGGAAGTATAAATTCCTGTGAAATAGCTTGTCCCAAATAGCAGTATTCGGAACAACTTTAAATACAGAGATCGCGGAATTTTCTCTAAAAGAATGAAATATTTCATTAATCTCATTAATTGGCCGCATTACAAATTTCGGTCTATAGATTGGCGATGTCCACACGCCCGTCTGTCCCTTTGTCTGCCCGTCGACATTTTGGTTAAGTCTCTGGTTGAAACAAAATCTCACATATTGGTTAAGTTTCTGGTTGATGCAAACTTTCTGTAACTAGGGGGAATAATAACATAATACTTTCCACATAAGTTCCTTACGACCAGAGCTTTCATATTATGTCATGACTTTTGACTTAGTGACCTGAAGATTGAACTTTTACAAAACTTGGCTACATCTTTTCAGTCAAATGGCATAGGGCTTTCACACTTCTTTCATAGATTCTCTATGACCAGAGCGTTCAACTGATTTTTGAGCTTGTGGACTTGACCTCGTTTCAAATTTGCTTTGCAATCCGGACATATCATCGTAAGCGTTTTTTGTTTTTTGTTTTATTCCAATGATATAATATCTGTTTTGTTTTTACATGATTTAATTATCAATCGTAACCTTTTGTAGCATTATTCATTGTCAACCATCCGTCTGTAAATCATTTGTACACGTATGTCTTTGAAACGGCTGAGATATTTTCAAGCAAATGATACAAAGAAAATTTGAAACCAGGCCTTCCAATATGTTTCATTGAAAACAAAACCCTGGTCCCGTAGAGGTTATTGTAATAATCCCCAATTTTATATATAAACAATATGTGCATATATGTAAGCATTTTATATTTTATGTTTTGCTTGAAATTGATCAGAACAATCTGTGAGGTGAATAACATGGCTCTAATTATAATAAAATACCGCTTTCGAAGTTACACACTATCTAATATGCGGAGTGATATTTTGGCAATTTAATCGTAAATGTCACATTAGAGGCGTGATACGGGATGACCTTTTCCACTCCTAACTTTCTCTTCTCCTTTAAAAGGTTAGTCATTAGACGATAATTTCATATCTTATTAATGTATATATACAGTATACTGCATAAAATCACAATATTTCACAATGTTGTATTATTCAGAAATCAGCGTGTTTCAAGAAAGACATTTTCTCTATCTATATCTACACGAACCACGACACGGTTGATAAGTTTTTTCCAATTGAACTCCACATACAAATTAATGATATATAAAAGAGAACAAAAGGAATATGTATTACCGATAGTCCGCAATCAAAAGACCACTTCGCTAATGACAAACATAAAATAAAACACAAATCAACGCTTTTAGAACAAAGTATCTAACACGGTACGGCAAAATGCTGATGAAATATTTACAACTTCTGGCACGCCAGAATTAAGACGAAAGCTGGAAATGACAAGGCCTTTTTAACGAACAGTGATCTGGATCTCCTATGACAATATTCATGGCTCGAATGCAAGAATATTGATTGAGGATGACAAATGTTAAGCAAGTCATCCGTAGCATCTAGCTGCAAGGCATAGAGTAAAATCGTTAATTAGCACGTAATGCAGGTATATGGGGTTCGGAAGGGAAAACAATAACATAAAAGGGTTTTTACAGCGTCAGTATCACAGTTCTAAGTTTGAATACTTCGTGGTGGATTTCGAAAGGTCAAGGATGCGCCTCTTTTCACCAGAAAGTTATAAATCATTGATGATAGAATCTGCTGTAACTCATTTTTCTCAATTTAATTTCACTGCGAGCTATCGCTATTTCTCTTTAGAAATCTCCAAAATTTCGTCGACAAAATACACCTCCCAGACACCTGGTTTCACCTCTGAACTTTAGGAGCCCAAGAGTGACTTTTTTCTTTCTTTATTTTTTATTTTATTTATTTTTTTTTTTTTTTTTGCATACGGGATAAAAGTAAATTAAAGCTTAAGTATTTGTTATCTGCTTTATTAAAAGTTATGAAAGGAATTAAGCGACACTCTATGCATACACCCCCCTCCCCCTCAATTGACACTTTTGCACGATAACACCGTGTAATCTAATGATCTGTTGTTCTCTGAAATCAGTGAAAATCTATTGTTCCGCGTCCTGCAATAGTTGGTGATCAATGCTGGGATCTTAGCGTATTACCGCAACCTGGTGCATTGCAGCAACGTGTTTCAATACTGGATTGACTTGAACAAAGACACAGAAATAACCATAACGATGTTTACAATATTTACCCAAACTAATTGAGATGTAGAAATGGTATGGTATCAGCAAATGTCGGACTGCAGCATTGTAACTGCCTGTATTTAGATCTCGCCTTTGGATGGCCGTAAATTACCGACTGCCGAAAATACCCGTACAAACTAATGTGAAACTGATGACTATTAAACGAAAACGCGAAAGCAAGAAGGGAGAAAAATGTTTATTTACTTTAAAAGAATTTTTCACTTTGAAAACTTACTGAAACAAATAGTGTCAACCCCCATCCCCCAAAAAATTCATTATAAATCTTTCAATTATTCTTATACTTTTAATTACATGTATTATATAAAGAATTCAGTAAAAACGTTGTGACTTGTGTTCTGTGGGCCGTTTCACAAAGAATCATACGTACGATATTTTACGTACGTACAAAAAATTCCTTAAGACTTAAGGAATTTTTTGTACGTACGTAAAATATCGTACGTATGATTCTTTGTGAAACGGCCCACTGGTCGGTTTCCTGACTGTGGTCTGTATATTGCATTTGCTTGGGATATTTCTTTTCAAAGCAAAACATGTATAATATCATAGGCGGATCTACACATTTTTGAAAGGGGGTTTCAGTCTTCTATGACTAATGTTTTGCACTAATCGGTCTGGAAAGGGGGGGGGGGGTTGCAGTCCTATAAATGGTCGAAAATTACCTTTTTTGATTAACATTTTCCCATCAAAAGGAGGGGGTGCAACCCCCTTTCTAAATCCGCCAATGGATATAGCGCCAACCATTTTGTGGTTGAAATATAAAGCGACAAAAACTATATTTTTTACCACGCTAATAAGGTACATGCACATGTCTAATAAAATCATATAGCACATCAGATCTTTTGCATGACTTCTGGGCAAAATTCGTGAGAAGTTGGTAAACCGAGATAGATAAAAAGAAAATCTAACCAAGGAAAATTGAAAGATGTAAACACATATCGATACACGATCCTACACCAACTTCTAAGGGCGATACGCTTGTAATGACCTTACTTTCTCGGGTGGTTAATATGGTGTAAAATCACCCCATCAGATGGCAGGGTGTCCACATGACGCTGCACTTTGTCTACACCTGTACTACAGGTAAATTTTAGTGTTAGATATAATATTTATGGCAGGTGATGCTGTCTTGTCATGCATCGAGAAAACGACGAGAAAGTCTGCTGCATTCTTATTTAACCGAATTGACAAACGGAATTGGGAGAAAATTGAAAATAAACAACGGGTCGGTATGCACAGCTGGTTGCCATGGTTAAGAACAACACACATCTTGTATCCCTCGAGATCTTGATTAACGACAATATTTAATCTTCTTGCTGTTACTTTCTATACTTTATCGATAGGGACAACAAAATACTATGCTGTTTTTGTATTTGTGTACTGCCGTCTTTGCTGAATTATCACCAAAATTTATTTATTTATTCTGTACACAAGTTTCTTAATGTTTAAGTTAACATAAAAATATTTTGAATACATATCGGTTAATCATGTGTGACAATACGCATGGATACATGATTATGTTAATGTAGACCAGATATTGTCATGACATGAGATAACATTATTTCTGTCTCGTCCGAAGTACAGGAAAATGAAGAGACTCCATTGGGATTCGATTCCAGTACCCCTACCCCTCCCTAATCATGAATCGAGCATCTAAACTATTAAACTAGGTTTTTGAATTAATAGTATCACGATATAAGTATCACGATATGATATCCTGTACTACATGGTACGTAAACTGAGATTTGAACAAATATATTTAAATCAAAGAAAGCTTTCGATGTCCATTACAATCTATAACCAAAGACAAAAGTATATACGATATTTTGCAAAAATAGTGAAAATTGCCTATCACAAAACAATATTCCATTGTCGAAAAATAAAATAATATTAAAATATAAGCTAAATCAATTTGCCGAATCTTGTCCATTAATTTGTTACGACTTATATTAACATATCGTATAAAGATGTCGTGTTCATCACAAACATAAAAAGAAGTAAGATCTTACCTTAAAACCTTGCTAAAAATAAACAATTCTCGCGTGTTACTTTTCACACCTCGTTCAATATACTACTATTTCTCGAGTATGGTCACGTGCGAGGGGGTGGGGCATCAGCATATGATATTCTTGTGAACTTAATTATGGATCAGAATATTTATCTTCGTACAATATTTTTCGTGTTTTACATTGAAATTTGAAGAAGAAGGGAAATATTTCCTATAGTATAATTTTCCCACCATCGGCGAAACGTCCTAATCCTCAGTCACCCGAGCACATTATTTATAACAGAAATTTAATCTGCAAAATGGGAAAGTTTTTCACATAAACGTCGATAAAAGTTAACAAATTGTAGGTTTTATAAATTTTAATGTCTGTTTTACAATCCATGTATTTCACACTCCAACTCGGATCTTATTATATCATGTTGGGTGAAAAGATTTCGCTTTATAAGGACAGAAATGGTTTTTTTTTCTTTCAGTTACCGATGCGAAAAAAGATTAAGTTAGATGTCAAATAGTCTCAGCATCTTCATAAAGCCGTCACGTATAGCGTTACATCTGGGAACGTCGTAAAATGAATAAAATGAAAAAGAAATAAACTGACTGCAGTATTGTGTGTTTTATATGTACATGTATATATACGTAAATAAATAAAATCAAGCAGAAACCAACTGCTGTATTATGTATATAATATTGTATATCATATTTACATGTATATACGTAAATAGATAAAATCAGAATTGAAATAAACTGCTGTATTATGTATTTTGTATGTACATAAAAAATCAAAATAGAAATAAACTGCACTTTTGTGAATTTTATATGGCCATGTATACACGTAAATAGATCAAATCAAAATAGAAATGAATTACTGTATTAAGTATTTTATATACACGTAAATATATAAAATCAAAATAGAAATAAAGTGCAGTTTTATATATTTTATATGTACATGCATACATAGTTTTATGTATTATATGTGTGTATGTATACACAGTTTTATGTATTTCATATGTACATTATACACAATTTTATGTATTTCATTTGTACATGTACATGCATACACAGTTTTAAGTATTTTATGTGTGTATGTATACAGTTTTATGTATTTTACATGTACAAGTATACACAGTTTTGTGTATTTTATATGTGCATGTATCCACAGTTTTGTGTATTTGCCACGGTATACGTGTCGGAAATAATCAAACACAGTACGTTTATCCCCTTATTATTATATTCCAATTTAATAGCTAGTATTTTTAAGTGACAGAAGAAAAAGACCGATTTCATCTAATCTGTTTAACAAATGTATATGGATGTCAGAGGTATGGAAGGGCTCGAGAGTCTGTTTTCAAAAACTTTGGGGATGGGACACAATTTGATTGGTGCACTCCCACATTTTTTAAAAGAAATTTCATACAGGAATGAAATTTTGTTATAACAACCGTAAAAATCACCAAATATCTGGAGAAAACTTTTTTTCTCTTTTTCGCTAGTCAGTTTTGGTGGAGAACTGTTGCATTTCGTTTATTTTTTTTTTAAATCTAACTAATGTTATCTGAGAAAAGCAAGTTGTGTCCCGTCGCCTTTTTTCAATCTCAGCTATGCCACTAAATGTATGAATGAAGCAGTCACTCTTCTGCCACACGATGATGTCGATGCTTTGCCTACAAATTCAAAGCGTGGGTTTATAAGACTGAAATACAAATCACAACCTCTTCAGACATCAAAACCCTTTCTCTTTCAAGCATCATTTGCAAATGTTGTCAAGATGGTGGAAAATCTCATTCTGACAAAAACGCTCAATGGTTTATTTAAGATCCACCAGTACAGAGCGGATGAACTTTCATTGTAAAAATTTACATCTGTCAATACAGCGGAGAAGAAACCTGATTGAATACTTCTAGATAAACCAATACAGTGGAGAACCCTGATTGTAGACCTCTAAATAAACCAATACAATGGAAAAGAACCCTGATTGTAGACTTCTAGATATACCAATCAGTTGAGAACCCTGATTGCAGACTTCTAGATATACCAATACAGTGGAGAACCCTGATTGTATACCTCTAGATCTACCAATACAACGGGGATCCCTGATTGTATACCTGTAGATATACTAATACAACGGGGATCCCTGATTGTATACCTCTAGATATACCAATACAACGGGGAACCCTGACTGTATACCTCTAGATATACCAATACAACGGGGAACCCTGACTGTATACCTCTAGGAATACCAATACAGCGGGAGCCCTGACTGTATACCTCTAGATATACCAATACAGCGGGGATCCTTGACTGTATACCTCTAGATATACCAATACAGCGGGGATCCCTGATGGTATATACAGCGGGGATCCCTGACTGTATACCTCAAGATATACCAATACAGCGGGGATCCCTGACTGTATACCCCTAGATATACCAATACAGTGGAGAACCCTGATTGTATACCTCTAGATATACCAATACAGCGGGGAACCCTGATTGTAGACCTCTAGATCGATCTACCAATACAGCGGGAAAAATCAACCAGTAAAACTGACTTCTAGACCCGCCAGTACATCATGCCTTAGCTTTAGTATCTAACATTTTATACCTCGACATGGAAACAACAGGTTACAAAACAACATAGCAAACAGTTCTGCTAGAAACGCAGAATTGAATCCATGAAATCGTAAGAGTAATATTGTTATGCATACCTCTATCCACTCTTTCAGTCGTTAGCTACAGATCTCCTTATCAACTCTATCAGTCGTAAGCTATCATTTATGCGTATTTTTATCAACTCTATCAGTCGTAAGCTATCATTTATGCGTCTCTTTATCAACTCTATCAGTCGTAAGCTATTCATCTCTTTATCAGTTTTACCAGTCGTAAGTTATGCATCTCTTTATCAGTTTTTTCAGTCGTAAGCTATGCATCTCTTTATCAGTTCTCCCGGTCGTAAGTTATGCATCTCTTTATCAGTTCTGTCAGTCGTAAGCTATGCATCTCTTTATCAGCTCTACCAGTCATAAGCTATGCATCCCTTTATCAGGTTTGTCAGTAGTAAGCTATGTGTCTCTTTATCAAGTCCGTCAGTCATAACCTATGCATTTCTATCAGCTCTGTCAGTCGTAATCTATGCAACTTTTTGTCAGTTCTGTCAGTCGTAAGCTATGCATCTCTTTATCAGCTCTGCCAGTCATAAGCTATACATCTCTTTATCAGTTCTGTCAGTCGTAAGCTATGCATCTCTTTATCAGTTTTGCCATTCGTAAGCTATGCATCTCTTTATCAGTTTTGTCAGTCGTAAACTATGAGTCTCTTTATCAATTCCGTCAGTCATAACCTATGCATCTCTATCAGCTCTGTCAGTCGTAAGCTATGCATCTCTTTATCAGTTCAGTCAGTCGTAAGCTATGCATCTCTTAATCAGTTTTGCCAGTCGTAAGCTATGCATCTCTTTATCAGTTTTGTCAGTCGTAAACTATGAGTCTCTTTATCAATTCCGTCAGTCATAACCTATGCATCTTTATCAGCTCTGTCAGTCGTAAGCTATGCATTTTTGTCAGTTCTGTCAGCCGCAAGCTATGCATCTCTTTATCAACTCTGCCAGTCGTAAACTATGCATCTCATTATCAGTTCTGTCAGTCGTAAGTTATGCATATCTGTATTAGTTTTGCCAGTCGTAAGCTATGCGTCTCTTTATCAGTTCTGTCAGTCGTAAGCTATGCATCTCTTTATCAGTTCTGTCAGTCGTAAGCTATGCGTCTCTTTAACAATTTCGTCAGTCATAACCTACGCATCTCTATCAGTTCTGCCAGTCGTAAGTTATGCATCTCTTTATCAGTTCTGTCAGTCGTAACCTATGCATCTTTTTATCAGTTCTGTCAGTCGTAAGCTATATACCTCTTTACCAGATCTGTGATTCGTAAGTTATGTATCACTTTATCAGTTCTGTCAGTCGTAAGCTATGCATCTCTTTATCATTTGATTGATTGATTGATTTTTATTTAACGTCACACCACGAATATTTCACGTATATGGTGACGGCATCTGCCTGATGCGGGGCATACAAATTTTGACCTTTGCAACCCACCCGAAGCAGTGAGGGATCTTTAACGTGCCATGCATAACACGACACGGGGCCTCGGTTTTTACTGTCTCATCCGAAAGACAGGACGCCGGCATGACCAGAGCGGGAATCGAACCCCGGCCTCCCGATTAGGAGTTCAGCGCGATAACACTAGGCCACGCCGGCTTCCATCTCTTTATCAACTCTGTAATGAAGTTAATGGAAAACCTATGCAACTTGCCACTATTATCGTTTTGCAATACAGTTTCTTGTATTATAGTCATGTATTGAACAATTAAACTCGAGGTTCCGTTAATAATGGTGACGTCTCGCACCAATAGAGCGCATCCAATGATTCCTACGGCAACCTGCTTTCATCATGTGCTAGTTTGTCTGATCAGTGGCGGATCATACACTCCCTTTAAATGCAAGAAAAGGGGGAAGCACATTCTGATGACTCTGATTATGATAAACGGTTAAAATATGGGATTTTAGAGTAACATATGACACTCAATTATCCAAGTGTATCATGTTATATACACTTGTCAGAAAATGTGTTGACTTGAAAAGTGTTATATTGATTTATTGAAAATAATGTTGGCTTGTCAATATAAATTCATGTGTATCTGACTAGTCGACAAGTCTGACAGGTTGAATATTATCTGACTAGTCGACAAGTCTGACAGTTTGACTTTTATCTGATTAGTGGACAAGTCTGACAGGATTACTATTATCTGTCAGTGGGTTAGCAGAAATATGCCATTGTATGTTTGGTTCAAGTTTGATGCCATTGTCTACTTTGTCGAAAAAGTGGAGACCACATTTTGACGGCTATAACCAAATTCGGTTAAAAGACAGGAATTTTTGTTAAACTCAGGGATCATTGTCGATGGACATCATCTGCACATACTGAATATTATTTGGCTAACTTCAAATTTCAAGTTTTGCTGAAACTAAAATAACTAAAATTCCGTGGTTCTCTCTCTCTCTCTCTCTTTATTTTTTTTTTTATAAATGGTGCCTTATTTCTTTTGATTTGTTTTGGGGGGTTTTTTGGGGGGGGGGATGTTTTATTATTATTATTATTATTATTATTATTATTATTATTATTATTATTATTATCATCATCATCATCATCATCATCATCATCATCATCATCATTATTATTATTATTATTATTATTATTATTATTATTATTATTATTATTATTATTATTATTATTATATCTTTTTTTCTTTAAGGAATTTATGGTTTAGCACGGATAGAGAAGAGAAGACATTCCGTAGAATGGGTCTCTTAGGGATATATATAGCATGCTAAATATAATTAACCGGAGTTCATTCCCATTAAATGCCACCTATAAGACAATCAATGATCCCTTATTGAGAGAAATAATTAGGGATGAACTCCCTTGGGAGAATGTACCTGTTATTGTTGGAAGTGATATTGTTTCGAATATAATGCTGTATGTATGATAAGCAAGTTAGTAAGGTAAGCAAGTGATAATACATACAAAGAATTGCGACAAGAGAATTTGTCTCAAAATATTGTATTGCAGTAAATAAAGATAAAAGAACATTTCTCATCCTGATATTGTCAGGACTGAAACGTCGTTTTATGCAGAAATTAACAATATTTTAGAACATTTTTATATTTAATATCGGATATTTCCATTTTCCAGGCTTTTTTCCTTTATAAACTACATCCCAAACTGATTTTTGAAAAATCATAGATACACTTGAAAGATATAATTAATAGATAATACACCTAGTAGATATAATTACACGTAATTGTCTTATTTGTAATTATATTTTTCCAGTGTATATTTCTCGTTGATGTACGCGGGTATTGCACTAATTTTCTCATTGTTTCTTGTATATAATTAGAAACAAAAAGAATAAACCAAAATGTCATATATTTGTATAGCCTATAAATAATTCTTGCTTGCTACAAATTACGCACATGCGTAAGCATAATAAAACTTCCAGAGACCTAACAGCAGACGACAGGAAATGGTCATGTACCATTGGCAACGCATTCTGCAGAATTCAAAAATTAATAAAGAATAAGAAAACAATGCAATAAACATATCATGGTAATAGTTTGCACGCTTTTGCTCTCGTTACTGGAGTTACTGGCGACACATCGACCATGTGTGATATGATGGATAGCATGAACGCTTGGTCATCGCTCAACAATCCATTCCCGACATCATACCCATGCATTTTGATGATTTGTACATTTATTTTACAATCGTTTTCATATTCTTTCGCACAGAATGAATATTTTCACACTTGGACGAATCGATGAGATTTGAACACACCTTGATGTGGCCATCTAAGAGCCGTTTGATTACCTGAAAGTGATAAATGCGTATAGAACATTAATAATACATTATTCTGAACTGAGTTCATCTGAAAATTTAGATCATTTTGAACGAATTTGATAAACCATCATTAAAAAAATGTAGCTTTTACTTTGTGTTGAATTTGAATGAATGTTATGAGTAATACTTTGCAGTACTGCTTAACTATATAGTGAAAAACATTTATACACATTACAAACTGAAAAGGAAAGATTTTCAAAATCTATAATAACATTAATTTACTAGTAAATTTCGGAAAAATATAGAAAGAAAAATATAAGCTACGATTATCGATTTCTATTTTATCTATCCTTCTTATAATAACGTAAGAATTAAATTTTCGAAACCTTACTATTTTCGAAGACCTTCTGTTTTTAATTTAGTTCAGTTGCTTAACTCAGATAATACAAAAGAAATGTATGATATTGGAAAACATGCTTTTAATGTAAGACAAACTATGTAACTCTGATTTAACATTTATATAATTTGAATAAGTGTGAACCGTTCATATACCTGTCCTTGTTGTATATTATTTATGTGTATTTTGTTTGTATATCTATAAGCAGTATTATTTTTGAAAGATGAACTATACTTTGTTATTTTATATTTCCCCCCTTAAATTTTCCATGATTGAATAAGTCAAATCTAAGTAATGTAATCTGCGAAGGACAAATATTTCATATAAATTAATGTAGATAGATAGATAGATAGATAGATAGATAGATAGATAGATGATAACTAAACATTCTATATGCTATTGATATTTTCAAACGTGGAAAAGTCATTCAGCGATTAATTTAGTTTGGTTCCATACATTACTGAAATAAACCTTATCATTTCAAGGGTTTTATAATAACGTTAATCTCCTAAAACAAGTTTTGTCTGCCGGTCTGCAAGGGTGATTACTTTCCTTAAGGAAGTATGAAATTCTCAGGAAATGATGAACAATCATAAAGAGCTAATATATTTGGCGGAGGAGGTGGAGAGTGGTAAATAATCGATTCTACACATTTTCCTGACGAGATATACAGTTCCCTCATGCCAGGAGCAATGATGTATGACGTTTGTTAATGTTTACAAGTGATTTTACATAACTTTGTGACTACAAATTTACAATAAAATAAAACCTTGGCAATTACTTGTCGATGTTTTACTGTTTGTGTTGCCGGTGTAGTGTCTCCCTATTATAATGGAATGGAGGAATACTTTGGTAAGAGCGCTTAATTTATTTCAAGAATACCATAACACATACACAATCATGTTTCACCAAATCAATATAAATAGACAATTATTGCATGATGTTGAGGGCGATATGGAGATTTATTAACCGGAGAAAACTCTAATGATATCCCATGGGAGTTAAGTGTAATATTACCATTAGATAAAAATTTCCGTGTCAAAACTGTATAAGGTGCCACCAGAGTACTTAGTATTGTATATAATTGTATAAGGCGCCACCAGAGTATTTTATAACACTGTATGAGGCGCTGCCAGAGTACTATGTATTGCATATAACTGTATAAAGGCGCCACCATGGTATTACCTAAAAGTGTATGAGGCGCCACCAGAGTATTGCACAAAACTGTATAAGGCGCCACCAGAATATTGCATAAAGCTGCATGATGTATGAGGCGCCACCAGAGTATTGCATAAAACTGTATAATGCGCCCCAAGAGTATTGCATAAAAGAAGGCGCCACCAGAGTACTGCATAAAACTATATAAAGTACAACCATAGAGTATTGCATAAAATTATATAGGGCGCCACCAGTGTATTGAATAAAACTGTATAAGACGCCACCATAGACTGCATAGAACTGTTTAAGGCACCACCAGAGAATTACATATAACTGTATGAGGCGCCACTAGAGTATTGCATAAAACTATATGAGGTGCGACCAGAGTATTGCATAAAACTGTATAAGGCGCCACCAGAGTATTCCATAAAACTGTATACGGCACCACCAGAGTATTGCATAACACTGTATAAGGCGCCACCAAAGTATTGCATAGATAAGGCGCCAACCGATTATTGCATAAAACTGTATAAAGCGCCACCGAAGTATTTCATATAACTGTATAAGGCACCACCAGAATGGTTCATAAAACTATATAAGGTGCCACCAGAGAATTGCATTAAATGTATAAGGTGCCACCAGAGTATAGCATATAACTGTATAAGGCGCCACCAAAGTATTGCATAGAACTGTATAAGGCGCCACCAAAGTATTGCATAAAACTGTATGGGGCCGGCGCTACCAGAGTATTGCATATTACTGTATGAGGCGCCACCAGAGTATTGCATAAAACTGTATAAGGCGCCACCAGCGTATTGCATAAATCTGTATGGGGCCGGCGCTACCAGAGTATTGCATAAATCTGTATGAGACGCCACCAGTGTATTGCATAAATCTGTATGGGGCCAGCGCTATCAGCGTATTGCATAAATCTGTATGGGGCCGGCGCTACCAGAGTATTGCATAAAACTGTATAAGGTGGTAACAAAGCATTGCATAAATAAGGCTTCACCAGAGAATTGCATAAAACTGTATAGGGCGCCACCAGAGTATTGCATAAAATTGTATAAGGCGCCACCAAAGTATTACGTAAATAAGGCGCCGTCAAAGTATTGCATAAATAAGGCGCCACCAGAGCTTTGCATAAAACTGTATAAGGTGCCACCAAAGTATTGCAGCGCTTCAACACTTTACCATGTCAAAGCATAGGGTCCCATGTTAAATTACCAAACTTCCAGCAAATTTTACACAGCATCCTACATTTTAGCTATTTATAATCCACATGTCAAAATGTTTTTCAGACCCTCCTCTATCCCCCCCCCCCAAATTACCAAATGTAAACAACAATCCCCTTTTAGCTCATAAAATTTTTACATTAGCGAAATGAGATAAAAATTCATGAATTTACAGCAGAATCAATCTTTATTTATAGATTGATCAAATAATTTCATCCAATCCTAGCCCCTCTCTCCCTACATCACATCAACCAATCACGGCTCTCGTTAATTACTGTTCTTTGACCTATAATACCACTAGTCATATACCGAAAATGATTTTTGTAGCGATCAGGCAAAAATTGTGGACAGTGTTAGGTCTTAGTGTAAACTCCGCCAACTATTCTGTTCATATAATTTGTGTAAAATTTGTTACTTTACCAAATAATAACGGTTTATCATAGATGAAAACTATGCTATTACACAGATTATTTGTTCAATGTCTTAACATCGGTAGTTATTTACATTTTTAAAAAAACAATATGATTCTTTATTACATAACTGACTATCGCATTAAATGTATATCACAATACGGCGTAATGTACGACGTCATAATACGTGCGTGTAGTGCACGTTCATCGTGCAATATCAACATACAGTGTGGTAGGTCTAAGCATAGTAATTCTTTTTCCCATAGAGTCCCATGTTAAATTGCCAAACTTCCAACAAGATTTACATAGCTTTTTATATCTTAGCTTTACATATTTCAAATTGTTCGTCAGTCCCTTCACCATCAAAATTGTAAAAGCTAGTTAAGAAATAGGTAAATCACCTTAATATTGAAGATCTTGAACGAAGGGGTCAACCCCCTCCCCCTTTCCCGAAAAAAAAAAGGAAAAGGAAAAGAAAACACACACACACATACACCCACGTACGCATGCACAATCAAACAAACTTGGCAAATTTCGAAAGTAAATACAACAGATTTTAGTCATAAAAACTTTACATTAGCGTAATAATATTAATATTCATGATTTTACAGCAGAATAAAATTAATTCGTTGATTGATTGATTTTTGTTTTACGTCACACCACGAATATTTCACGTATATGGTGACGGCATCTGCCTGATGCGGGGCATACAAATTTTGACCTTTGCAACGGACGATCTTTAACGTGCCATGCATACCACTACACGGGGCCTCGGTTTTTACTGTCTCATCCGAAAGACATGACACCGGCATGACCAGAGCGGGACTCGAACCCCGGCCTCCCGATCAAGAGTCCAACGCAATACCACTAGGCCACGCCGGCTTAAATTAATTCGTAGATTATTTCAATAATCTTTTGTCCAATCCAATACATTAAAGTACTAACCGCCCCCCCCCCCCCCCCCCCAACACACACACAGAAGATCAGCCAATCAGATGATCCGTTAATCACCATACTTTGACCTGATACTTGATAGATAATATGTTCGTCTTGTGCGCCGTTCTTTCAATGTGCAACAGATTAACTTAAACCAGCCAAAATTCATAACTGTCTTGCAATCTGAGAACTAACAAAATCCAAGAGCTGGTGGGATTCTACTGTACAAGACACAAGAGAACAAATCGATATGGTCAGCAGCCTGGAGCTTCAAAACAGCTTTGTAAGACTAAAGTTAACAAACCAATACGGGTAACACACACTTCACAGGATTAGCAGCAAAATGGTGAACGCTTAGTAATTAGAAAGAGTAAAGCAGTCAAATTGTCGATGCTCAGTAGTCAGTAAGACAAAGAATGATGAGAGTAAACATCTCCTGCCGACTTGTTACATCCGCCTTGTATGATAAGGACAGAAAGAATGATACTTTTGTATGTTGGTGTATCACTTTTATAGCGGCATGTGTAGCAATGCGACAGTGCGCAGTATCTATGATTGTAATATTCTCTTGTTATGCAATGTCGTACAACGGGAATGCGTCATTTCAAACGCAATATTGAGAAATCGATTCTTGGTTAGTTAGATGCTTGATCTTAAAGTTGATAAAACGAAGCTCAAGCTGTATCGATAACGACAGTTGTATGTGAGTTTACACACAGTCGATGTTCGGATGTAGAACAAAAACGACCATCTTCAAGATGCCATATCGTGACCAGACATTACAAATTCATCGTATCTCTCACCTCTGTCAAATCTGGGGTTCGAATCTTGTGTTGAGAAAATGCAATGCCGTAGCAAGCTGAAGTACAACACGCCACCTGTTCCTTATAATACTAAACCTTTTCGTTAGTTCTCCCAATCTTATTTGACAAGCATCCCCTCACTCATATTCTGGAGACAAGTGGGCCGTTTCACAAAGAATCATACGTACGATATTTTACGTACGTACAAAAAATACCTTAAGTCTTAATGAATTTTTTGTACGTACGTAAAATATCGTACGTACGATTCTTTGTGAAACGGCCCAAAGGTCCGTCGCGCTTTATTTGCTCAAAGGGGTAGTCAGTTCTATATCTGAACAGGAACAGTCATAAGCACAGATACTATACTTTTATATATATATTTAACTAAGAAATTTTTTTATTTTTTGTTTCCATGTGATAAAGCCAAATGGCCGAGAATTTGTGGACGTTGAGTGTTTCTTGTTACTTATTTAATTCATACTTCCTTCGGAGGACTTCTTATCGTTTCTTGAATCATCAGTAGTATGTGTGGAAAAAATAAATCAATGAAAAGAAAGACAACTCTTAATATACTTCTCTTCCGATCTTATGTTAAAAATTTGGAGTTAACTGCTCTTCCTTGTTATCGCTGGCTTTGGTTGAAGGAAGATAACTCAAAAATGCATATATCCGTCATCCTCCTTGTAGTTTGCTTAGGAAGGGTTAAGTATATGTATGGTATGGATCAAGTAGACATAATCTCGCGATCTTGAGTGATGTAGATCAGAAAAATATGTATACTTACAGAAGTGAAAAGTGTATATATGTATATCTTCTGCTGTACTCCCATTCTGTATAGTCATGAATGAATTTTCATCTGATATTGAATCATCCCATGACATTTGCTCTCAGCATAATATCGGCGTATTTAGAATATTTTATTTTTTGAAAAGGGGGTGGGGTAGGATGCAGTATCCCATGACTTATGTTTTGCACTATTCGGACTGGAAGGGGGGCGCAGCCCTAAAAATGATAGAAAATGACTGTTTTGGGGCAACCCCTGCACCCAACCACCCCCTTTCTATATCCGCCACTGCATTAAACGCGAAGAGCAAATGTCATGCCATACAAATGTAACAAACATCAATGTTGCAAAGTACCATTAGTAATTTGCAAGCGAAAGACTAGAAAGAAGTCTCTTCTATATCAAACATACAGCATAATATGTGATATATCGCCACTTTCAGCTAAAGTCCACTTTTTCCAGAGAAAACACATCTATTGTATTCACATTCATTTGTTTTCTTTTACAAAAAAAAAATCATTACTAAAGTTAACAAACCAATACGGGTAACACAAACGGTCAACGCTTAGTAATTAGAAAGAGTAAAGCAGTCAAATTGTCGATACTCAGTAGTCAGTAAGACTATCGCAGTGCAAATACGTATTATCAAACAAGGATGAGAGTATGATCCAAGAAGTGTAAACATCTCCTGCTGACCTGTTACATCCGCCTCGTATGATAAGGACAGAAAGAATGGTATTTTTGTATGTTGGTGTATCGCTTTTATAGCGGCATGTGTAGCAATGCGACAGTGCGCAGTATCTATGATTGTAATATTCTCTTGTTATGCAATGCCGTACACAGGGAATGCGTCATTTCAAACGCAATACTGAGAAATCGAATCTTGGTTAGTTGGATGCTTGATCTTAAAGTTTTGATTGATTGATTGATTTTATGTTTAACGTCACACCACGAATATTTCACGTATATGGTGACGGTATCTGCCTGATGCGGGGCATACAAATTTTAACCTTTGCAACGGACCCACCCGAAGCAGTGAGGGATCTTTAACGTGCGATGCATACCACGACACGAGGCCTCGGTTTTTACTGTCTCGTCCGAAGATAGGACACTGGCATGACCAGAGCGGGA
This sequence comes from Pteria penguin, assembly GCA_035048485.1. Classification (NCBI taxonomy): domain Eukaryota; kingdom Metazoa; phylum Mollusca; class Bivalvia; order Pterioida; family Pteriidae; genus Pteria; species Pteria penguin. The sequence goes on from CM068585.1 coordinate 23,004,976, forward strand.
ATCGAACCCCGGCTTCCCGATCAGGAGTCCAGCGCGATACCACTAGGCCACGCCGGCTTGATCTTAAAGTTGATAAAACGAAGCTCAAACTGTATCGATAACGACAGTTGTTTGTGAGTTCACACACAGTCGGTTTTCGGATGTGGAACAAAAACTACCATCTTCAAGATGCCATATCATGACCAGACATTGCAGTTCACCGTATCTCTCACCTTTGTCAAATCTGGGGTTCGAATCTTGTGTTGAAAAAATGCAATGCCGTAGCAAGCTGAGGTACAACACGCCAGCTGTTCCTTATAATACTAAACCTTTTCGTTGGTTCTCCCAATTTTCTCACTAAAATGGTCTTTCTAACATTTATTTTTTCATTTTGCATTATGACAAGTATAATACAAACTTGGACTGCGGTGTCTGAAAGGAAATATTGTTGCTGAAAAATAATTTATAGATGTCTTTATGAAACACAGAAAGTAGAAAATGGCTGTGTTGCTGACACAATCTCCAAGTGTTAAATGTAGTTTGAACACGTTAATGAGACATGAAATTATGAGAGCATCCCCTCTCTCATCTTCTGGAGACAAGGTCTGTCGCGCTTTAATTTATTTGCTCAAAGGGGTAGTCAGTTTCCATATCTGAAGGAACAGTCATAAGCACAGATTCTATACGAATATTTTATATAAACTCATGCTGATATAGATTTAACTAAGAGATTTTGTTATTTTTGTTTCCATGTGGTAAAGCCAAATGGCCGAGAATTTGTGGACGTTGAGTGTTTCTTGTTACTTATTTAATTCATACTTACTTCAGAGGACTTCTTATCGTTTCTTGAATCATCAGTAGTAGTAATGTGTCAGTGGCGGATTTAGAGGGGGCCCGGGGGGGCCGCCCCCTCCCCTTTTGGTCACATATTTACCAGTAAAAATCCAGATTTTGCACCAAAAATGGCTGAGAAGTTTGGCTAATACCTATGTGCCCCCCCCCCCCTTTTCGGAATTCCTGGATCCACCACTGTGTGCGGAAAAAATAAATCAATGAAAAGAAAGACAACTCTTAATATACTTCTCTTCCGATCTTATGTTAAAATTTGGAGTTAACTGCTCTTCCTTGTTATCGCTGGCTTTGGTTGAAGGAAGATAACTCAAAAATACATATATCCGTCATCCTCCTTGTAGTTTGCTCAGGAAGGGTTAAGTATATGTATGGTATGGATCAAGTAGACATACTCTCGCGATCTTGAGTGATGTAGATCAGAAAAATATGTATACTTACAGAAGTGAAAAGTGTATATATGTATATCTTCTGCTGTACTCCCATTCTGTATAGTCATGAATGAATTTTCATCTGATATTGAATCATCCCATGACATTTGCTCTCAGCATAATATCGGCGTATTTAGAATATTTTATTTTTTGAAAAGGGGGTGGGGTAGGATGCAGTATCCCATGACTTATGTTTTGCACTATTCGGACTGGAAGGGGGGCGCAGCCCTAAAAATGATAGAAAATGACTGTTTTGGGGCAACCCCTGCACCCAACCACCCCCTTTCTATATCCGCCACTGCATTAAACGCGAAGAGCAAATGCCATGCCATACAAATGTAACAAACATCAATGTTGCAAAGTACCATTAGTAATTTGCAAGCGAAAGACTAGAAAGAAGTCTGTTCTATATCAAACATACAGCATAATATGTGATATATCGCCACTTTCAGCTAAAGTCCACTTTTTCCAGAGAAAAACACATCTATTGTATTCACATTCATTTGTTTTCTTTTACAAAAAAAAAATCATTACTAAAGTTAACAAACCAATACGGGTAACACAAACGGTCAACGCTTAGTAATTAGAAAGAGTAAAGCAGTCAAATTGTCGATACTCAGTAGTCAGTAAGACTATCGCAGTGCAAATACGTATTATCAAACAAGGATGAGAGTATGATCCAAGAAGTGTAAACATCTCCTGCTGACCTGTTACATCCGCCTCGTATGATAAGGACAGAAAGAATGGTATTTTTGTATGTTGGTGTATCGCTTTTATAGCGGCATGTGTAGCAATGCGACAGTGCGCAGTATCTATGATTGTAATATTCTCTTGTTATGCAATGCCGTACACAGGGAATGCGTCATTTCAAACGCAATACTGAGAAATCGAATCTTGGTTAGTTGGATGCTTGATCTTAAAGTTTTGATTGATTGATTGATTTTATGTTTAACGTCACACCACGAATATTTCACGTATATGGTGACGGTATCTGCCTGATGCGGGGCATACAAATTTTAACCTTTGCAACGGACCCACCCGAAGCAGTGAGGGATCTTTAACGTGCGATGCATACCACGACACGAGGCCTCGGTTTTTACTGTCTCGTCCGAAGATAGGACACTGGCATGACCAGAGCGGGAATCGAACCCCGGCTTCCCGATCAGGAGTCCAGCGCGATACCACTAGGCCACGCCGGCTTGATCTTAAAGTTGATAAAACGAAGCTCAAACTGTATCGATAACGACAGTTGTTTGTGAGTTCACACACAGTCGGTTTTCGGATGTGGAACAAAAACTACCATCTTCAAGATGCCATATCATGACCAGACATTGCAGTTCACCGTATCTCTCACCTTTGTCAAATCTGGGGTTCGAATCTTGTGTTGAAAAAATGCAATGCCGTAGCAAGCTGAGGTACAACACGCCAGCTGTTCCTTATAATACTAAACCTTTTCGTTGGTTCTCCCAATTTTCTCACTAAAATGGTCTTTCTAACATTTATTTTTTCATTTTGCATTATGACAAGTATAATACAAACTTGGACTGCGGTGTCTGAAAGGAAATATTGTTGCTGAAAAATAATTTATAGATGTCTTTATGAAACACAGAAAGTAGAAAATGGCTGTGTTGCTGACACAATCTCCAAGTGTTAAATGTAGTTTGAACACGTTAATGAGACATGAAATTATGAGAGCATCCCCTCTCTCATCTTCTGGAGACAAGGTCTGTCGCGCTTTAATTTATTTGCTCAAAGGGGTAGTCAGTTCCATATCTGAAGGAACAGTCATAAGCACAGATTCTATACGAATATTTTATATAAACTCATGCTGATATAGATTTAACTAAGAGATTTTGTTATTTTTGTTTCCATGTGGTAAAGCCAAATGGCCGAGAATTTGTGGACGTTGAGTGTTTCTTGTTACTTATTTAATTCATACTTACTTCAGAGGACTTCTTATCGTTTCTTGAATCATCAGTAGTAGTAATGTGTCAGTGGCGGATTTAGAGGGGGCCCGGGGGGGGCCGCCCCCTCCCCTTTTGGTCACATATTTACCAGTAAAAATCCAGATTTTGCACCAAAAATGGCTGAGAAGTTTGGCTAATACCTATGTGCCCCCCCCCCCTTTTCGGAATTCCTGGATCCACCACTGTGTGCGGAAAAAATAAATCAATGAAAAGAAAGACAACTCTTAATATACTTCTCTTCCGATCTTATGTTAAAATTTGGAGTTAACTGCTCTTCCTTGTTATCGCTGGCTTTGGTTGAAGGAAGATAACTCAAAAATACATATATCCGTCATCCTCCTTGTAGTTTGCTCAGGAAGGGTTAAGTATATGTATGGTATGGATCAAGTAGACATACTCTCGCGATCTTGAGTGATGTAGATCAGAAAAATATGTATACTTACAGAAGTGAAAAGTGTATATATGTATATCTTCTGCTGTACTCCCATTCTGTATAGTCATGAATGAATTTTCATCTGATATTAAATCATCCCATGACATTTGCTCTCAGCATAATATCGGCGGATTTAGAATATTTTATTTTTTGAATAGGGGGTAGGCTGCAGATTCCCATGAACAATGTTATGCACTATTCGGACTGGAAAGGGGGCGCAGCCCTAAAATTATGATAGAAAATGACTTTTTGGGGCAACCCCTGCACCCACCCACCCCCTTTTCTAAATCCGCCACTGCATTAAACGCGAAGAGCAAATGTCATGCCATACAAATGTAACAAACATCAATGTTGCAAAGTACCATTAGTAATTTGCAAGCGAAAGATTAGAAAGAAGTCTCTTCTATATCAAACATACAGCATAATATGTGATATATCGTTACTTTCTACTAAAGTCCATTTCTTCCAGAGAAAACACATCTATTGTATTCACATTCATTTGTTTTCTTTTACAAAATAAGCCAGCTATATACATCATGGTAAGTTGTAGTGCATTCATCGTTTGGCTAGAAGATCTGGATCGGAATCCCACGGGGCTTCCTTCATCATACGAAACCCAGTGTCAAGTACTGACTAAAACTGACCCAGGTCCGTCTGATATCGTACACGTATTATATCGGTCAATGAAACAAGCAGTGAAATGATACAACCTATACATACTACATGTTGCATATATATATATATATATATTATATATATATATATATATATATATATATATATATATATATATATATATATATATCATATATATATATATATATATTATATATATATATATATGCAACATGTAGCATATATATATATATATATATATATATATATATATATATATATATATATATGCAACATGTAGTATGTATATACATATACATATATATATATATATATATATATATATATATATAATATACATATATGCAACATGTAGTATGTATAGGTTGTATCATTTCATTGCTAGTTTCATATATATATATATATATATATATATATATATATATATATATATATATATATATATATATATATATATATATATATATATATATATATATATATATATATGTATATATGGAAGTTAAATCTCCCGCCCCTAGTGACCACAGCACTATATGAACGGACTAAAGAACGAAAAAGGCTTGCAATTTGTTAACAAAAAGAAAGAGGAAGGGATGTAGGAAGGTACGTATAGACGTTATATATAGAAAGACGGAAGTAAATGAACTACATGAAACTACATGAAAAGGGGGAAAATTTACTGAATAATGGGAGAGGGGGTTGTCTTATTACATGTATTACTATTGTTATTGTTATTATTATTGTTTTCTTTCAGCACGTCTGTTTCCAGTTGGGAATTAACCTCAAGATCTTTAATTCTTGTTTTGCTTTTCACTTAATAGTTGCAAATTTTGCCCCTACTCCACCTTTTCTATCTTAGCTTCAACACAGGCACTATAACATTATTGTTTAAACTATTGCCAGCATGAGGCGATTAAGTCTGTATCATAAGCCTGCGCATTGCATCATGCCACCTACAAGACTATAACATGTCATGGAAAATGGATTATTGTTTTACGTCATTTCACAAGAATTTCACATACATGGTGACAGCATCTGCTTAATGCATGGCATAGAAATTTATACCTATGTAACGGACCCTTCCCAAACAATGAGGGATGAACGGACCCATCCGAGGCAGTGAGGGATGAACGGACCCATCCGAGGCGGTGAGGGATGAACGGACCCATCCGAGGCAGTGAGGGATGAACGGACCCATCCGAGGCAGTGAGGGATATTTTACGTGTCACGTCCACCATAACACAGGACCTCGAATGTTGCTGTCTCATCCGATAGACAGGACACCGGTGTGCCTATAGGGGAAGTTGAACCCCGGACTTTTCAGTCAGGAGCCGAGCGCCTCATCCACTGACCCATACGGGCTTCATCATCAAACAAAAAGTTAACGAGTTGGACTCATAACCGGATGGAAGCAGGTTCAGATCTTACCATCACCATACGTAGTCAATGATCAGTTTGCCACGTCATGGATCACTGACTGCCAATATCGAGTCTTCATTAATGTTACTAAATCATAAAAAGGTCTTAGTACTATATATATTGTATATTTAGGATGACAGAGGAATTTACTATAGATTCTCACCTCTGTAAATGAAAGGAGTGGCCCTTTTTCAGCACGAGTGGATTCTCATTAAGGACTAGTGGATCCTCATTCAAAACAAGTGGATTCTCATCCAGGACAAGTGGATCCTCATTAGGAACGAGTGGATCCTCATCCAGGACGAGTGGAGAAGTGGGCTGATCCTTTAGTGATATTCACACTACATGTAGTTTACCGTTTTACAATTAATGTTAAACTCTCTTCCAAAATATACCGCTAAATGTTTTACTGAAACTGTCGCATATAGAAGAAATGACATTGTTTTGTAAATGGAGCTATGATGGCAATACTTAAGAAACTGTACAGCAAGAGGGTTTTTACCTGGGAATTTAGTCAAAAGGTAAATTCTAACAAATGCAAAACGCCTTTCCCTCTATGTCGGAAGTCGCTATTTGCTTGAAAAAAGGACTTATTAAGTGAGATATGACACACGTTTGTCTCTGTTTGACATATACATTTTTTATATAGCAATTTTTACATTGGGGGCTTTCATTCAGTCCAACGAGTCCAAGAGGATTAATTTTTGTTAAAAAAATGTATTAGAGTAAAAATATCGAAATATAAAAGATTTTTTAAAATATGATATAAATCGAAACATATACCATCCTATACATATATTGGTGACAGGAAAAATAAAATTTTGCATATCAGACTTAGACTCGGATGCAGATCCCTGAATGCTGATCCATATAGAAAACATGTGTGCTGCTCTGATCTTTCCGAATGTGGCCAAACAGACAGTGCTTCTCATTTTAACCTTGAATGTCCTTTTTATATCCATGTAAGAGCAACACATCTAAATATATGTACTATACCTGTAAATTTCAACTCTCAAATTTTGCTAAATTGATGTCCCCTTCAGGCCTCCATAGTGATGATGTCAACAAAACTATATTTGAAAATGTGTAAAAGTTTATCCACGAGAGTAAGAGATCTACTTAATGTAGTTTACATGTTACTTATTACATATGGATGTGCTATTTATATAATGCCTAACCAACCGATCATCCAATTTCTGTTTACTTACTTTTTACCATTTTACTCCATTCTGTATATAAAGTTATACATGCTTTCCTAACTCGCATTCTATATAATTCAAGTTCCTGATCCATAACTTTTGAATTTTTTTTTTTTGTAAAAGTCAGATATTCAAATACTTTAATGACTTCATTGATTTGTTAAATTGTATCAACTTCACAATTTTTTGTCCTCATATTAATCCAAATCGAAGAAATGTGACTATACCCTGCCGAGACATGGATTTTTCTTCAAGTCTGGTACAACTACCCGATTATATCGACCGTTCTGTTAACGAATGCACTATCTATATAGCTAGTACACAATGTTTTGTGGTTAAATTAATCTGTGCTATATGTTAACAATGTATTCATCTACAAATCCTGTTCTTTCTGTTAACCTTGTATCACGTAAATTTACTTGTTATTACTATAAATATATCATACACACACACACTTTACAACTTTTGACAAATGTTAGTAATGAATAATATAATACAAAGGAGTTCAAATAACGTTGAAATAGCCTCAATCTTTAACTTGAAATGTTAAGCTAAATCAGAAGTCTTTTAATGATTATATGAAGGCCGTGGGTGCCAAATATATTTGATGCTATTTGTTTCTTGGTAAAATCTTGTAAAAATCTTGTAAAATCTTGGTCTTAAAACCTAGTATTTCACTGTAGTTTACATGTCAAGGTAGGTTCGATTTTCAGACATGGTAATTAAATACCAAATATATATTATAGTCAATGTCAAACCCCCCCCCCCCCCCCACGCCCTTTACATCCCCCCCCCCCCCCCAACTTTATGCTATTTTCTCTCACCATGCTAAGATGAATACACACACTGTATTAGACAGTAAGTATGTTTATCAATCTTTTCACTGTTATCGTAAATTTTCATTCATTCTATGCACATGTATGTACATCTTATTTAATCAAGCTATCATAAACTGTTTCTAAAACCGAGCCAAGATACGCAGCACGTGTGTTGAAAACGAAAGTAGCCTTAGGTTCATAGTCAGCCAATGGAATGCCTTACATCATGTCACATGCTTACTATGTTTTCGGGGTCATGTTTATGTTTCTATTGAATGTGATATCGTGAAAATGATGTGACAGGTTACATTGTACTTGGAACGCCACAGTGATTGAACACTATCTCGTCTGTAATCATTACTACATCAGCGATAGACAAGTTCACTCAGTCGTGTCGCCTATGCTCATCATTGACATTCGTGATCAGTGAACTGTAGCGCAGGTTGATGTCCGTAGGTCGTGTACATTGTTGTGGTTAGTGCAGTAAAAAAACTGAAAATGGCGAGTACTAGCGAAGGAGAAGATGAAAATTGGGATATTAAATTTAGACAAGATGAAGAAATGGAATATTTTACAGAGTTGGCACTACATGAAGCGGAGCGATGGATTACGGTAAGTACACAGTGGTCAGATGAAGGTGTGTAAGCGCAGGTGCAGAAATTTACACCGCGTGTCCAGGTCCCGGGGAGGACAAGCTAATTGTTATACTCAAATGTTTGTTGATATCTGAGGAAAAAAAATTGTTTGTTCGCAATGTTTACCGAAGTTTGTATAAATTGCTATTAGTCAAATACATATATATATATAGTGACTTTTAATTTCAGGTCTACGTACATAGCAGTTTCCCCTTTCCCACACGATTAGAGTAATTTTAAATATTTGTTTCTCTCTCCCTTTTCTTCCTTTCTCCGTTACGACCTGATTGTGGGTTTTAACTGCTGAAGCAAGCTTGGTACATATGAATAATTAACACTCTAGTATTACACAGCTTGCAGCTTGCATCAAAGGTGGAATCATAACTTGATTAGGAAGAGCTGAACTAATACTTTGTTCTATCTACTGTAAAGTAGGTCGCATTACTGAACTTGTAAACAAGATATAGATATGGAATTTGACATAGAATTACACCTGTCCCTAGTAACAGGCGTGGATCTAGGTCATCGTTAATGTCAGTGTCATCGTAAATCTTTTCTGTATCTTTTTTTCTCCTTAATATTGCATTACCGTAATACTTGTACATGTTCACAAATGTATAAAATTACATCATTTCTCAAAACACTGCACCCCTATGTCCCGTGTAAGTGTCCGTAATTCCGCCATCTACTTCCCTCAGCTCACAAACAGTGGGATTCATGCCTTCACCTCCTTTCTGAGGTACTTAGAAAAGTAATGTGAAATTCAGTAATAGGTTGAAACCGGTAGTAGTAAATAAGCCAAATAATTTCTGGGCCTAAGGAACAACTATGAAAACTTTAATTACTGTGAAAATTACATCCTGTCTGTTACTTTTATTATAAAAAAGCGCGTTAGAGAAAATTAGTAAGGTTCATTTAATATATAAAGCAGATGGATATAGATAAAAGAGTAAACAGTTAGGAATGAGAGTGGAAAAACAGCTGACAATGTCTCTACTGGGGAGAAAACGAGGTCGGAATAAACTGAAAGTATTGCCATTATGATGCATTGGGATACATGTTGCTTTGTGTAGCTTGTTCCATTTCATTTTTACGAAGTCCCATCCGTAAAATTTATCAATAGATTTTATTGTACGAAGTGGACGTTTTAAAATAACAATAATAATTATCATAATGTTACTGGGGCATTTACATTACCGTAGTTTGAACGTATTTGAATTTTATCATTTTGATGATCATAAATTCAGTATAATTCTATTCGATAGCTATATATTATAATTTCATACGATTATATAATGGCAACGTTACTGAGTTTTGTGTATTTATTGATTTGCGAATGCAGAATTTGCCAACATGTACATAAAAGATACATGCATACATGAAAACAAAAACTGAAATAAATAAGGCACGATTAGTTCATCTACGACTATATTCTCAAAATCAGCACAGAGTGATTGTCTCTGGAGCAGTGTGTTCTGTACGATATAGCAGTATTCTTCCAAAATTTTGTTTTGAAATATCGATAATAAGCTAAACACCATTCACAATCTTTACTTACTTTTATATATACCTAACTAAACATTTTAAAACCAGTAGTGCCATGTCGATGTATAATTAAAAGTTTACGATAAGACCAGAATGAAAGAAAACTTAACAAATCAGGATTTAAAGTCTATATATACATCAATCTTGTCAGGGATTATGGCCGTATAGGCGAATTTTATATGTCCAGTTAACATGTTTATAGTGATCAATCTGAAAATTTCAATGTTGACCTGGGTATTTAACTTAGCTGTATGTAGATATTTAAGTATACCATTATCCAGGGACTGGTTTGGACTGTGATTTTGGTGTATAGGTAAAGAAAGTCTCGGATGCTATTGATGTATGACTTAAGTAAACACTTATTTCACGGTTCACGAGAATCCTATTCCCGTAAGTCTGCATCAAAATGTTGGTTTAATGTTGTGAAAATTTTATGATGTTTTGAAAAGAAAAGGATTAAATTTTGTACTGTTTTCGAACTAATAAAGACGAATGAAAACGGGGCACTATCATGTACGTAAAAGAGAAAGGACTCGAATTATTTTGCCCTGTATAAAAATTCATTTTCGCAAACGTCTCATGAATCTTATTTCCTGAATAGCACATATATGTATGTAGCTTCAAATTGAAATTAGCTAACTTCAATGGGCTAGAGCCTATAGCAGCAGCACCTGTGAGTTTGAGCTCCAGTGGGCTTAACCCCAGCTCCAATGCCAATGGGCAGAACCTTAGATCCATTGGGCAAACATGGGTTACAAATGGTTAAGTCCATGGGGCGAACCTTAGCACCAGTCGGCAGAAACCTACAGATGTAGCTCAAGTTGACCGAGTCTTATAGCTACAGTGGACTGAATCGTAACTTCAACAGGATGAACCGTACCTCTTATGAGTTGACCCGAGCTCCAGTATACTGAACCATAGTTCATCTGACTGGCCTTATATTCAGCTTAAAGGAATGGGACCCCGTGAACCATAAGCTTCATTCGGCTTACCCGAGTTCCACTGAGCTTATATTAACCCTAACTTAGATGAGTCCAACCTCCATGTTTGGGCTGAATCCTAGCTCAAATGCGTTGAACCGTAGTTCCAACATGAGAAGTATTAGTCTCAACACACTGGGTTCTAGTTACCAACTGGCCGAACCCAAGTTCGAATGGATCGAATCCTACATGTAGCTGTATTGGACCGAAACTTTGCTTAGTGAATCCTAGCTTTAATAGATTGAATTTTTACTCCAATGTGCAGAACCTTGGCTCCAATATACCACTGCCTAGCTTCAAATTACTCGACCACATCTCTATATGAGGACCATATATTTCATGTTTCAAATCGGCTAGTCCAGTAAGACGGACTTTAATTATGACGTCGAAAACCGTAGTTCCTCTGAAGGTAACTGTATCTCTAACTTCTAAAAAGAGAACCATGTCCCCTGTCCAGTGTTTAAGTGCCCATTGTAGTCCAGCTTTGTTCTCATACATCGAACTCTCTTCCTTTGTATCGAAACATTCATGAACCAGCTGTAATCATGTTAATGGCAACACTAGGCAGCATGTACAAATATATACATAAGTTGTCGATGTATAATTTTACTACTATCTGTACATGTAGATATATTAATACACGTATAACCATGCTATCAGAACAGTGTTATACACAGGGACCTTAATCTCTGACTTTTATGTTCCGTGTGAAAAATATCATTTGTTGATCTTGAAATTGGCCTTTATTTACATTGTAATATTGAAATTTCCGATTAGAATATGCATTTTGATTTTCTATATTGTATAAAACCTCTGCATTACATATGTAAACTAGATTAGCATATATCTGTCTTTGTTGACAATGGTTATTTCCGTTCTTGAATTTATATATTTCTATTTCAAGCGAAATTTAAAAATTCTGGATTTCCTTTTGTATCACTCTTGGGCATTGATACTTAAGTCGCCTTTTTATAAGAAATGAAACGATACAGATGATGGCGATAAGATATGTATGTATACATGTATTATATAGCAATTCAGATTTATTGTGTATAATTAATTCTGTTTGATTTTGTTGATTGGTGTTTTACGTCGCTTTCAACAATATTTCAGTTATATCGCGACATGGAAGCAGGAGGTTACCAACCTCTTAAACATAGTGATGCAACCCGGGAATCGAACCTGGATCGTCGGCACCGCAAGCCGAGCACTTAACCACTACACCAAGCCTGCCCCTTAATTCTGTTTGAAACATTGACGTCGATTATATATACATATACATATACATGTATGTTTGTTTAGGTTAAGATTGTTTAGAATTATTGAGAATTCACCTCTATGATGGGGGACATTGCTTATTGAATTTCAGGAAGATATCAGAACACACGTCTTCCTGGAGGTGTACTAGGACAATGGCGGATCCAGGATTTCCGAAAAAGGGGAGGGGGCACAAGTGAAAGTCGAGTATTAACCAAATGACATGACCATTTCGAATGCCAAATCTGAATACTTACTCATACTTGTGTCGAAAAAAGGGGGCGCCCTATGGCCCCCACTCTATATCCAACACTGTTGAAAGTTCTCTTGTCCTTACTAGATGGGGGCAGGCTTGGTGTAGTGGTTAAGCGCTTGGCTTGCGGCACCGACGATCCAGGTTCGATTCCCGGGTTGCATCACTATGTTTAAGAGGTTGGTAACCTCCTGCTTCCATGTCGCGATATAACTGAAATATTGTTGAAAGCGACGTAAAACACCAATCAACCAACCTTACTGGATGAGATTCGAATCCAGACATGAGTGTTGACAGTCTGCCCCTGGGGGAACACCGAGGTCCATTTGAATATATATATATATATATGTGTACTGACCTCTAATATTTTGCTGTCGAATTTTCGACCGTGTTTAGGATAACATTTTCTTCTAGTTAAGACGTCATCGTTTTCATCATTTAACAGCTGTATGTCCATTTGCCGTTTTTATTGTATGCATCTTTAATAAAACTTGAATAACAGAAATACACATCTGCTTAATACATTTAGGAATATATATATTGTTGTTAAACAATGCTACATGCATTTAGTTCCTTTACATGCTGAATTCTATTGTCCGGATATTATATTTACTTGCTTTACTAGCAGTCTTGTTTCTGTACGTACGCTCACTTTCTTGTAAAGTCATTTCAATGTCAAAGTTTACACCGTGTATAGCGTATTAGATGAGGGAGATATCATTGTGACCTGCTTTTTGTTATGTCAGGCAATATGGTATGCAGTAATAGCTACACAACCTCATGCATTTGACCAATTTGAGTACGTTACTTCTATGTAAACTCAGCATATCATGGGTATACTCCCTCGGTCTCTAATTCCAGTTTATTTCAAGTATATTTTTTAAAATCATGACAGGGTATGAGTAACATTTCACTTTGCATTTCAAATGCAGAAACCTGTATATAATGCCTTATTTGTTCGTTCAACCATTTCGTTTAACTTGCATGTATTGTTAACATCAGGAACGTATATATCTATTTAGATATATACGTCTCTGTTAACATATACATCTCTAAGGACCTTGTTAATGGAGAGAGCTAAATCTCTACACAGGAACCAGTTACAGACGGGTCTGGAGTACTTACAGATCCAAAGACCTTTTTAACAGAGAGAGAGCTTAAACGCTGCGCTAAAACTCGTCGTACTCGTCGTAGCTTCTCGTCTTAGCCAGCTCTGGGTTACTTACAGATCCAGGGACATAGTTAACGTAAAGACCTAGAGCTCTGCACAGAAACTCACATAGCTTCTCGTCTCAGTTCTAGGTTATTTACAGATGATCCAAGGACCTTTTTACGGCGAGAGCTGAAGCCGTGCACTATCTAAATTCATTGTTGCTCCAAGTTTCAGTGAGACATAGTCTCTATCCCCGGTCCCGACGTTTAGGAAGGATCGCTAGTGTGTCTATACGGTGACATTTGGGTGAAGTAATGGACATTCAGCAGGTTTCCCAGCAGTTCCTCCCGTTTGCCCAAATCGGGTTTTAATCCCACACTTAACAGAGGCGTAAGCTGTAGATTACAAGGAGTTCCAGCACGAAATTTAGCTCGCTTATCTACCTACCCAGGTCTCCGAAGGATCATGCCCACATCTGTATATTGTACGCATCCCATTGTACTGTGTACAGTATACAAAGAACAGGTCAGAATTCCAGCACAGACTTTAGCTCGCTTATCTACCTACCCAGGTCTCCGAGGGTTCACACCCTCATCGGTATATTGTACGCGTCCTATTGTACTGTGTACAGTAGACAAACTTTAAGAACAGCTCAGAGTTCCAGCACGGACTTCAGCTCGCTTATCTACCTACCCAGGTCTCCGAAGGTTCACACCTACATCTGTATATTGTACGCGTCCTATTGTACTGTGTACAGTAAACAAAGCACAGGTCAGAATTCCAGCACAGACTTTAGCTCGCTTATCTACCTACCCAGGCCTCCGAAAGTTCACACCTACATCTGTATATTGTACGCGTCCTATTGTACTGTGTACAGTAGACAAAGAACAGCTCAGAAACTTTATGGTGAGGGTTTTACCATGAGAAACAGAGAAATCTAAATTGAAAATTTAACATTTTCAGAAACACGGAAGTTACTTTGGTAAATTAAGATTAATGCTAATCCACCATGACATTGTATGGTAAATTACAATAAAGTCAGTAAAGTGCTTTTCCTGGTCCATTCTCTGTCTCCATTCTTGGAAAATAGCCATATTAATGCTTCGTTTGTTTGAGATATTCATTTGATAGTTTTTACAGTTGCTTTTTGAAACTTCTCTCTCTAAGAATTTAGTGAGGTTTTGTGATAAAAAGAAATAATTCAGTACCAAACACTATAATTTCTTAAATATTTCAGTGAGAGAAAATAAATGTTTAATGAATAGAGATGGGGTGAATGGGTGAGGAAGAGCAGCAACTTTTGTGAATTATCAATTGAATATATTATTAAATGTAATAATTGGTTGAAATTCATCTCAATTTGACAAGGTCCATCCCTGTTTATGAAATCGTAAATTTCCTTTTTTTTTATGTTCATTCCTCAGGCCATTACACACCCAGTCCCTCCCCACAGGTTTTGGCCTGTTGTGGGTCTGTAAGTACAGCGTATTATGATATCGTACCGAGTCCTGTAATGAACCGTTTCTACATATACCTCCTGGATACGCCTCCTGTTGATACAGTTCATTATCGTTACACCTCCCCTCTGCTTTGTGGGATTTTACTCCTCATTGTTACCTCTGTAGGTAATTCTGTCATAACAGCGTATAACTATAAACGTGATCTTTATTCTTTCAAAACTCGTCATGCAAGTCGTCCATTTAGTTGACTCAGTTTACCTTTGGATGCTAACATGCTGGGGGATGATTGTTAGAGAACGTTTCTACTATATATGTTGAAATGTCACGTTGCTTTCGGTCATCTTGTAAGTGGCCGCACTGCACGAAAAAAAAAAACACCTTTTGTATACATAAAAGCTAACAGAATGACCAACTTTTGCCTTTTTATAACTCTCCTGCTTCTTTTGTATTTTGTGGAAAGGTACAAAAGTTCATATTTTGTTTAATTTTTGAGCACTAAAATGTATCTAAATGGCCCACTTTTATGAACATTTTGTAATCAAAAATACTTTCTTTTATCATATTTCCACTCAAAAATTCCATATTTCAACATCTTTCAGACTATGTCATTGTTGAATTTCCTGATTAGAAAAATCAACTTTTGTCAACTTAATTTAATACACCTTTTGTCCATTCTTAAAACTAAAGTGTGTTGTTTCTACCTTACAATGATATTACATAATATCACATTAGCTTGTCTTACATCCATCTTTTTCAGCTGGGTAGCAGGGGGGGGGGGGGGGGGGGTGGTGTGCCTGATGAAGTGGTTAGGTGCTAGGTTCGCGATACACGTTCGATTTCCGGACCGTTTGTCCCTATGATGACGAGGTTGGTTAATTCTTGTTTTCATGTTTTCATATAGCGATATGACAGAAAAATATTCCTGGCAACATAGACATCGACTACTTTCAGAAAGTAGTCTATGTCTCTGCTGACAGCGAGGTAAAACTTCAGCAAATCAGACCAACCCCAGCATAAAGGCAAGAGATGATATAAAATTTCTCAATCTAACCAGACGCATCTACGTTAGAATTATAGCATTTATCCTTTATCGTATGAAGAAATACGTATCAAATTATCCACACACTCGCTTGTCACTTGAGATGTTCAATCCATGGTAAAGATACCGGTGAAAGTTTCAAAATATATGTCGATCGACACAATATAGCTTAAGCTTACGTCATGCCTAATGTGTTTGTTCGGGTCAGTTGATTACTCACATTTCCTGTCTAGATACATAATCTAACACTGTTAATAAAAACCTGGAAGACTTGTAAACCTATATAACCCCCCGCCAGCGTACTGGTAAAGTACATAGTACAGGGAAAGCATGATGACATTGAACAGACTTTATTATTATCATTAACACATTCATTCTACATCCGCAAGATTATTACAAAGAAAACATGAGTTATCTTTCTTAGTTTGTCCTGCATCCGAGTACGAGTTATCTTTCGTAATCCTATTATTTCTTATTTTCTAGGCGGTCACTAGGAAAAAATTTTCATATCCCGAAGATTTCAGAAAGTCTCTAGGAAATGGAGTGCTGCTGTGCGAGTAAGAAATTTTATATAAGCTCTTTATCACAATCAATGACGTATGATATGATATAGTGTTTTGTAACTTTTATGGTCATTGCCAATCATTTGTTTCGTTATTCTCTCTCATATTCACTGTGTTCTTTGTGATTTTAATATTACAGATTGCTGAATTGTTTAAAACCCGGGTCGGTGAAGCGAATCAACAAGTTACCCACCCCTCTTGCTGGTCTGGTGAGGATATTATTTCATGTATATACTGT
Source organism: Pteria penguin (assembly GCA_035048485.1). Taxonomy (NCBI): domain Eukaryota; kingdom Metazoa; phylum Mollusca; class Bivalvia; order Pterioida; family Pteriidae; genus Pteria; species Pteria penguin. The sequence goes on from CM068585.1 coordinate 23,021,833, forward strand.
TAGAATTGAACTGAGAAGGGAAACAACTCTTTTCATCTTGCATATTTAATTAATTTCTATGCAATGATCTGCACCATAACACATAAGGGATTATGTTTTTGATCAATCAATTGTAAAGCTTCAATACTGGTTGCACTGTTAAAGATAGTAAACAAATTTTAAAGATAATAAAGGTTAAAAAGGCATCAAAAACAGTGACTAACAGTTGGATTAGATGGAACACTCACAACATATCTTGAAAGACATCTATAACAAATTGCATCAGATCTATTCTTAACTTCCTTAAAGATTATTATCATCTGTGAGACAATAGGCCATGGTCATAGGTTCAATACTTTGTTATTTTGATGAATTGTCATATTATGATTTAATATAACGGACATGTACATTGCTGGGAACATACGATGTTAAACATGATAAACTGAGGACTCTATAATGATCACCATGCCTCTCGTATTTCAATGATATCATTTAACAATGCTTTACCCGTTGAAGCCTCTTATGTATATGAATTATGTAAAGCGAAGTTCCAATAGATAAACAGACTTAACAGCTATAGGTCATGAAGTTGCCTACAAACCTCTTAGAGGAGGTTGAATTGAGCTTATCACTAGATAGTACCAGCAGTGTGCATGTACATCAAACGTATGACAAAAGATAAACTTATACCCACTATCAGAATCTTGAGCACCTAAAAGTCATAGCATTTGTTTGTTTTTTGTATCACGTGACGACAAGATAATTTCTTTTATTTGGTGACAGCATCTGCCCGATGCACAATACAGTTCCCGGTAAATGTTGATAGCTTTCATTGCACCGAAAAATACGAGAAAAATAACCTCGGGTGAATCGAAAGCCGCGACATTTTTTCTCTAACTGGACGTATAAGAGAGGGCCTTTTAGAGAGTTTAGAAAGTGGGAGACCGTGTGAGCGTTAGCGCTTGTTTGAAAGACATCTCGCGAAACGGCATAAAGTATACAGAAAAAAAAACTCCATTGCATATTTGTAAGAAATATGTAAAGCAATGAAGGCTGTATCACACCATAATTGTTGCAAAATTGAACTATAATGGTTTTCAGAGGAATCTGAGGACTTTAATAAATCATTGATATTCGAAAAGTGTTCCAGTAATCAGAACGGAGATGTTTCTTCCCTTTATTAGATCAAACTACAGTTGTTTATGTTTTTTAAGTTCTGTAACCTCCTGCTTCCATATCAAGGCATGTCTAACATGTTCTGAAAGCAATATTAACTGCCCATTGAACCATCCGAAATCTGGAGAGGAATATGCTGCACGATCGATGTGATGACGTAGTCATTTGCAGCTCAACTTTTCCATCAACTCGGTCATCCGAGACCATGGTTCCTGTTTATCTGTTATCAGAGGCCGTGGTTGCTGTGGATGGTGCAAGTCTTCGATTTCCTTGCTGGAACAGTCCTTACCTTCGCGAGAATTCTTAATCCATGATACCCAATACGTTAGAGTCAAATATCTCATTTGTTTGCCTACTTAAGAGACCTTTCAGTACCCAGTTTGTCGTCCACGGTATCTATCCGTTTCTACCCTTATCTTGACCGTTTTCGGTTTCCTTTTATGTGTACATTTCTCGGCAGTCTAGTATAGCATGGAGATAGGTTTATTCTGATGACCTGAATCAGTATAGAGGTCAAAAGCTAAAACTGTAAGGGGAACTCATTACATTTTATAACCAGTAATTGGATTAGCCCTTGTATTATCACCTTGACTCGTTTATTATCGATAGAAGTACACTGTAGATAACATTCACACATTTAATAACATATATAAGGAGGTGCTATTGGCTGACAATGCTTTAGATTAATTCATAACGGTATGTAAGTACAGCGTTTGGCATGCAGATAAGTAAGATCCGTTTTGAACTTCGGAATAGATTTTATAATTATAGAGATTCAAGAAAACATCTTCCCTTTAGCGTGTGATAAAGTATGTTAGAATTATTTCACAAGCAAAACAATGTTGCTATTGATACAATGGAAGATGGTACAGAGTGCATAGCTTTTGTGAATACAACACAGATCCCAGCAAGTGGTGAAATCGTTGAAAACACCGTATTTACAGTATTTGACAATAATTTGTTCGAATTCGCCGACAATATGGTATTCTTCCGTGCAGATTCTTATAAAAATATAAACATCCCCCACCCCCTCCCCCGAAAGTAAAAAAGAAAAAAACAAAACAAAAAGAAATACACACGCACACACGAAAAGAAACAAACAAAACAAAACAAAAGCAAACAACAACAACAACAACAAATTCAAAGGATCCACCCCCAGTAACAACAAAGGTTTTAAAGATATTTTCTAGAGGTGCCATATAAAACTTTTCGTTAAAACAGCCTCGAAAAAGAAACACAATGCATGTATTCCATTTTAATACAGGATACTCCCAAACGTTCATCAAGAATTTTCGTAACTGACTACCTAGTCTATTTCAAAAAGAGAAGTTTTTACTTTGAAATGTTTTACACATTTAAGATGCTTTACAAAGGAGATTTTGGCATATATTGCCATGGGGTCCGGTTTGAAAAGATAAATTTAAATATTTAATGAAGAATAATGTGTTTACTCATACCATTATGAAGTCTCTTGCTGATATGAATATATTCTCTACTTCCGTCTATGAATAAGTTTGTTTTGATTGATTCGAGACATGCTTGGTAGCTCAGCATAGTACAAAATTCGCGGTATATTCATTGACATTGTGATATTATCTGTGTAATTGGCATCGCGCACCTGTTCATTTACTTATTAAAAAATTCTCATTGCCATTTCAGATTTGAAATGTCAGAATAGCCGTGATGGCAGTGATTTCAATGTAGGTAGATTTTCGATGACAAATAGAATTTTTGTCATAGAATCAGAGACATATACACATGTATATATGTCTCTGATAGAATGAGATAGATTTGTAAAGTGTTAGTGTGAAGTAATACCTTCACATTCAAAGGAATTGGCTCAACTTGTGAAATATTATGCATTGAGTCAACAACATTAGGAATGCCATCGCAAAACAGTAACATTTTTTGATATGCCTCAGTATCAGCCAATGAGAATAGAGCTGACTGGAAGCGGAGATAATACAGAACAAAGGGTTAGACTGCGTACAATGAAGGATTGTAAATTGGTCAAGCCTTGTCCTGTGTTATTATGTAGTTAAGTTTGAAAACAATCCTTTATCTAATAAGTATTAAAACTTTGCCCAGTTTAAACCAAATCAAGAATCCCCAATATCTCTTACTACTGTACTAATACATGTTATTCCAACAATAAATATCAGCTCTGTGAAATTACGTTTTCCTTAACAAAGTTTCCGCTCGAGATTATAATACTCTTCACATCGTGAATCGTATTATAATACTATACTATGATACCATCAATTGCAATTCCTCGGCTTATTCCTTCGAAAAAAAGTATGACCAATACCAAAATGAAGCCCCCTCCCTAAGAAAACCTGCAAAAAAGACACCCCCCCCCCCACAAAACAAAAAATGATAATAATAAATAAACCAAAAAATAAAACAAAATTTAAAATAAAGAACAAATAAAAACATCGTAATAATCCAAAAAGCAAAACAACAAAAACTAAAACTGGGAATAACTTATGAAATGATACGCTTGGAATCCAGTAAGACTATTAATTTTATATAACATATGTGTGCTTTAATGTAAAGCAAGAATCTGCATTTGTTGTCCATGGACCTTGTTAGTTTTCATCGAATTCATCATTTTGATTCCGATTTTCGATGATGTTTTGTTTTGTATAAGACCCGAGCTACTCTGCTAACTAGTTCTTACGGATTTGTAAAACATTGACCTAGTTAGTCACATTGTCCTGAGTTTGTTTCTTGCTTGTATCTGTCACTATGACAACAGTTATAAGACCCGAGCTACTCTGCTTACTAGCTCTTACGGATTTGTAAAACATTGACCTAGTTAGTCACATTGTCGTGAGTTTGTTTCTTGCTTGTATCTGTCACTATGACAACAGTTAGTCTGTCTGACATGACTATCTTGGCTGTTCCGTAACACAGCCGACAAAACGTATGCGTTTAACACGAAGTCCGAGAACTTTTGACACAAATCTTCTAGGTTAAGGTGGACTTAGATGATTAGTTCATTGGCGGATCCAGGAGCTCATCTGAGAAGTATCCGCCACTGTTAGTTCTGTCATCTATGGTGATGTACCTCTTTTCGGGATGGTCTCTAGGACAGTGCCACCAATCAATGCAATATATACACGTTTATTATTTATTTATTTAGCAGTACGATTTATACATATTGTAAAATCACGTTATGAAATGAAGCGTGTTCTATTCGTTAAATCAAAATCGTCAACTCGTCGTAAATGCAACTCGTTCCAACAACTTTTACATTTTGTACTGTATGTAGTATTATTTTCACACACTTAGTATATCTCCCATCGTCTCGACTATTAAAGATGTATTTTCACAGTGAATCACATGGAATTAGGTTGTTTATTTGTGATTTTGAATGAATAGAAAGATTTGTATTGTCCTGACTTTGAGCCAATTTTTGCCTTGAGGTCATGGCCGATAAAAAGAAAATCCGTCGTAATGACATACATTCTTGGGTTATGCGTTTCTGCCAAACGTTTTATTGAAATTAATATTTTTGTTTGATTTTATTGTACAACAGTAGGAAAATTGTGCTTTCTCAATTCAAACTAATTATCTGTTTGATATGCATGGACCTTTCTCTGTCGTACTTAAAACATGATTTGTATTCTTGGGCACATCTGTGATATAAAATAATATGTGTATGAATTGTAATAAAATTTAAGAAAGGACCAAAATAGAACATATTGGGGATGCTAATGGGGAAAACACTGATCTGACGGGACGAGTTTACATCATGTGTCGTTATCACTCGGGCATAGACTAGAGTAATATATAACGCCAAAGGTTATGTCTGATGCCCTCGAGGATGACAAATCTGTGGTGATGTCCCCTCCTCCGAGGTCAAGATGCGAACGTTACATGGATGGTCGCTGCACATTAATAGGAACAAATGTATGCATCATACGAATCGGTCGCGTCAGTGGCTCATTCCGTACAAATATGAATGTGTCCAAAGCTGGGATTAGAATTCAGTCTCTCTAGAATGGTATGAAAAGGGACGTAGCGCCCATTGTTCAGTTTTAAAATTTCTCTTATACATAATCCATCCTATTCCATCAGAATTACTATTTGCCCGATGAAAATAATCCTGGTGAATTTTCCTTTTGGTGCTGTTTACAGGAAAGTCAGTTTTATTATAATAATCATGTTAGGCTGTTAATGCATTAATAAGAACTGCCATCTCATTAACATGTGATGTCAGAATAGTATTGCTACTTTGTAGACTGACGGTCCTACAGTATCTACGAATGTAGTAGTGTTGTTGTCTTAAAGAGCAACTCGATCTACATGTTATTACCTATTTCTCCATACGGTAATTTTCTTTAGCGGGAATGTTTAATACGATACTGAGCGCGGTATATATTTGACGATAGGACTGCTCTTTGTTGTCTTCGAATCATATGAACACAGTATCGGGTAGCAATTATTACATTATTTACGGTATAAGCGATGAGGTTTGAATCCTAATTATGTTACTTCTTGTCGAAGACGAACATGCGCGGATACAGAGGGGGTGGGGGGGTTAGGGGGGTCTGGAAACCCCCCCCTGGAATCCGAAAATTTTACCAAAAAAAGGTAATATTTGGGCATTTTGGGGATTTGACCCCCCCCCTGTTCTAAGAGAAAAATTCACCTTTTTTGGTAGGACCCCCTCTGACAAAAATTTCTGGATCCGCGCATGACGAAGGTTCTCCCTTGCCTCCATTTCGCAATTTGAATGAGACAAATTTCAAAATCAACGCAAGATAACCAAATCAGGCATCCAAAATCAAACCAAAAAGCAAACCAGAAAACATGGAGACAACCCAAACAAAACTTGAAAGTATAAAGACAACCCAAACAAACAAGAAAGGATGGAGACTATTTGGTATGGATGTGTCATTGTCTCTCGAATTCAGTTGTAAAGCATATCAATTACAATATTGATATTAATTATTCTAAATGTTTATTTGTGTATTTGTCTAAGTATTAGCAATGCATTGTTTTTTTTTCTCTCCTGTCATAGTAAAACGGTTGTCATATTTAAGGGTAAGTTTGTCTTTTGTGAAGTATAATGATACTTAGGGGTCATTTTGTCCGTCACCTGTCTGTTTACCCGGTCGGTTGTCTTTATGTCTGTCGTCTTGTCCGCCCCTCTGCTTGTCACACTTATTTTTTTTTAATCTTTGCAAGGGTCTTATGTGTTCCTTGGAATGGTACACGTTGAAACTTTCATTCTAATTCGTGTTCTCTTGTTTGATTTACACCTTATTTTTCTCTCTCGTAAATCTTAATCCAATGCTGTAATGATATTATAATTTGGACATACATGACATAATGATTTACAAAGTGTTGTTGAAACTAGAATAAATAACTGTCTCTGGTTAGCATTGTACTGTTAGCTAATTACTCATCCATGCCCATGCTGGGCCTTTCATTCTCTTTTAATCTCATTGCGGCTTGTAAGCATAACTCAGTCACGCTTGGTTGGAGAAATTAATAGAATCGGGTAAATTGCTAAAATTCTGTGACCTCGAACAACTGCAAAGCTAATTTACAATGTTTGTATCCATCCAGAAAAATAATGACTGATAAAGGTCTGCTCTAAAATGCAATATAACCTGTTTTGAAAAGTGAATGTTAGATAAGACGCGGTGTTCTTTGATGTTTAGCGGTGTGTACAGGTAAGGCAAATTGAATGGGTTTACCTGAAGTTTCTTCGCAGGTGACAGAGGTATGCACCAGAGACACGCCCATTTTTACCTAGCTGTAGGTAAGCACAGAAACTTCGGATGACGGATGAGACGGTGCGGTTCTGTGTTTGTTTATGTGTGATAGAGAGATAGGTAGTTAAAGAGAGTCTCGGACTAAGCATCTAAATAAGGGCTGGATAATTGCGCAGGTCTGTATATAATGGCATTACTGCTATAATAACTGACAATAATTCATGTAGAGGATCCATTGTAAATACATGTATATGATAACTCATTGCTTAGCTCGTCGAACTCGTGGTCATAGGTTCGATTCGTGCCAGAGGGATCAGTGTACATGTCATTCGTTTTTCTTTAAGAGAATGGGACCGAGTTGATTGATTGATTGATTTTTGTTCTACGTCACACCACGAATATTTCACGTATATGGTGACGGCATCTGCCTGATGCGGGACATACAAATTTTGACTTTTGCAACGGACCCACCCGAAGCAGTGAGGGATCTTTAACGTGCCATGCATACCACGACACGGGGCCTCGGTTTTTACTGTCTCACCCGAAAGACATGACACCGGCATGACCAGAGCGGGACTCGAACCCCGGCCTCCCGATTAGGAGTCCGACGCGATACCAGTAGGCCACGCCGGCTTGGACCGAGTTGAAATCTCTGTCGTAACACTTTGAAAGATTGGTAACTTCCTACCTTCAGACTGACAAAAATGCCAAATGCAAAACCAGAGACGAAAGTATCTATGTCTCTGGCAAAACTGAATCTTTGAATATCGTCGACTATAGATCTACATGTGTGCTGACAGATCATTTGCGGGGATAATAACGCTAGCTACCGCGTCATGGCAACAAGAGTGACTTGCAAAACATTTCTTAAACTCGGCGATATTTGGTAGGAGGTTTACACCTACGTCTTTGGTTTAGTATGGTGCACTGTTTGGTGGAGTGATTTGTTTAGTATGGTGCACTGTATGGTCGAGTGATTTGTTTAGTATGGTGCACTGTATGGTCGAGTGATTTGTTTAGTATGGTGCACTGTTTGGTCTAGTGATTTGTTTAGTATGGTGCACTATTTAGTATGGCTTACTGTTTGTAATACATTATGGTGCACTGTATGGTCAAGTGATTTGTTTAGTATGGTGCACTGTTTGGTGGAGTGATTTGTTTAGTATGGTGCACTGTATGGTCGAGTGATTTGTTTAGTATGGTGCACTGTTTGGTCGAGTGATTTGTTTAGTATGGTGCACTGTTTAGTATGACTTACTGTTTGTGATACATTATGGTGCACTGTTTGGTGAAGTGATTTGTGTAGTATGGTGCACTGTATGGTCGAGTGATTTGTTTAGTATGGTGCACTGTTTGGTCGAGTGATATGTTTAGTATGGTGCACTTTTTAGTATGGCGTACTGTTTGTGATACATTATGGTGCACTGTATGGTCGAGTAATTTGTTTAGTATGGTGCACTGTTTGGTGGAGTGATTTGTTTAGTATGGTGCACTGTATAGTCGAGTGATTTGTTTAGTATGGTGCACTATTTAGTATGGCTTACTGTTTGTGATACATTATTGTGCACTGTATGTCGAGTGATTTGTTCAGTATGGTGCACTGTTTGGTGGAGTGATTTGTTTAGTATGGTGCACTGTATGGTCGAGTGATTTGTTTAGTATGGTTCACTGTTTAGTATGGCTTACTGTTTGGTTAAGTGATATACTGATAGAGATACAGATAAATGCTTCTTATGAGATGAAACATGAAACACAGCATAACTGTTTGAGATAACGTATCCTTTATAATTTTAAAAAGAATTATATAACGCCCTTTATTCTTTATCTCTATCTACTATTATAATGTTAAAGCTTAACTAGAAAGAGTGGGTCAGAATGTAGGACAATGGGTCGGAAGTTCTCTTTAATCTTTGACAAACCTTTGCAGAATGATTGATAATATTTTCTTGCAGAGTATGCACGATTTTCCCATACACGAACAAATAAAAATCGCTCGGGCATACCACTGTAATGAGGGGCCATGGTCATTAAAGATTGCACAATTCATAAATTTCATTCTCCTTTTGACTTCAAACCTTTGTATTAATTATACAACATTGTGTAAAGTTATGGTCTATTTATGGATCCATTCTTTACAAAAGACTTGAGTAAATACTGTGTAAGGATATGGTGAAATCCACCTCGATGCCAAGGGCGGTAAAAAGCGCGCGCTCGTCTACGATATCCAATTAGGAGAAATCCTTGAATAAGTTTGTGTGTTTGGACGTTGTGGATTTGGGGACATTTGAATTAGATTTATGTCTGGATAAGCATACTTCTTAGCTTTCATCCTAAACGAGGACATCGACATGTTGTCGGCATAAAACGCCGACGTTCTGTGTAAAGTAATATTTACAAATCAACTCAAGACAGAAATTATGTAGTTAATACGCATAGCCCCTCCATTTCATCGTATTTTAGGTGACAGATTTGAGGTAGGGATTGGGGAGGTCTTCAACAACTATATTGGGACAATAATAGTTAATCATAATCGATAACATGCGACATTCTTAACCACCCCCCTCTTTCCTCCCGGAATAAAGTGTGCCGGAGTACCACATCGTTGTACGAAATTCTTTGCTTTTTGTAGAGTGCAACGAAAAAGTATTTAAAGGATTGTGAGAAAGTAAACTACCAAAAATTATTTGTGCAGCAGCATATAAATTCAGATTCAATTTATTGAATTCATTTATATTGAAGGGGTATTACCGTTTATCTTAGTGACATTGTTGGTATTGACTCATGTGTGTAATTCCATCCATATCCGGTTTTACTCGTCATTTGATTTTATCAAGTCAGATTCATAAACATGTGTAATGATCGGTTTTGTATTATCCGTATATCAAATAAATATTTAAAATATGTATGTACATGTAGGTAATAGGAAATGACATCAGACGGAGACATGTCTTTGCATCTGATAACTTTTTTGTATAATCATATTTGACTGGACAATAATAGAGAATGGCAGAACACACTTTAAAACTTTTCACTTGGCATTTAAATTAATAAGTTATGTTAATGATTTGTCCTAGTATATATCAATAAAAGTTGAATACTGTAAGTAGTTTCAGTAATAATCTCGTGAGAGTTCCTGTCATACAGGGTTGTCGACAAGATATTAGGATCTTATATACTTCTTGCTAGTTCTATAAATTGATGAAGACAAAGGACTAAATTGTATATACATGCATTATAACACAAATATAGCACCCAGTATCTTTATAGTTTGACAAATATCTATTACATTTGTCATTTCAACGATGTGGATATACATGAGCTTGAGTAATGCTTTTATTGCATACATTGTACTATAGACCGCTAGGTTGTTGTCTTATTCAGTGACGTAGCACAATTGAACGTAACACATTGTTATGAACAGGGACGTTGATATATTATGTTCATGTCGATAACAGATAGCGGTGGAGTTGTTCAATGAAATGGAAGATGTCAAGAGATTGTATTTCTTTGAACATGAAAACGCTGTAGTTTCAAAGTAAATACCAGCACCTCTAATGCAGTCCGTATGATCTTAGTATGTCATGCATAGCAATAACGTGTTGTTGGTACCTTTATCAATATAGAATGCAACGGTAGGTAGTCAGTGATTTGATACTAAAACGAAGTATGTACATGTCGTTATAATTTACTTTGGCTGATCGACAAACGTTTATGTATAATAATAAAAAAGACCCCCCCCCCAAAAAAAAACCCCAAAAACAAACAAAACAAAACAAAACAACCCCCAATAAATAAATAATAGTAAATAGATAAATAAAAGATAATGGAAAAGCAAAATGATTAAGGGTATCTCCCCTGTGCATGGTCATTTCCTCAGATTGAGGTAGTTTTACTTATTTGGTCAGTCGGGTATTTCGTTTTCTTTGTTAATATATATGTATTTGAAACTGATCCATTGGATTTCGTTGGCATCTCTGAAGAGAGATTAATTGTTGAAACGCGCACCTGTCGCACTATGTTAATAATGGTATATTGTGGTTATATAATATGATGATGTAGAATTAAGTATGTGTACAAAAAGGAAGATATAATGTGTCACTGCAGCTATGAAACATATTTGTTTAATAAGAAGAGAATAATAACGCTTTGTTCTTCTTGCCTTTCAGGACAACATCAATGTTTTTCTTGCTGCATGCCGCAAATCCTTCCACTTAACTGATAACGAACTGTTTGACCCATGTGACCTTGAAGATTTGTCTCAGAGAGCTATTGCAGAGTAAGTAAATTGTGTGACCATAACATTTTGACCTAATAGTATTGTGTACAAAAGTACATACTGGTAGTAAAGCTTTCCGGTAGTAACATGTACAGGTACATGTTTACTGTGAGCTTGTTATATTGAGAAAGATTTCCCTGTATAATTACACAATATAACCTTGTTGACTTGACTTAATTCTAGGATTAGATCAGATCCTTCCATTGTAGATGAAGGAGGTAAGAAAAAAAAAGAAGTGATGGGGTACAAGAACCCAAGGTCAAAACGATGAAAATAAATTATGATACACTAAGGGGTTAAAAATGAGACTGACTTAACCCCTCCCCTTTTAATTGCAACGCTGGAATTCAAACTTTAATCGACATAAAAACAAATTTGAGATAAATCTTGCATGGATAGAGAAAGGAAAACGTCATTAAATATCGCGAGGTTTTATTCAGGTTACATGAAATATTATCCAACTATATATCATACGTACATTAAATATAATATTTGTTTGGTCTGCGGCGATACAAGGACACATCAAAGGAAGAATGGAGAGATATAGAATATGATCAATGAAGAGCGGGTGCATACACACAAATGCACATTGAATTTTGATATACTGCATGTCTCTTATATAATTATTCGATTTGATTTATGATATAAGAAAGGTGCGGTTATAAAAAGGCTGTGTAGGCTTACAAATGATTCATTACATACATGATGAATAGCTCATAGAAATGTTTGAGCCTTTTTACTTTTAGTAAATAAATAACACACGCTAAGTCGGAGTTGTCTATACCACTGCAAACGGGGACGTAAAGACCATATAAAGTAGTTAGTTGCACGAGGACCTTACATAAGTCGCATGGGGCCTCACGTCAGTAGTATAGGACCTCGTGAATGTGTGAGCATTGTCGGTAGATCTTGTAGGATGAAAGTCGTCAAAGGACCTTAATTGTATAACGGTGGGTAGGAAACATTATAACATAGTTTAGCCTTAGAGGACCTCATCATCGCGTTTAGTCCGTACACTCCTTGTGACTGATGGCCTAATGTGCCATTGTTGTAACGACCTTCTAAGCCGGCGTGGCCTAGTGGTATCGCGCTCGTTTCCTGATCAGGAGGCCGGGGTTCGAGTCCCGCTCTGGTCATGCCGGTGTCCTGTCTTTCGGATGAGACAGTAAAAACCGAGGCCCCGTGTCATGGTATGCATGGCACGTTAAAGATCCCTCACTGCTTCGGATGGGTCAGTTGCAAAGGTCAAAATTTGTATGCCCTGCATCAGGCAGATGCCGTCACCATATGCGTGAAATATTCGTGGTTTGACGTTAAACAAAAATCAATCTATCAATCAATGTAACGACCTTCTACTAAGTAAGTTGGATCATACCACTATTTCGTAGTTCATTTATATAATTTTATAAAAACGTATTTGTGACTTCATGTTCCGATCACGTGACGATCTTATGTTTTACGAATTTACTAAGGACCATAAATATGGTTTACAATATGATTTATTGTCCTTATTTAAATTATTTTCTGCATCTTATTTGAAAGTGCATGTTAATATACTGTACTGTAAGTCTGTAAGGTCAAAGATTGCAAAATCTTTAATTTGTTGTGCGCTTCAAAAATGTCAAGCAGCCGGTTCAAATATTTTTATGTCTTGTTTGCATGACAATAAATAAATACTTCAAAAATCTGTATATCATATTTTAACTGTTCTGGAATCTTCGTCGAAAGCAATGCAAATATCCGTTTAATTAATTCAAATTTGATAAATGAGTTTACTAAATTCTTTCTGTTTGAATTTGAATTTATGATGTATTATGGGATATGACAGAGTACCCTACATTCATATACACAAAGGTTCCTGCCTGACCTACATACATTTATAAGGCGATACAATAGCATTTGCTAGGGATTGAGTAATTTCGATTGTAAATTTGTAAAAGAAACTTTGCGATTTTAACATTTGAAATCTGCCGATTGATAATATCTTCAATATCAGGGGAATTCTTTCAAATGCTTATCTGGTTTAAAGTCCGTGTAAAGCATTTAGGTCCGACGCCCGCATTAGGAGGAAGATAAAGATCCTGTCTTAATTGATTCAGAAAATCCCTCAAATAGACCTTTCTGTTTCCAGGCTACGCAACAATCTTCATTTTCTGTATTCTGATGGAAATAAAGTGTTGTGCAGAGTTCCCTGCTTTGCCGAGGAACTTTGTATTGTATATACCGGTAATACAAGTCTAGCTTAAATCAACATTTAGTACATAGTGCATTGTTATGGTCAGTATTAACCATGGCCCGAAAGGTCAGCTCCTGTTGAAAATATTTAATTTAGCTCAACGCAAATATTCTAGCGGTGCAAACTACATTCAAAGTCAACTGTTATAATCATATTAAATTTCCTTCGTTGGGGTTTAACACCATATGCAGTCGAGTTTTATCTACGTATATATAAAAGGAGCATTTGGTATGCTAGATCTGAATGTAGAACCTGCTTGCCTTTGGAGCATCCTCATGACTGGAAGGTATGCAATGTACCAACGGTGTAAGGTCCGTACAGTTTATGTGATTGAGGACCTTATTTGCCAATTTGCATCTTCATGATTGGAAGGTTTTTAAGGCAAAAGTCCTGACATTTGCACACACAGGCATGACTGGAAGTTCTTCACGGTACCAGGTCTGACCTTAACACACAAGCATGACTGGAAGTTCTTCACGGTACCAGTTCTGACCTTGAACCACAGGCATAACTGGAAGTTCTTCACGGTACCAGTTCTGACCTTGACACACATGCATAACTGGAAGTACTTCATGGTACCAGTCCTGACCTTGGCACACAAGGGCATGACGGGAAGTTCTTCATAGAACCAGTACAAATACAGGCATGGCTGGAAGGTCTTTACAGTACCAGCCTTAACACACAAGCATGACTGGAAAGTCCTCATAGGACCAGTCCTTACCTTGGCAAACACAAGCATCAATGGAAGGTCTTCACGGTACCAGTCCTGACCTTGACACCAGGCATGACCGGAGGGTCTTCACAGTGCCAGTCCGAGATAGCCACTGACTGCCTATAGACACACTGACAGAAAATACAAGAATACTCTGAGGTAGTCACTGACCGCCTATAGACACACTGATAGAAGAAACAAGAATAATCTGAGACAGTCACTGACCGCCTATAGACAAATTGATAGAAGAAAGAAGAATACTCCGAGATAGTCACTGACCACCTATAGACACACTGATAGAAGAAACAAGAATACTCTGATCAGTTAGTCACCGACAGCCTATAGACTAAGTAATAAGAGACAAGGATGCTCGGAGGTAGCGTTCATAGAGGTGTCTATAGGCAGTCATTGGCTGGATACTCTGAGATAGTCGCTGACTGCCTATAGACACGCTGATAGAAGAAAAACAAGGGTATTCAGAGACAGCCACTGATTTCCTCTTGAATTTCTTGCTACGTGATGCTCTTCTATAACGGGTTTAGAAAATGCGGAGACCTTAACTGGGATTTGACTTGTCATTGACCGGAATTGAATATTTACCAATATTATTGTCAAATTCAAAAGGTCAGTTATAGGCAAAAGATAATTTAACAATTTTTTAAAGGATCACTCAGGACGTTTGTCCTTAATGGGATCCACAAAGGGTCACTTCATTCATAGCACTACAGTCTGAAATTATTCAATTTTGAATAAAAAGTCTGAAATGCCATTGAATAAAATGATCTGCATGTTGGTTATGAAGATTCTCGCAGTCTTAACACTTTTACGTTTTTACAATGGATGTCAAAACTAACCTCTTTGTCATTAGTAAGTGTATTGTTCATATCGTCACGATAATTGCTGTAGTATCTGAGTAAAACTGGTGGTCGCTTGTGAACATTTGGTCTATGTTGTCGCTTAAACTCCACTTTATTATCCAAATTTCACTATAAATGTACAGAATGTTCATTCACCTGATCTCAACAATGTCAATTTAAACACACCTAAATTTCCCGCAAAATGATAGTAAAAGCCAATCAGATATCAGTAAATGGAAATATATATTTTTAGGAATTAAATTATTAAACTCAAAAAACAAATATATTGAAATATATGATAGAAAATATTTAGGAATAGATATACAAAAGTGACAAAAAGATATTAATAATCATCCTTCACTTTCACACTACCATATTATCGTCTGTGATATTGTAATGAGTAATAAGTACATCAGCATATACAATCATAATCTCACGGTCGGTGTCGAGTACTTCCGTAACAATATTATACCTATTGTTTGATGTTGGACACTTTCGGTTATTAAAGTTCATGAAGTTTCTCCCTATCCATCGTTACTGCCTTATGTTTACACCTTTCATGGTATGTCTTTATGTCTTGGAAGAGCGTTCAGAATCAAGAACTTTTGCATTTACCATTGCGTACATTTTGAACCGTTTGTGGTTAGTTAATGTTAATATATTTATTTTGAAGTTAGCTTTTCAGACATTTCACTTGATACAGTTTGTTGTGTGATTAACATTTCCCTGTGTTCTGCACCTCTGTAAGATGGCTACTTTCAGGATGGTGAGTAGTACCTCCTCATACCATGTTATCCGTATTGCTGCCGGCAGTCTGTTGACGGTGTCCTTTGATTTGTGTTATCATATAAAATTTGCCGTTGCCTGTCCCTCTGTCCCGTCTTTATTTTCTCCCATCGTCGATACTGGCATATAATGCCGGATCTGAGATACAATTTGGACCTCGTATTGCGCCGCATACACGTACGATGTTGTTGGTGTTAACACATCGACACTTGCTCAACAACTAATCGTATGGTATGACTCATTTTTAAATCGAAATAAAGCAGCATTTATTTATATCTTAATAATCTCGCAATCCTTGGTACACAATGCGTCCGCGTTCATCATATAGTACGCACCTATAGATTACTGGGTGTAAAAGCACCATCTCAAGCTGTGAATGTAGACGTTATTTTATGTACTGGAGAATTTATACGATTAGTTGGAAAGTGCTAAATCGTTGTGATTGTTGATTTAGGATTTATCGTGAAAGAATCTGCCATTTTCAACAGAACAGTGTGATATTGAGGTAGGTTGTATCAGAAATTGTTGAGTGTGGATCCGGGTACATTATCTGTTGCTATAGTTTTACGGGATTATACACAGGTTGAATGCATTTTGTTTTTGGGGAAAGGTATGGTACCGGTTTGACAGCTTCCATGGTATTTGACATCAGTATATTTTGACGCTGAAAGTGGAAGTGTCGAATACAAGAATAAGCAGGCGAGGAGTTCGAACCTGATGTAGCGATAATGTCGAGTTGTATGATATTTTTGTTAACCACTCGAATCACTTCCCTTCAAGGTTCGTCTCTATTGTAGCTTTTGACCATGTCTGCTGTAACCTTTCATGGTATAACGTGAATTGCAGTATCAAGCCAGTTTGTACATGTATTGCGTAATACCGGTCGTCAGAACTTAATAGACACAACCACCTCTTATTGGAAAATCAATGGTATTTTGTGTATTTTATTATGCTTACGCCAATAAGTATTGCCACCATTGGTCAAAGGTAAATACAGATGGACTCCGGTTTAGTTTCATGTACACCTGTCCTGTGATTGTAATGATAAACATAGATAGGTCCGAGTAAGACTGATCTTAATGTTTCTTTCTGGATTTACGCCTGAATGTAATGATCTCTTGCCAGGTAAACTCTTTTTCTACCTGTGTGATGTTAGATATAGTTACATAATTACAGGTATAAACAAGTCGTAAATAAACTTGTGTGTAGTCTGGTGCTGGCAAGGATCTCTGAATTCATCCAATACCAAAGACGATAACTGTGTTGATCCAAATACAGTTGTGTTGATCCAGGTCTACTAGGTTTTTCATCGTTTCATGAATTGGATATTGTAGCGTTCATGAATTTTGCAGGTATGAAAATAAGAGAATTACAAATGTCACGGTATATTATGAGTAGCGTTATATTCAGGAGTTTAGGAGGAGGTTGCTCCCGTCTGATCTGTGTTTTATATGTAATGTAATTGTCTTAAAACTATTTGTAATATAATTCATACTTGATATATAATAATTGTTCACATGTTTGAGGTTCATTACTTCCACCAGGGGGCGTTTTTGTGTATCTAGTCCTTATTTCTTTATCGTATCTCGAATTCTTCGCACACAATAAAACAAAAGGTTTGATTCATCTGTTACACAATACTCGGCCCCAATAGATAGTTCATCCAAGCGTGCACTTGGTCAATTATACCAAAAACAAAAGCACGGCAACATGACTATCAGGCTTTGCTATTGTTAGCAATATGGCAATAATCTTCCAGATCTACAACATTATGACACACCAAGGTTAATACTGTGAGTTAGATAGACCCTGAGTCGAGGGCAGCTCTTAATGAACGTACTCCTAACACAGTTTAGATGAACAGAATGATGTAACAATTGCGTTTTACCACAAAGACAGTTTTGGTGTGTTTTCGTTCTAAATTCCGTTTTCTGTTTTTAATTATCCTTGTCCAGACTTATTTTCACCTTATTAATGCAAATCTCCTGAATTATGAATATGAAATGCATAATGCCGTACATTTAACATATAATCAGGCCATTTTGTGTCGACTTAGTGTCTCCTTTGACGATGGACATTTTGACAAGTTTTTAAAACATTAATATTTTGTCTGTACAATCTTGCTTTACTATAGTTTCAGCGGTATCGTCTTGTCGTACAGTATTTTCTCGAAGCCATATTGTTATACCGATGCCATTTTATGTATATTTCATTTTATTTATTATTTTATTATTTTATATTATTTTATGTTACAATAGTTTCACCGGTACCATCTTGTCTTAGTATATTTTCCGGAACCATCTTGCCTTACTGTAGTTTTACCAGTACCATCTTGTCTAATTAGCGTTATACCGGTACCATCTTACTCTACTAGAATTCTCCTGGAACCATCTTGCCATACTGTTGTTTCACTGGTACCATCTTGTCTTACCATATTTTCCGGAACCATCTTGCCTTACTGTAGTTTTACCAGTACCATCTTGTCTTATTAGCTTTATACCGGAACCATCTGACCCTACTACATTTTTCCTGGAACCATCATGCCTTACTGTTGTTTCACTGGTACCATCTTGTCTTATTATATTTTCCGGAACCATCTTGCCTTACCGTAGTTTTACCAGTATCATCTTGTCTTGATAGCTTTATACCGGTACCGTCTTACCCAACTAGAATTTCCTGGAATTATCATGCCTTACTGCTGTTTCACCGGTACCATCTTGTCTTACGACAGTTATACTGGTACCATCTTGTCCTACTATAATTTCCCGGAATCGTCTTGCCTTACTGGTTTCACCAGTACCATCTTGTCTTACTATGGTTATGCCGGTACCACCTTATCTTGCTATATTTCTCCTGGAACAACTTGCCTTACTATAATTTCACTGGTACCATCTTGCCTAATCATAGTTTTACTGGCACCAGCCTGTCTTATCATAGTTTTATCGGAACCATCTGTTTTAATCTTTTAATATCTGATCTTACTATATTGAAACTTGTTTGTTTCAGTCTTAGATATGTGATGTCATGTCGTCTTATTTAATCATATCTTTCTTGATCTTTTCATAGTTAAGCACTTATGTTTACCGTCTCGCTATTTCCAGAGTTTGGAAAATTATTGGAAGCAAAAGATAATCTAGAAAAAAAAAAACATTTTCTGGCTATTTATCTGACTAAGAATTATAAAGTTGTGCCTGTGAGTTCGAATCCAAGCGACGACTCGCTTAAAAATCTGTTTTTCTGATATGAAGTTCAGCATCGAAGTTTATCTTAAGTCTAAATATAATTAATACAAACTCTTATTTTTACTCAGTAGATTGTTGATGTTAATTTTGCTTTCACACAATGGAAAACGAGTGATTTTAAAAACTAACCATCCAAAACAAAGAAATAGAATTTTTTATCATCTGAGGTAGAATAAAAAGCGTCGCAGGTGTGCATTACTTTACATCTGAAACTAGTCTTTGTATTTCGACGAAACAAATGAAGCACCTGAAACACTATATTCCGATTATTGAATTGTTTGATACAGATAAATCAGTGTTAACGTTTTGTATTTTGAGCGAAAAATAGAAGGGCAAATTCGATAACGGTATCAAAAAATCTGCATGTAACACCCACACATGGGGCATGCGATAACCCAAACGGCAGACCCATATATATAGGGTACATTCCTCTGCAGACCTTACGTTAACGTCTAAGTCTGTCACAGGTATATATAAACAGCTAAGATAACTCCCTACATAGGTAGAGCAAGTATTGAAACCCTTATTGATCAGTAGGTTATGTTTAGCAATAAGTCACAGTGTGCGGTTTGCTGGAATGTTGTATATATCAGCGGTATTTAATACGTAGCCAAGATTATAGCCAGGGTCTTGATCAAGTTGAAGGTGTTGCGGTGCCCCTCTTTACCGAGATTACCACCGTTTAGGACATTTATCAGGTTGTGGTGAGCAGTCCACTAGTAGTGTAAATTAAGTGGGTCGTAGCTTGGTCACTATTGTGTTACTTTTGCTTTAAGTGAGAGGGATCAACTCTGGAGGAGTTTAGTTTACCGGCGGTTTACCTTGTTTACCTAGATGTAAGTATATACATGTATGTATATGTATTTAATGTCCGTTGGTCATTTCATAGTTAATAAGGGCCATCTCGGTATTTTGCTGTACGAGAAGATTATTTCAGCAGTTTGTAAACACATCATCTAGAATTGGCACATACAAGAATAATTGTTGTTGTTTTTTTTTAATTTAGCAATAAGAAAGAATGATATATTATGAATAATGTAGTCATTTTAACTAAGATTAGAATATTGCCAAATTAAAGCTTGGCGAATGCAATCTTTGGTCGACTATATAAAACACTACAAGTTGGCAATACTTTCATTTACTTGCGTACAATTGTATTAAAATCACACAAGTACACGACTAGTAAATGCCAACTTGAAGCTACCATGTCCCGATACAGACAGTATTGTGTCGTACAATAATGTATATCTGTATGGATATAACCATTGTTTTCTGATTTAAATTAATACAGTGCCCGGCGCTTTGTTCTGTGGGAAAATCTCTGTCATGCATTGATTAAGTACAGATTACATACAAATTGTACCTGAATGGGTGAATTACAAGGGATTAGAAAGTTCCGTGAAAGTCATATACAGATTATAATTTATTCATGCAAATATACATTTGTTTTTCCCCGTTTCCTGTTTTGTAATAATTTACATGTAAATATCTCTTTTCTGATAAATTAGAAAAAGGTCATTGTATATTTTTAGAGAATTTTATAGAACCTACCTTCGGTGTAACGCAAACATACTGCACTATGAGAAAGGTAAAACAACAACAATAGAGGTTATCGCATGTTGTTTTCCAAATATTTTGTAAAATAATGAATGGGTAATTGTTTCGTACTTTTCTTCAGTTGGGAAGTGTAAAAGAGGCTTTCATTATACGAGGACACGAGGTTACACAAGAGTAGGATTCCATGCACTATAATAGCTTAATAAATTAGCGCAAAAATAATAATGCAAATGCAATAAATTACCTCTGCAAAACTGTACTCGATTTTTGGTCCCAAAATCATGAAATCATGAGTATATTGGCAAGTGTTTTTGTCTTTACCTGTTAATACGCATACAGTAAGTGCATTCATGTTTTTGTGATATGTGTGTTCAGCTCTTTTTATGCATACAGTGTTAGTGTGCATACGCAAAGGGCTTGCAATCGGAATGTTTATAGTACACTGAAGTATACATGTCTTTGTCTATACATTATAGGTATACGTATATTTACCTATGTAGGACTTGTCTTACCTCCAAGTGGGTTGTAGTTGTTTGTATAAGAAACTATTTATCTCTGATAACCTTAGTATTGTACGATAAACTTCACATTCTTTACATTTCGCCATCGTAAGTTTTGTAAAATCATTGTCGACAAGAAGGAATGTCGACCCTATTGATCAAACGTAAATAAAACCGAACTTCAAAGTGGAAACTATTTTTCTCATTCCCCAGGTATTGCACAAAATACTAAGAAAAGGTTTTGACTACTTTTTATCAACTATAAATTTGAAACCGGTCTGGTTAACACCCGCCCCCTTTAAGGCCTTTTTTAATCAAAAAGAGACAGAGTGAACAAATATGGCCATCTTGGCCTTTATTTTGTAGTCTTCATATTAGGTGTTTGCATTAGTATTAATTAGTTTCTATTTGACCAAAGACTCCATGAAACACGTGATACTTTTAACTCTTAGTTGCACTACATACATGCATGTTCCATGCCGAAATGCACCTTCGTGCTGTAATTTCCTTCACTTGAATAGTGTCGAATTGCATACTGTGCTCCGTGTTTTATATTATCTTAAAGAGCTGTATACTTTAATGGAGAAATTAAACAGAAATGCACACAGTTTAATCCTTGTCCCCTGGTGTGATTTCCTGCCATAGATTCTCTGTGTTGTTTTAGGGTGTTGACACACAACGATCGGAATTGGTCGCCAAGAATTCCTCTGACGCCATCGGTTGCACACCTGGCCTTAATGGGCATTATTGTATTTAGATCGTATCAAATACCGATGTTGTCATTGCAGGATTGCAATAATATACTCGACACTTACTTAACAGTTTGTAAAGTTCAGAAAAATACGGCAGCTTGAATCGCAAAAGGTCATATAAACTGGCAATGCCTTCGATTAATACTGAATATGTTATCACCAATTACCTATTTATGATAAATCAGGGTCTCTCAACTGTCTCCATCTTCCACCCATTGCCCCTCATCGGCTTATTCTGTCTTTCGTCATAGATATGTAACTGGGTTATATATATCTTGGTTTTGTTAAACAAATAAAAACTGAAAGAATAGAAGAGCATTTAGTCAGACTTTCTTGTATGAAATATTCGACATGAACGTACCGTCTACAACTACGATTGTATACATGTATTTGTGATTGAAGCAAATTTATCATGTTTATTGGTCATTCAGTAAACTGTGATGATAAGTAAGTTTCAAATGTGTGTAATGACTTACTAATACTACAAAAGCCATAAAAAGATAGTATGATATACTTAGCGACTTTTCAGTATCACAGTATCCCTATAACCTCCATAGTAACGTCACTGTTTTCTCTGTAACCCTGGGGAGAGTGTAGTAGATCGACCTTTATGAATGTCATTGGAAGCAGATAGGCGAATATTTGTCAGCTGAAAAGACCAAATATTTCAAGGGTTAACGTGACCAAGCCATTAACAAAGGAAATCAATCGGCATGACAAAATTTGGAACATTTTGCTTAAGTGTTTCAACTGTATAGATGTAACAAAAAACCTTGACAGAAAACAATAAACAAGTAAAGAGAGAATCCCTTAATCTCGTGGGTACTGATCATTTTAATGTAAATATTCCAATTAACTCTTATAAGCACCATGTGATTTTCTTCGACTGACTTACCTGGGTATACGGATAACATTCGTCACCTTGCGTCATTCGCCACCTATTGGACAAGACGGTACACAGTGTGATTATACTAAAAAGAGAGACGGATTTTAGCAGCTCCTATGAATTTTATATGACATAATATTACAAGCATATTCACAATGGATATCGGTAATAGATATATATATGTAATAGATATATACATCAAAGGTAAATGAGAACACGTTTGTACTACTTAGAGGTGTTCTTTTCACAAGGTCATTCTAAAACGTATTTGTACGAAATTACCCCATCATTTATCATATTATCCATGAGATCTGTTCTTTATATGAAGAATATATAAGAAATGTCTTTTTTTTTCTTTTCAGTTGTGAAGCAGACCTGAAGATCGAGACAGACAGACGGACCTTGAACGTAAGTCTGTATTCTGTATTTGGATAAGTCTTTCATCATGTCATTTACTAGAAACTCATACAGGATTTGTGTAGGATTTATAATGATTCAGTGGCATAGTATTTGCTTAGAACAGAATATAGAACATGATCAAAACTTGAAGCAAGGTTAGAAAAAGTTGAATTCGTAATGAATAAACACAACTGCCCTTCTCTTTATCTCCTTGGTTATCTCAAGTGAGGAGAATTGTATTGGTAAATGATGCATTTAGTTTGTTATGATGTGTAACTCCAGGAGATGCTTTCGTCGCAATTATTGGGGAAGTTTTATACAAAAATACAGCGGACCTATCATAGGAAAATAGAAGTATTGGTTTTTTAATCCAGCCCTTATCCCATGAAGTGAATTTCAAAGTTTGATACACACCCTCTTCACTTACTAATTTCATGTATATACGGTACTTGAATAAGAGGATTCTAATATACTGCTAAAAAGTATTCGTCATCATGTAGACAACCTTAAACTGCAGGCTAGTAAACCTTCCTATCAAAACATTCAACAATAAATAAAACCTTGCGACATGGCTGAGGAGTGTAAAACTTTTGGCAAGGTTTGTATGGGTTAAATGGTCGGTCAATAAAGGATTACCCTAATATGTTTGTCTGTATCAAGTGATTAGTGGAGACGGACTGTTTACAGCTGGTGTATGTCAACATCCGGATTGTCATATAAAAAGTAGTCCCCAAACTTTCACTATTTACCTCGTCATTGCCTTATTTGGTAATGTTTTCATCAAAGAATGTATCTATCCCAATTAACGTATTTGTTGGGGTTTAGAAGATCGTATAATGGTACGTAGATTTCCTTTACGGAACCTAATAATAATAATAACAACAACAATAATAATAATAATAATAATAATAATAATAATAATAATAATAATAATCACACTGATGATAAGAATTATAATAATGATAAAAGTCAATAAATATATTTGAACAGTTTCACACAGACAAGCTGTATCCTTATTAAGTGTGAATGCATACATGTGTGTTTATATTTCAATTAACGGAAGTAATCCGCTCGTCTTGGGTTCGAGTTACTCAATATTTGTTGGTATGCTTCTTTTCTTTAGTTATCCAAGAAAGAAAAGTTATTTGATATGGTTTTCATTGTTATATAGAATTTCCATCATTGGATGGGATAAGTCTTGAAAGTCTTTGAATGTGCAGAAATTCATTACTACTAACAGACAATTACGACAAGGATCGTACTTCCTGGTTCGATCACTGTGATATGTGTACTAGAGTAGTTCCTGACTAGGCCATTCAATAAAACACAACTCAACATGATGGATTGAGGGACAACGTGTTTGATTGACAGTAACTGCGTTTCTATGCATGCATGGGGTCAATTTGACGGACTTGTTGATAATCAGTGGCGGATCCTACACCCGTCTTCGATTTTCTGATGTGTTGTGGAGTTGTTTTACGGTCAGTTAGAAAAAATGGTGGCAAGGAAAACAATGACTGGATAATCTCTGGAGTATGAGGGCTTTTTATGCGCTATACTTACCATCGAATCGTCTTTTTATGCGCTATACTGACCATCGAATCGTCTTTGATGATGAGAATGATAACAGTCTGGAAGATACAGTACTCCTTATTTAAGTGACCAGATTATCTTGTAATTCTCACATTGCTGAAACTGTGTTATATCTTTGCTTATAAAAAGGTTACTTATACTTAATATTACATGATGTGCATATCCCCAATACCCACATTTAAGTCACACCATTTGGCATTTGTCATAAAGTTTGAACCAGATCATGAATATTCATAATGTGACAGTCTGGACTTTGTTGGTGCTTGGTTCAATCTGTTTTAAGAAACACCTTGTTCTTGTTCCTAGCGTGATGTTTTGTCATTTGTCTAGATGGCGCCACATATCTGTAGAGTCTTATACTCTTAGGCCGGTGTAACAGTTTCAAAGTTCCCCCGTGCTGAAAGTTCCCTTTTGATGTTTTGCGCATGCGCGTATCGGTAGGAAACTTTCAGTCTGTGTTATATGCATGGTGAAATTTTCCTCGTGGTGAAAGTTCCTTGGTCCACGTGAAATATGAAAGAATAAAGATTAATTCTTATAATTGTACTGGATCTGGCTGTTAGGATATAATTGTGATAAATTTGAGGGATTCTAATATTGACGCATGCGTATGTGCGACAAAGGGAACTTTCAGCATGGGGGAACTTTGAAACCGTTACACCGGTAACGGTACATTCGGGTCCATGATTATGATAATGATGATGCTGATGATAATGACAACGATGAAGACGACGACGATGATGATCATGATGATATCGTTTTCATTTTCAGTCGGTTGTCAATGTCTTATTAAGGTGTTAAAATTGAAATCTTACAGAGATTTGAGTATATGTACAGGTAGTCAACCGTAATTCATTGCATGCATCATGTGGTAATAATGTCACCTAAGAAGGGGTATGTTTTGTAGCTGAAAATCGGGAATGTTATGTAACAGAAGATTTTCTGAAGTAGTTTAATTACATACAATATTCCTGAGAACAGAACACTTTATGTATAAGGGTCTGCCATTATCGACGTGAATCTGACCTATAAATTTTCTCATACCCGAGATCATTCCGCAGTTTAGTTTATAAAGCACTTGCGCGTGTTGCCGAATTCCAAATTTAATGAAAATTTAAATCTCTTTATAAGAAATTTGCAACGTTACATAATGCATCGGAGATGTTTAACTGCCAAATTCATACAATTGCACTCCAATAAGAGCGCCGTGAAGGAAACACGCATGACTTCCTATGCTGCACGTGCTGGTGTCAAAGTTGTGTATGTCGTCACTTAGCAACCCGATTAAAGAATGGGGAAGTACAACTGACACCCGTTCTTATTTAACATTAATAATCTTTTACTTTCATTAATCGTAAATCTCAGGTAACAGAGTTGGGGAAAATTTAGAAAATGTCTTGATCATGGTGGTTTTTATCATCTCAATTAGGTTTTTATGGTGTTGAGCCACACGGGGTTGTACTAGTATCTGGACCTTTCAGTTACAGATTCTAACATCTGGCAATCCTCTTTTTAATGCCCACCCCATAAAATGGACGGGCATGAGGTGTTTTGGGGTTTTTCCTGCCATTCCATGATTCGTTATTTTGTCACTCTGTTGTTCCGTCATTTATCTCGTCATTACATCCCTTGCATGGTTTCCGGATGATACCGAACCACACCCATTTGGAAACGGTATTACGTATTAAAAGAGGAAGTATCCTAGTGGGTTTAGTTAATGTCAATCAGTCAGAGACTAATGTCACAGCTCCCGGAGCTTAAGCTGAAAAAGAAAAGTCAAAGTTTCTGGGTGATGATAGACTTGCTCAGGTCTCTATGTTTAGAGTATATTTAGTCATAATGTCCCTTATATGAAATTCTGCTCGTTGTCATACTGCATTCTCTAAAACATAGATCTATGTTTCACATTAACGTATTGTAGGGAGCACAGAATAGTGAATAATAATAAATGAAAACATAACATAGAGACTTTAGCAAGTCTAGGATGATAACTCAAGTACATTTCAACAAATAAATGCTGCTATGAAATAAACCGATGGAGGGAGTATAATATCTAACAAACATGCTCTCTCTCTCTCTCTCTCTCTCTCTCTCTCTCTCTCCACAATTGTAGACGAACATGCAAGTTATATTCTTCTCCCTTGCATAAGACAAATATGCAGATCTAACTTTACTTCCACTTTTGTACAGCAAAGGTAAATAAATGCGCCAAAATCGATATAAGATTTAACAGGTAATTGCTTTTTTCCGCAGCGTTATTTTGTGTTTGTTTTCACATACCAAGTGGATGTGATGAATGTCATTTGATTGTCCATATAATACCAGTACAATGAAGACATCTGTTCCAACGTAATGAAGCTGCAATGTTTTTATGAATAACTGCAGTTTTTGCCTAAAGAGGCAAATACTTGGCATTTCTGTCTGTCGTTAATTTACTGTTGGAGGCATGTTGACAACCTGAGTGTTACAGCTGTATGGATATCAATGTCTTTATTTTCCCAGTAAAAGGTATGGGTTTAGATTCAATTTTTGTAGACTGACTCTCTTGTCCTCTTAATTTGTCGTTTTAGCCTAAGTTGAAAATAGCTGCGGTTACTATAATAGAAGGTAATGTTACTGTCTGAAATTCTTTGTGTAGAATTGGAGATTTTAAAATTCAAAAGCCCACTCACCTCTTTAAGTAAAACACTAAGGTAACCGGTGTTGTGCCAGTATGCGCTCAGTTGTGGACACTCATAGATCCGTGCAATGTGCGGCCAGGTGTCCGTAGGTGTAAGCATCTCCTGATTGGGCCGCAACCAGTGCCCTAACATACAGATTAAAGAAATATGAATTGCACTGGCGTGCACTTCTAATTCCCTAATTTCACACGATGAAATAGGAATTATATTCACTGTGTAACAAGTGCCACATCCTCAAAACAAGTTTTATTCAATCTCGTAGTTGTTGAACAACATTGAGAGCATATAATAAAGTGTATTAAGTATCATATATCATCAAAACAAATACATGAATATTTAACAGTCGCAAAGGAAGAAAGAATTTGTCTTCTCTTACTCCAATTGAACGAAATATAGTAGGAGTTAGTGATGGTGCATTTAAGGGATTTTAACGCTTAAGTCGGACTTATTACTTCAGAGACTATATGCACTAAAGTATGGACGTGTAATACGGCAGCAGATGGCTTCGGTATTCAGTGTTCTTCAGATTTTGTTCATATCCATATTCCACAGCTGTATTCCTTTTAAATTAGGAAATGGAAGCTATATTCTAAATGTGCTTCAATGCTCTGTATGTATTGAAATATTACAATACACTAAACTCGATTTTGTAGCACAATGAATACCAAATTATACCACTCTTCAAAATTCAGTAATATAAAACAAATTATTTTAAAAGTATTCTTATAAAACATGAGTTTCAAAACGCGGTTTGAACTAGAAGTCATTTGCATTTGAAAACGCAAAGACTTGTACATTTGGAGGTTCTCATTTAAGACAGAGCTGTTTTATATATACATGAAATACAATATCGTTGAGAATTTAAATCTTCATGAAATGTTTTTGTGTTTCACTCGGTCGAATTCCTTGCATGTCTAGAATGAAAACTGAGACAGGGTTGGTACATGTACATGAGAATCAATCGAGAGTTGTGACATCCAGCTATGACGCATTATATACCTTTTATACCAACCCTCTTATCACTTGAACGTGACGTCAACAATTTTTCAATATTATTGATTTTTGGGGTTGAATTTGATTTGCATTGAACCAGGTGTAGACTCGTGGGTGCACATAATAGACGGGTGTGTTAGAAACATTCCTGGTGCTAGGGGCATGTAGGGTGTACAGTTTGAGAGAATTACAGGGTGTATATGTTACAGGATTTACTGTGAGTGTTAATAGGTAAATACTAAGGTATGTGTAAATTGAGAAGTAACAATATATATTTATTTCTTTGTTTATGGAACATTTGATTGTGTGTCTGTATTTAGACAATAAAACTATGTACACAAAGGAATAGGGACATAATAAAATAGGTGAAATTTGCCTAAATTTTGAAAGTAAGCTTAACTTTTTTTAAATTTGGGTTGAGCCTTTCATTTTAATCAGCGAAGGACCCGTTTATCAACCACTTTCAGTTTGTGAGCGATTTTGTGTGTCGTAATTTTTTTTAAGTTTACAAAGTGTCAATATAATTAGATAGCTCCTGTTGTGAAAAATGAAGATCTCATTTGTGTAATAACCTCACAAATTTATCTCGAATTGTTTAGTACTTTGGAAACTATAGCAGAATATTGTCTATTGAAAATTACACTAACAGTGAACAATTATACGAGTCCTTTATTTACAATTCTGAAAATTAACTATCGTCAGACTAGCAGATAATAACAGGACGCGGTCTGATTGCTGCAAATTTAAATGTGGTCTGTTTGTTATTAATTGTAGTGTAAGTAACCTGAAATTAACATTGACCTGATGACATGATACTAATGCATTTATACGCATGCGTGACTTCTGTTTCACACTCTTTTTACT
Source organism: Pteria penguin (assembly GCA_035048485.1). Taxonomy (NCBI): domain Eukaryota; kingdom Metazoa; phylum Mollusca; class Bivalvia; order Pterioida; family Pteriidae; genus Pteria; species Pteria penguin. Next base: position 23,051,051 of record CM068585.1, read on the forward strand.
ATTTTGATCTGTATGACATAGCGTTTTTCACAGGTTTGCAAACTTCAATTTAAATCATGTCATAATTGATATGAAAATTACTTTCAGTGTCGTCGCAGCAGTAAGACCATGAAAGGCATTTGAGGAATGATTTGAATGTATAGTATCTCTGTAAACAAGACTTTATCCCACAGTTTAATTTTGTTTCTCTCTTTTGAAGTTCTTTTCAGCAAGTTCTTCACAATGCTTTGCACTTTGTCGGTTGATCAGCGTGCATTCGTTAATTTTGTAGCTTTTTAGAAAGAAATTTAATTTTGCAAAATGGTATTGAATGGTTTATAAAAAAAACATAGTCATTGATTTTTAGGGAAAAACTGGTCTCTTGAAAATTGGCAATAGAGAGTCTGGACCTGGCCTAGTAATCGTACCACATCGTGTGATTCCTGCTTTCAGGAAATAATTTCTTCAGAATTTCTCATTTGAGTCGGTTACTCCTTGTCATGAGGAAGTAACCTTGACCATGGATAGCGGTTTCACCACTATAGTTCATGTCATATGCATTGCAGTGTTGTCACTGTGATTAGTGGTACCTTCCAGTGTAATGCTTCCACTGTTTGTATATGGCATATGCATTGCAGTACTGCCACTGCAGTCAGTGATATACACATCACAGTGCTGTCACTGAGTCATTGGTGCCACTGCAGTCATTGGTATATGCATTGCAATGCTGCCACTGCAGTCAGTGGTACATGCATTGTGGTGTTGCCACTGTAGTCAGTGATACATACATCGCAGTGCTGCCACTGCAGTCAGTGGTACGCGCATTGTAGTGTTGTCACTGTAGTCAATGATACATACATCGCAGTGCTGCCACTGCAGTCAGTGGTACGCGCATTGTAGTGTTGCCACTGTAGTCAGTGATACATGCATCGCAGTGCTGCCACTGCAGTCAGTGGTACACGCATTGTAGTGTTGCCACTGCAGTCAATGATACATGCATCGCAGTGCTACCACTGCAGTCAGTGGTACACGCATTGTAGTGTTGCCACTGCAGTCAGTGGTACATGCATCGCAGTGCTGCCACTTCAATCAATGGTACATGCATTGTAGTATTGCCACTGCAGTCAATGTACATGCATCGCAGTCCTTTGACATATTTGAAAGATATATAAATATGCATAATGACTATTTAAATATCTTCCTTAATGCTAGAATCCATCGCAGTGTTGCCACTTTTTTGATGGAACATACATTGCAATACTGTACGACCGTATATAGAGCATGCATTGCAATGTTGTCACTATGACTGATGGAGCATAAATTGCAGTGTTGTCACTATGGTGATGGAGCATGGATTGCAATGTTGTCACTATGGTTTGTGAAGTATACATTGCATCGCATTGGTACCACTATGATTCATGGAACATGCATTGCAATGTTGTCAATATAGTTTATAAAGCAGGCACCACAATACTATCACTATGGTTGATGGAGCATGCATTGCAATGTTGCCACTATGGCTGATGGAGCATGCATTGCGATGTCGTTACTGTGGCATGTGAAGTATAGATTGTATCGCAATAGTACCACTATGATTGATGGAACATACATTGCATTTTTTTTAATATAGTTTATACAGCAGGCACCACAATGCTATCGCTATGGTTGATGGAGCATGCATTGCAATGTTGCCACTATGGTTGATGGATCATGCATTGCTATGTTGTCTCTATGGTTGATGAATCATGCATTGCTATGTTACCACTATGGTTGATGGACCATACCTTGCTAAGTTATCGCTTTTGGTTGATGGAGCATAAACTGCAATGTTGTAACTTTAGTTGATGAAGCATGCATCCGAATGTTACCACTTTTATTGATGGAGCATGCACTGCAATGTTGTCACTGTCATTTGATAACTTTTGATTTTTCTGATCAAAAGTTTCTAAAGCTTTAGAAACTGAGAAATTCCTAAACTGAAGTTAATCCAATAAAGTATATACATAAAGTATTTTGAGTTTTTTTATGGAAAAAAATAAAATGAATTTAAGGAAAATGGAATATAGAGATTTTTGATACAATAAAATTTTAAACTTATAATTTCAATAAATTTGAATATTAACATTACATAAAAAGTAAACTTTTCCTCGTGACATCACTATTATTGATGGAACATACATTGCAATGTTGACAGTGTGACTGATGAAGCATGTATCACAATGCTACCAAATAGGTGGATGGAACATCCATTTCAATACTGTGAAAAGTTTAATGATCCACCACTGCTAGACATAACCAATCAAAATCTCCGAGGGTTTTGTATCCTAAGTATTCGGAAATTTGAGAGATTATCTTCAAAAGTGCTGTCCAAATGTTTATTGAATTTTATCTGCTTTGCAAACATGCCAAACTCGTTTATGAAGCAAGTTAGACGGTTCCAAGGAATATTTATTAATACTTTCTGATCTACTTTCTTAATATTGAAAGAGGAATATCAATGTAGAGCATATATCAAACTGCACATAAATCTGTTGTGATGTATATTCATTTGTATATATGTACACAAAGGATAGGTCTTATAGAAAAAAACATTTATATGTATATAATTGATTGTAAGAGTTGTTTACGCCACACAACAGCTATTAAAACATTTATTGAGTGGGTATATACTCAGTGCTATGATAATAAAGTGACCTATGCAACGGACCCATCCGAAGCATTGAGGATTTTCCTTACATGCTAGCGCCAATCATGACGTGGGACCTCGGTTGTAATATGTATAAACATGTATGAATTACATGTAAATAGCATACAGATACATTGTATATATTACATATGCCTATATCAGGATCTTTCTAACTCAGAAAGCAATTCAATTCGATTTATGGAGTCCAATTCATTCACCGTCAACGCATATAATTTATAATATTTTCATGTAGACCGCAATTCTGTTGCATACGTGTTTAACTTCGTGTCTTTGTCTGAGTAACTCATTTAGAGAATACTTCAAATATAAATTGTTCACATTGTAGAGGATTGTAAATTAATAACGAGCTTGTTCATGTTACGCTGATGACATCGCTGTACATCAAAGAGCGTTAAAACTCGCGTGCGTTTTAATAAAGTTTCCGTATATGTAGTGTAGGTTTTCATTTGATGGCGAACCGGCGTCATGCATTTCATACAAGAATGACCTCGTCCTGGCGACAATTATTTCCCATTGATACATGGTGGTACACACGCTTTATTTTTTGTACCTTTTTAGGTCGGTATTATAAAGAATTGACAATACAGTAGGTGGATATTTGACACTTTAAACCATTTTGTTGTATAATTTAATTGTGTTCATTATGACATACTTAGGCATTTGGTAATTTATGTTGTATTTTGAAAGACGATTTTATCTCTTAATAGACCGTACTTTTTGACATGACAATGAAGGGCATGCTAAGAAATGTGATAATTGATTTTAGAATACGGTTTGTCAAGGTTTTGCCTATTACTGGCCACAAATAGGTCGACACAAACTGTGAAGCGTGGATGGTAGTGATTTTGGAGAATTGATGTTGATTATTATATCCTTATATGACAAGACACTATAGAATGTGGTTCAGTGTTCTTATTAATATATACACAGATATGGATTATTATGATACATTGTTTCACATATTCGCTGTTTAAAAATATTGTGCGTAGTTTTCCAGAGATAGAAGTAAAAGGTATTTTTATTGTATTGTAAAGATGGATGTCTTGGGTTTGTGTGTTGGATTTTGCCACTGAATACTTGTAGTAAGGACTTTCAGATGTATCGTTTTACTAAAGGGATTGATTTAATCAAATATAGTTTCTCAACTTCATACATGTGTTCGATTATTAGGGTTACTTTTCTGATATTTTTGGTTCATCTCTCAGCTTTAAGGACGTTCATATATGACAATAGATATTCATTCATTTACTTAAATTCGGATAAATGTATAACAAAGGGATATTTTTTCTTTTTACTTTTCGAACACTCTTTTTTCTGATACATGTCATATGTATATTATTATACAGGTCGCCATTGCCATTTTCTGGTTAGGAAAGAGTGTATCAGTACATTTTTCAGGACCCCAGCTTGATCAGTCAGCATTCACAGCCTTAGTTCGTAACCATGGCAAAGACCTAACACTTGGCAACCACAAACGCGAGGATTCTACAGACTCAAATTGTCAATCTAGTGCTTACGGCTCTCATGACAGCTGTTCAAAAATTAGTGATCATGACACACTAGACGACAAACATTTACGGAATAACTCTTATGACTCATACAGCTCGTATTCTCGCGAGTCTGACGGAAGCTTTAATTTAGAGGACGAGGACGCCATGCCAGCTGGCGCCAAATCCAGCATGCGGCGCTATGGCAGCGCCGGATCTCTCAACACGAGCTCCGGGATGAAATTTTCCACAACTGGAGATAGTGTCAACGTAGATGATGATAGTATGTATCGAAGTAATCCTAACTTGGCCAATAATCATCACCGACGTGGGTCATCTACGGACAGTATGGACAGCTCGGCGTATAGCCATTCCCGCCAATCTTCAGAGGATGTAGAAATACCTACTCGTACGCTGCGCACACAACGGAAAGCTAGTACCACCAATGTTAATCCACTACAGTTTGTAAAGCCGAAACCATCGGAAGACCTTGCAAAGAAAGCACAGGAACAAATAAAGGCGACACAGGAAGTGAAAACATTTCGAACTAAAGTCGAGAAAGACGACGATGATTGGCAATCGGTGAGTATAAATTATTCAGTGTTGTATGACACGTGGGCATATACATTCCAATGAAAACGATTGATTTACTTTGTCGACATATGAAACTAGATCTGTTGTGATACAAATACGTTTAGTTGAACTGGTAATTGTTAAAGCTAATACGTGTACTTTAGTAGGATTCTGAAGTTCAGTAGCATGTGCATCTAGTAGTCTGAGTTTTGATCTTTGGTTTAGAAAATACATGTATATATGTTAATAATACTTTGACAAAAGAATGCATTAGAAGTTTTAGGGTATTTGTTCACTGTACATTACATACTTAATATTAATTCACAGAGGATTATGGTTATTTTTATTTGTTCATATGTACATATTCATATATATAGGTCACTTGCTTGAGTAGTTACATGTAAATTTATCAAGATGGCCATCTTTGAAAATAGCTTGAGCTCTATTTCTTGCATCTTTACCCTGCTAGTATTGTAAAACTTTTTTCACAGAACTGTGCACTTAACAACACTCGTAAAATGGTTACCCTGTATTGTCTTGAATTTTTTTAAAAAATTGATAATATGAGTATTAATAGTCTTTTTTACCAAACATTTTAATAAAAAAACCCCACTCTTTGTATAGCTGGAGGTGAGTGAGACTCGTATCTTAATATGTTAAAATTAGAGTATCATTAAAGCTGTACTACTGACATAGAAGCACAAATTATAAAGTATTGGAAAAGTATAGTCAGTTTCTACTATAAATCCTTATTTGTACTCAGTTTCTATTATAAATCCCCATTTGCACAATGTATTTACGTTCATGTGATAATTCATCTTTGTGCATATATAAATCCCTGAGCAAAAAATCCAAGTCCTTGCACCAAAATAATTTTGACAATACAAAGTATAGAGTTGGATTGTCATTTTGTATGACAATATTACAGTCTTCACCTTGATTATGCTTACTTATATTTTATGTATTACATTCCATATTCCTTTTTTCCTTTTTCACATCCAAGTATCATTTTTATTTTATTTAGCCGAAAAAAGGCCAGTAGAAATGAATTATTTGCTCTGATAGAAAAAAAAAGAATCCGAACATAATAATAATGATGTGTAGTATGTATACTGATATTATCTATGATTATTATAAAAAATTACATAAAAACAAACATCAGGTTTTAGAGATTGTTTCCAAATGCAGCAAAATTAGCAGAGAAAAAAAAAAAAGAATTTCAGTAAATATGAATTCAAGCAGAAACAAAGCTGATTTTTATGGCTAATGCTTATTTCATTCTATGCGGATCAACTGCATTGTATTTTAAAAACATATACATGTAGATTCCTTTGTACTGATATCTATGTAGAATAATTTCTAAATACCCTTTCTTGTAATTATGTTTCTGTATAGTATTTGTGTATGTAATATTTGTTCAAAATGTGTGACCGTCTTTTGTCAAAGGGACTATAGTGCTGAAATGACCTTCTGTGTGTATAAAATATGAATGCAGATTTAAAGGTCAAGGTCACTATGTGTTCTTTGACATTGTATCAGTGTTTGACCTTGCCTTTCACTTTCCAGATGCCAGATACTTTTGGAGATTGGCAATCAGTGAGTTTTGTTCTTATGTCTCTCAACTAGAACATAATCAACAAATCTTGAGGCCAAAAGCGAAATGAATAGATAAATAATTTGATTAATTTGAATTGAATATTCAAAGTTTAACACATGTCATTTTCTTGTTCTGATTAGGCCTGAACATAAAGCAATCTTATTTCATACAGTGCACAGATTTATAGCACAGATCATAGACGATTTTTGGTCTTGAGTCTTGTTGATATTTTGAAAGGTTTTCTAAGGAAGAACCAAAATTCTCGAATGTTATAATGGTTACAGACAACTGTTCAGATGTTGCCAGATGTATTTGCATGTTTATGAGTAGCAGCCTAATTATCTAGATCCTCTAACCATTAACTGTGTCAGATGTTTGGTTGCATGTGGACAATGATTTTACAAATTAACATTATACAATGATCAACAGAGAGTGATAATTGAGTAGGGAGTATGGGATAGATTAATAAACACTAACGTGTAGTCGCTGAATAGATGGAGTAAAAAAGTACAGCTAGTTTATTAAAGGAAATCAACAGAGCATTGAAATACTCTTGTTTTTCGTAAGTGTATGAATCCTTACATTGAATAAATGGTATAGTGTATGAAGAAAGTGTATCAAAATAATTTTTTAAGCAAACTAAAAAAGAAAGGTAAAATTTTGAATAAAAAGAGATTTAAAAGTAAACTTTTGAGAAAAAGAGATTAATATATGTCATATAATATCTTACAATTGTCCATACCAAAATAAAATGGCAAATGTGCATCTTGTCAAACGGCAAAACAAAACAGTCTATTATTAATTGATAAGGGTTTACAGGTATAAAAGTTTGTTTTGATCTGACTTTATAACATGAATGGTTTACCTGTCACCTGTGCCATATTAAGCTAGACTCTGCCGGCCTTTATGAATAATTGTGCCACTTTTTCTTGGTAGGACTTGATAAGTTTGTTAAAGCACAATTGATTCTTCTCGCATATCTTTTTTTCATACTTCTTTTTTCTTATCTTTGCTTGTATTATCTTGCTAGTTCAGGTATTTATATCTGTCTTGGTACCTTCTCTAGGTGTTGAATCAGATTCTGTAACCCTTTCATTGTCATCATTACATAACTCTTTGTAGTACAACCATATATTCGACTTTCAGAATCTCAGTAGCTGGAAAACCAAGAGACGACGGGCATCAGCAGCCACATATCAGCGTGTGGAGGAAACGGACAATCTGGCTTCAGAGGAAAAGGAGGATAAAAAGAATAAAACTTACAGTCAGATGTTGGAGGCCAGGTAGGGTAATCACGATGGGATAGGCCCTAATACACTGATTTATTTAACCTTATTGGCCATTATGACAGCTTTGAAATATAAAAATGTGTTTTCTCCTTCACTTTGTAGTCATTCAGCTGATTCATTCATCTTAGTGTAACAATTTATCTGCATAAGAAATATTATGCGGTATAAAACTATTGAGAATTCCCTTACATGTAGATTGAAAGTAATGATTATGGACTTACGTACATAGTTAATCATACGGCAGTGGGTAGGCACCAGGACTTTCCCGAGTCTTGGGTCACTAGAGTTTTGCTGATGCAGTGATGATATATATGTACATGTTAATATTTGTGACAGTGATTGAAAGGATGAAACATGCAACAATAAAATGGGCACATTTAAATGTATTTAATGGAGAAATGAACATTTGATTGATAGAAGTAAAGTTTGAAGATCAATTTAAGTGAATTTAATGGCATATAGAAGACTTGAGAAAAGTTTTGGAATGTGAAATATTTGCAACCAGCTTTGAATGGGGTTTATTTCACAGCTAGACAAAATTATGCTTCTTTTTACCTTTGTGAAGGTAAAAGAATTTGCCTACTGCTTATCAAGTTCATAATATATGCTCACGAGGTGTTTACATAAATATTTCGTTTTATTAACTACAAAAGCATAAATAAATATATCATGACAAATTGATTGTTGATGATAATTTTCTAAAAACTCTTGTCTGTGTTACCATAAGAATAGGAAACTTTCAGATCAAATATAACACTGTTTACTTTTATTATGGATGTTTGGCCAGACTGTTGGACATGTACATCCTAGCAATGGTTAGGCAGATGTTATTTACTATAAGTATCACTGCTGAAGCTCACAATGTATAGCCTTTCACTTCATTCACATCTTTCACTGTTTGGAACACTTGAAAATTGAGGTTCATAAGTTTATTTGCTGAATGTGTTCAGTTTGCTCTGGTTCCTCTAATTTCCCCATCCATCAAATATCGGCAATTATTTGTGTTGTCTAACATAGCTTACATATGAAAAAGGGTTTGGATTCATGAAAATACATTGATGTATGGCTAAGATTATAACATTGTCAATTTGCTGAGTCAATTTTCATCAGCGAGATGATCACATAATGTGTAATTCACTCCAAACAAGTAATTTAGAGTAATAAAACAAAATTGGCAAAACAAATTCTTATTATAGGATGAACAATAAATTTAAAGTCTAATAGCTTATTCATGCAAAAATATGGATTTGTTTTTTGCAGGGAGAAACGTAAAAGTACTGGTATGCTGAACTTTTATCCAATCACAGATGAAGAAGATTCACTGACATGGACTCCAAAATCTCCACCCTCTCAAGATGTGGCAGTCGAACAGCCAATCAGTCGAGGTCATGTGACAAAGTCAGAAACATCTCCATCAAGCAGACTAGCTCAGAGATATAAAAGATCGGTAAGATGACAAAGATATGTAACCACATATTTTCTTGAAATTTGAAATGGTGAAGGCTACTGTTTTTCTAAATTGCTCTCTTAGGTTTGAAAATTGATGAATAATTTTTAAGAATTTTTCTGAGAATTGACTATAAATATTTATTTTTGACACCCAAGGATACAGCACCAGCTGTAACAGACTCATACTCGCGTGCTGATGTCAAAGATTCAGCACCTGTCGTAATGGAGACTGTTACTAAAAATAGACATTATGACGATGATAGAGATAATGCAACTGGAAGTCGTGATGCTGAGGCCAAGGTCACAGCTTCACCAATGATAACTTCATCATTAAGACTTGAGTCAACACCAGCAGTAAGTTACCACAGAGAACATGATACTGCTAGATACTAGTAGAGTTTCTCCCCCAAGCTTATGATGTGTTTTGTGGCATACTCACATAAATGCTTTTGTCTTAAATTTTTTATTTTTACCTTCTTGATAGAATACATGAACATATATGCTCTTGTAATTTACTAGTGAATTGTGAAAACTTGAGTAATTTTTTAAAAAAGAAAAAAGCATCAAACAACTGACACTGAAGAAAAGGAAAATCAAAACAAAAGTATTACATTTAGCAATGAAATATATCTGTCTGTGACAAAAATTGATAATACATGTGGTGTATGAAATATTACCTCAAACTTTCATCATCAGCTTCTACAGATAATCATGTTTAGAATATAACCGACATGCACAATGCATTTATTTCTCCCATGTAGCCTTACACCTTTTAAACATATGTGGAAACAAATATGTCCATGGCAAATGGGTAGGGTCCCTTAAACCCACTACCAGCTTAAAACCAACATTACATGGGACAAGGTGTGGTTAAAATTGCAAAATGCTTTTAATTAAAATGAAATAAAATACACGTATAGAGTGTATAAAAGTGAAAGATGTAATGTTTATTCAAAATAACTTGTATGTCATCTGTGTTTTTCAACAGAAAATTAAAATAGAGATGAAAAATAGAAACTTCCAAGTGAATGTCGATGGCAAACAATCCAGATAAATTTTCACATTAAATTATACCTTTTTGTTGTTCATGCAGTGAATTTTCATTTGATCATCTATAGTTCATCACAGCATGCACAACAAAAACGAATACATTATCCCAAAACAATTTAATTCCTAGTACTATTACTATACGTGTACTGAGCAGTACAACTATATAATAATGTATATCAAGAAGATGTAGACGTTGCCTTCCCTACTACTACTTTTTAGCGTTGGCTCTTAATTTGATGTAGGACAGGCGTTGGGCGTAAACATTTGGTATCCAGATTCTAACTCCTACAATTATTTAGATGTGCATTTAGTAATGAAACGTCACACTCATATTCTCCATGAACTGCGGATGTGCCCTATTGATTTCGGGACCAGTTCAGAGGGCTTATAGTGAATCTTGTCTGTATACATGACTCTATAAGAATAGTTGTTTAGAGGAAAACAAAACCATGACCATGTCAGCAGATTGAGTCAGCAGATTGTAGGTCTGCTAATTAATGTAACAAGGCTGTTAATTGGTAGAGTGAAGTTTGCTCTCACACAGCTAGTATTGATCCTTTATAGTATGATAATTTGTGCCTGCATTGATATAAACAAACTCCTTGACCTTGCACAATGTACACTCTGTATTTTTTATGTATGTAGTCACCATCATCTCATTTATACTGTTGTCACTTGATGTTCCCTCCTGCTTGTGTTGTAATGCACTGTCGTAATACTCCTCTGCTTGTATTAAAATAAATAGTCAAGTTAAACATTTCCATGAAAGCACTGATATTTCTTTCATGTATTCAAAATGAATTTTCCTTTTTAAAAGAATTTGATATGCAGTTATTATTTAAAGACTGTTGTTTCTGGTGTTTTATTGTCATACATGTATAAAGTTAAGTTTTGCTGATACACAAATTGTTCTCCCAACATTTTAACTTTGAATTTGATTCACAAGTACTCTATTTTGGTTGTGCTGTGGAATATAAACAATTAGAATATTGCTAGCCTTTACTGCAACATAACTCTAAATATTGAATTTCATAATTCTTGAGCACATGTTATCTAATCCTTTCTTTATGATAACCATGTTTTTTCAGCATGTGACTTAAAATTTAATATGATTCTCATATGCACATGATTTTCCAGATTTAATTCTTATTAATCCATGAAATTTATGATGGATACATTAGCCTATCAAACTTTTAAGTCAAATTATCTAACAAATATTTCTAAAAATTCCTATAGAGATTTCAGTGTTGGAATGTTGGCTTCTGGTCTTGATTTATAAGCACAAGACGTTTTATGTTGACAGAGCTCTGGTGGTGAAGCGTATGTGCGATACGATGATCAAGATGTAGCAGACTGGGCTAAGGATGATGGCGAAGATGGCAGCACAGTCAAGGACGAAAGGCCTTCACAGAAGTCTTCCACTGAGAAACCTTCAGAACACGTCACAAACACTAAAGTATTTGATGATAAATTCAACCGAGGCAAAACGTCGGATGTTACGAAACGTTATAGTGATATTATACCACCTTGGAAACGAGAGAGTATGAAAGAAAATTCACCTGAAAATCATTCTTCTGTTGGAAAATCTACCAGTAAAATAAGCAATATATTGAAAAGTTTTGAAACAAAGACGGAGGATGTAAACAGTTATGAGAAACCAAAGAAAGCATTTGAATTTAGTGCTAGTACAGGAAAAACTCGTGCAAAGTGGCAGAGCATAGAAAAAGAAGATTCCAGTGTAACACATTCCAAACCTGTTGGAAAATTAGCAGATCGTCAACAAGTACAGAACAAGCAGAGTTCTCCAGAGATAAAAGTAGGTATACTATGAATATGGACACAATATATTTCACACTGAATAGTGCAGTGTAGCTCAATATGAAACTGTCAACCAAAAATTCTGGTTGTTTAAATTTTATAATAACATAACCGAAATGTCTGGTGATGGAAACCGTAACTTTTTGACAAATTATGTGAACTGCTGCTAAAGCCCTGTTTGAACTCTTCATGATCACCTATATAAATCTTCATTATCTAGTCAGAGCAATCTGAAAAAACCTCAACTATACTTGCATTATATAATACTGCTGTAATATTCAGCAACATATAAACATAATCTTATTTTCTTGTCACTTTTGAAGCAAGGCAGTATATGGGGATCACTTTGTTAGGCATGTCTATCTGTCTGTCCTCCTGAGTCATGCACAGTTTTGGTAGAAGTCTCACTTTTGGTAGGAGTCACACTTTTAAAAAAAAGAGTAGCTAGCAGGTGACACATATGTTTTTAAAACAATCTTAAACTTTCTGATTTGTAATTTAACTGCTCTACAACAAATACAACAGTTCCAAGTATAACATTCAAGTGATGTCATGATGTTGCCATAGTACATACTTCAGTGTAGTATAAATGAATACCTCTTGAGAAAAGCATTGAAATGCAGACATTCACCTCAAAGATCCTATGATGATACTCTGATCTGATTGGTCAATCAAAAAGTCCTTCTGACATGACCTCTTTTAGATGTTCCTAGATCTTGTTATCTAGGTGTATTAAAGGGTAGTGAAATAACAATTTGAATGTTATTGTTTTAGGTTTTAAAAACAACCAAAACTTTAAAGGATTTAACGTAGAATATTTGTATAGCCATACGTCTAAATATGTATATCCAGCATTGATAGTGATGCTACCCTCTGCACAGTCTAACCTAAATGTTATCAATAATTCAACAAACAAACACATTTCATTTACATGACCAATATTGAAGTCTGGTTGTTTCACAGTTTTACGACCAAAGCAGAGATATTAACATAATCATACACTCATTAAACCTGTCACCTCATTTCTAAGATCCTAAAAACTTTGTAATTAAGACTTACAACAAATAACATGACAGCTTTTGTAAATAGCCAAATTTACACAATTTCTTTGATTGATCAAGGTGAACGTTACAAATCAAACTGTCATCATCAAAGCAAGATAAAGAGGTAATCGATGACAATTAGAAGTTTCTCTCTGATCCTTCTCCATATGTACATATGTTAGATGAAGTTGTTAAACCACAAGAACCAGATAAACATTCACTGATGTATGACACAGCTAGCTCTTACTGTAGTTATGTATGGAGCAACTGAATGCCAAGAAATTGGATAGAAATTATAGCATACTTAAAGAAATATCAATAGGGAAACTGTCAAAATAAAAAGAAATATATTCAGAAATCATTTCTCACTGATTTACAAATAAGCTATTATTGGTCAAGTACATTAATGTCCATAAAGAGAGACATTTCTTTGAGAACATTTTAATGTATTATCACATAATGAATCTTTCTAGCATTTCCCTTTGGCTTTACCTCGCATATCTCAATTTTGCTTTGAATTGGAGGTTCATGGTTGAAGTTGATTTCATAATGGGCATTGTACTGATTCACAAGTATTTTAAGTTAATACAGTTACACTTAATACTATTTTACATATAGTAAGTTCATGTTTCATCAGACACAGATACATTCAACTGAATTTTAACTAATTTCCAAGGTCCTGCATCAATGATTTTGATGAGATTTTATATATTGTCAGACTTTTGACAACTGACTTTTGCCCTGGGACCCTTGACATTGAGTGAATTGTATATATCAAAATACCATGTAGGTCATGCTCACACTGAAGCAAAGGAACATTGTAGAATTTGCTGTTTATATGTCCTCATTGCCTTTGATGAACTTTTCATAACATCAATTCTTGAGAAAAAAAACCCCAAAATTTCATTTCCAGTTCTTTCTTTCATACTATGAAGAATGAGTGGCTCAGTCATTGTTGAAGTATATGAGAAAACTCAAGAGTATATCCATATGTCATGAACATGTATCTTAATTCCAGATGTAAATTATGTCAGTTTGATGTAGAGGGGAATGTCTGTGTAACTGCATTTCTTTCTCCATTTCTTAAAAATAAGGGAGAGTTTTGACTATAGATTTACATAAAAAGTAGATTTTAGTTGGATGTAATCTGTGTTTGAAATTTCATAAATAATTCGTTTATGGGCATTTTAACACCAACGTAGAATTGAGTAATGGTTCTGCAGTAATAATGTCTCTGATAAATCTTAATATGTTTATGTATTTACATGTAAAATGAATCAGAAGCACTGTAATACATGCAAAATACATAAATTTCATGTAACATTTACTCAGTGGAATGCATCCAGATTATTTTCTTAATTATAGTGACTTGATCACATTATACTGAGACGACAAGCCTGAAGCATCAGTCCCATGAGTATAGAACCTCTATGCTTGGATCTGACATTTTTCACAAGGCTTTACACAATCTGAATAAGAATGTGTGTGACAAACAAACATACTGTGAGATTTCAGTGAACATTTTTTGTTGACATAATGAATTTAAAATTGTCTAGGTAAATCTCAGTTGTTAGCTAAACTGGTGTAGAGCAGTTGACATGTCATAACCATACCTGAGTGCCTAAACTCTTCATCACTGAATGATCTCCATCTGTCAGGGCTTTTTTGTAAGGTCTTGCAGGATTCAGAATTTTAAGTACTTGTCTTGTGGAGCTGGCGGTTCTGATTTGAACCTTTGAGTGCACTGCTGTGTTAATAGTGAGAGTAATGACCTCCTCCTTTAATGTTACTCACTGATTAAAAATTGTATCATTCTGCGTAAATTTCTCCTCTGAGATAATCCATCACAAAAAATATACTTTATTGTCATTCTTCTTTGATAGTGTTTGTTGTTGAGATATGTAAACATGGAGGAGACTGGGTTTGGGATATCTGGTGTAAATTGTTTCAGTTTGAGGCGATGTGTGTTGAAATCCTAACCAAATTCATTAATTGTTGATTGAAGTCATGCAGTTAATGATTGCTCTAAAATAGTATCATTTTAGGAGTGTCATAAAGCAGTCACCAGTTAGTAAGATCTAGATAATCAATATACATAATTGGCTTTGCAGCAATAGTTGTTTTGATATTTTACTATTCCTGTTTTCCAGTTTTTATGTTTCACAGTCTCTAAAATTTCCCGTCTAGACTCTATTGATCCTCTTCAAATACTCCTGTGTCCTTGAAAACTTCTTAACCACGAGTTCTTTCTCTCTCTTGATCATTTAAAACTAAAATTACCCAAAGTCATAATTCAAAACATTTAAGGGTAATTTATTTTAAAAACAGTTCCATTGTAGATGTTTCCCTGAAGGGGATTGAGGACTTGTATTGAATGTTGTTTCTTTTATTGTTCCTAAGCTGATATTGTAAACTGTTTTGTCTTTCAGATTATGCTGGAATTTAATGCTTGCTTACTTTTTATTTTTGCAGGACTTTGTTGAGAAGAATATCAGAATAAACCAAAAACCAAATAATGCCAAAGGATTTGGATTTAGTATCCAAGGAGGTGTGGATAAGAAGTGTCCAGTGACTGTCCAGAGGGTCAATTTAGGTGAGTTCTGACCACAACATGTAAACAGGGTCAGAGTCATAGTGTCACCTTCAGGCGAGGGCATTGTCAAGTGTCGTAAGGACAATGCACTCCATAGGAACCTTGTAAACTGCTCTGAAATGTCCTTGTTTTGTGAAGTTTTTACTAGTGATTAAATATTGTGTGGGCATCAGAGTGTACAGGACAAGATTATTTGTTCTTTTTTTCAAGTTTTCAAAAATGAGGCATTCTTTAGTATTACTGTATTATAACAGAAGTACTATATATATGTATTATAATTTGAAACAAAACTGAGGAAAAAGAGAACAGACCTTGTAGGGATATAGTTAAGGGTATCTTAAGTCAAGTTGTGGAAAACAATGATGAAATACTTTTAAGTTGTATAGAAACTTTCTTTTTGTTTTGTGGAAGTTCAATAATTTACATTCTCTGAGACGCCAGAATTCCTGATTGCTTTTTCAAGAGTCATAAGAGTCATAGGCACCAGGGGTCTCTGATATACTAGCTTTTCTCATCTACTTAGCATGAGCCAAATAGCTAAATAGTGTAGAATTAAACAATTTTTAAATACATGCATATATATTAGATAGGAGAGAATACGAATAGAAGTTTTGGAATGAGATTAGTAAAGAATTACTTCTAAATACATCATTATGATAAGCTATTTCAATAGTAAAATTGCAAAAAGTTTTTAAAGGGGGGAATATATGTAAGGAAGACTTTAATTTAGTATTATCAATGTCTTAAAGAATTTGTTTGATATAGTGTTGTATTAGTATTCAAGATTGTATTCAGTTTGTAAATAGTTTATTTCTTTGGGTCTAATACACAGAGTAAATAAAGAGTTGTGCAAGGTTTATGATACACAGAGTAAATAAAGAGTTGTGCAAGGTTTATGATACACAGAGTAAATAAAGAGTTGTGCAAGGTTTATGATACACAGAGTAAATAAAGAGTTGTGCAAGGTTCATAATACTGTTGAAAGTTGGAGTTGCATGGTCACTCACTCAAATATAGGCATATCATTGTTTAATTATATTCTATAAATAAGTATATGGTGTTGGTGTTTTCAAACACAGTCACAGATAAATAAAGATATGAAGATGGTGGGAGAAAATGGAGGTACCTTTTTCAACTTTTTAAAAAAAAAAGTTTGGGATTGGGTCAGGTGTAGACATCTATAGTAATTATCACTATTTTTTTTTTACTTTTTAAGATTAGAACTCCCTGTCGCTTCCTATGAATATGCCACATACATTGGTACACATGGTTTAAAGTGTATATAAATTCAATATTTCACATGATATTGAATATGAATGGAAGGCATATAGAGGGCTCTTTTGAGTGTGCTAAACTTTACTGCCACACAACAACCCTATGCACACGTCAAGGGCACCAATGCTGTGTTTTCACCTATGTCTTGCACCTCCATGTGACACTGTCTATGACTGTGTTTTAATCTCATCATTTGCATCCTACCTACCTAACTGTTTCACTTTTGATAAATTCAATGATCGAAAACTTGGCACCCTACAGCAATATTTTAACCATCTGAATAAGTTATTCATACCTGCCAAATTTATGATTTCCACAGAGGTGTTCAGAGCTTTTTGTCCAGCTTTTGATTTTGTTTTCTGAAGTCCTTTCACGAACTGCTTCTCTAGATAGTAGTTCAAACTGCCTTATTGAAAACTTATAATTTATGGTTACCTTTCTATAAATAGCAAAGCCTTCTAAACATATCCTGTTATTAAAATTATCATATACTGTATATATGTCTAGATATGTGTGTTAGGAATATGTATTGAAAATTAGCATGTGTACATGTATATAGGTAACATTTTGTTGTTTGAATAAGTGACCTTTACAGGTATTACTGTAACTTCTAAGTGTATATTCTTCATATTTATGACCTCTCCTCTCCCACTACCATATAGCCAATAAGAACCAGACTATGCCAACTTCCAGCGTTGACGCCAATTCTTCTACTGTAGAGATAGTAATGTCAGATCACCTTTCTCTGGTACCCAAGGAATATAAGCTTGATCTTGTAATACCAAGTCAGCAGTGTGTTGGAGCACAACCAGCTGATTTCAGTCAACCTACACAGTATCCAGTAGATTGTAGCAGTCAGGGACCAAATCTGATGAGTCATTTTGGCAATGTCTCAGAACAAAATGAAAAGTCTGTCAATGTTTCTAGCAACTATGAACAAACTGAGTGTGTTGCATTCAAAGATAACTTAAGTAAATACAGACAGTCGCAGGATGAAAAATCTATCTCACAAGCTGTATCTTATCAAAGTGGAAACGATCCTGCCGAGAGCTCAGGGCAGTATTTAATTGATAAAAAGGCATTTGAAGACCAGTATGATGACGATGTATTTGAAAGTGACATTTCAGACAAAATTGAATTTACAGAAGACCATGAAAAAACAACTGTCTCTTCTCCCTTTGTGGACAAAACACATGAAATACAAGTTGAGCAGAATGCCATCAAAGTAGATTTGCAGGATCTTATCTTTTGTGACCAGGCAGAACCAGATGATGTGATTTGTGACAGTTTGGAACCAAAAGATGACCTAAACCATGCAGACATCCATTCAGATCAATATTTTCATGGACTTCTAGCAATGGGAAATTCTGCAATGGAATATGAGCCTGTAGAACTTGCTAAAAATCATATTGATATGACTAATCCAGTAAAAATGCATGACACACCAGATGCACAGGATGAAACACTGCCAGATGCGAGAAAAGCAGAAGAGTCCAATATACTGACAGAGGATGCTGATACTGTGGTATCTGATCTGATTAGAGAGGTCTTCGAGTCTGTAGTCAGTGAGGGTTTACTGGAGAATAAGGATAGATGTGGTATGGAGAGTAAGTCAAGAAGTAAACCCTTTGTTCAGCACTGGTGGACATGATAATGTAGATAGAGATTTCTCTTAACATTGTTACATCTCAACTATGCTATCTCTGATAAATAATTGCTCAACTCCAAGGTTTCTCTCTTTTTTTTCTATTATTTGTTATTATACCTGACTATTCATATCCAGAATTAAACAATTCTCCTCCATAACCGTATTTCATATACTCTTTCACCCAAATTCACATTACTAAATAAACTTCACATTTCATCATTTCACTTTCAATATCACACAGCATGTTTTACTTAATATTTGATATTTCATTAGTTTGTTTATTTCAGATATTGTGGCATTGGAACTAAACATGAATAATTTTCTGATTTGACTTTTTATGATATGATAATAAGATTTTGTTACTGAAGGCTAATACTTTTTAAGCATTTCTTAAAAGGGCTTCTATACATAGAAAAGATTAATGCTTTTAATTGGCTTTTAATTTTCAGATTACATAATTATGATATTCCTCCTTTTGTATTTTGTTGTTTGTATTTATTCTATCTCCTTCTAAATTGTTCTATATAACTATTAAACATTTTTAATTGTGTATATAGATTCTTTGATTTAAAAAAAGAAAAAATTTTCAAAGTTGTTCTCAAATCTATCTTTTAAAAAGAATAGTTATTTAGTACCGGTTTGTATATTTTATTGGAGGTTTGTATAATGGATGTGAATCTATTGCTGTTTTCAGGTAGTGCTGCCGATGTTTGTGAACTTCAGATGAAAGACCAAATTGTGACAATCAACAAGAAAGATATAGGTCACATGACTCAACCTCAAGTACAAAGAATGATTGATGATTCTGTTAAGATCGGCCAAATTGACCTGAAAGTGAAACGACCAATACTTGAAGAAGAAGGCAAGTATATTTTACATAAATGAAAGTTCCACTTCACAATTATATTTTCACTGAGTGCTGTGAAGCCTAAGGGAATTAAATTGTATCAGGTTCTGTATGAAGTTTGTTTAGTAATGGTGTTTCCTAGCTATATTTCAAAGAGAAATATTTGATTGATAGTCTATATTAAACATCACACTTGCCTCTGTATGTAAGTGTTATGAGTTAACTGCACTAAGTATGAAGTTAAGGCCTACCTTAGGGAGTTAATAACACTGCAGTCAACAAGAATATCTGTTCCTTTACCTATTATAAGACTTTTTGGTAATCTTCCTGGGTTTTTTCATTATCTTCTTTATACTGTTGTGTATGATGTCAAGAGGTAGATAAAAAACAAATTTTCATGGAATTTAGATTTTATTTTAATTCTTAGTGTAAAGGATGTTTGTATACATCTTGACTCTTTGATAATTGATTTGTAACCATATTATTATTTTAATAAACAGTAAAATCAAAGCCAAAGGGTTCATTTCGCTTGTCTTGGCCTGACCTTGGTAAGATGGCAGTTAGTTTTCAGTGGAGTTTATTAACAGTGTGCAGAACTTACCTTTTAGTTAGAGCTTTAAATCAAAGAAGGATAACTCTTGGAATGTTATTGAACTTCATGGAAGAAGGATAACTCGTGTCATTTCTCATCTATAACTGCAGTATTGACCAATGTAGTCTAGTTCATTAATTCTTACATTTCTTCAGATATATTTCATATATTCACAACTTATTTCTCTATAAATATCTTTTTTATCAAATCATTGCCAAGAATCTGTAAAAACTGTGTGGAAAAACTCTGACTGTGTTGCTTACAAAGCATACTTGCAAGTTAGGTTGTGCAACTATTTTTTCTTCTTCTGTTATTTGACCTTTTTCTTCATATTTTTATCTGTTTACCCATCAGGTTGTCTGTCTGCTGCCTTTGTATTAACTTTCTTGGCAGATGAGATTGTGTTAAATGGAACATTCTACTCAGTATTTTTCCAAGTTCTTTGTCTTTACATTTCCTTCTCTGTTTTCCCTATTAGGATTTTGCTTTGTTATTTCTATCTTTAAACTGTCTGTAGTATTAAATGATATATTAAATGAAACATTCTGTACACTTTCAAAGTATAGATGGTGTCTGCCCTTTTACTTAAGTTATGGTGGTATAATAGATATAAATTCCCAACTATACTCATGTTGTTGATTCGTTATAATAAAGACAATAAAAAGTTGCTAATGAAAATATTTCTTATTTTTATCATTATGATGAACATGTCAGTCAATCACATCATTTGTCTCTTATGACTTTTATATTTTTGCCGAGTTTTTTTCTTCTAATTATGCAATGTCCAAGAATGTTACAGCATTACACTGAATTTCACTATAGTTTCTCATGTCTCTCACGTTGTAAAATGCAATGGATTGACTGTCCTCTTAATGCTGTACATTACACCTTTTGGCACATTTTATTAACATTTTGTAATAGATTCATGGCTGATCAAACATTGATTGTATTGTGACAGGGAAACTACTAGTATATGATGGACGTGGTTAAAATGGATCAGATTATCCTTAAGTGCCCAACCAAGCTGGTAGGAAAGAGTTGTAGTCTACTCACTGAATACTGGTGATTCTTCATCACTAACACTGGCTATTACCACATAGCTAAATAAAATCCCAAATTTTAATTATTGTTTTATATTTTTTATTCATTGAAATAGATGATCTTGATGACGAAGCATTTGAGAATGAATCTCCTACAATCTCGCACCTGAAGACGGATCACAAATTCTCCCCACCATATGATGCCACCCCACAACCTTCATTTACCTCCCCTCTCCAAACTTCAACATCACATGACAGACCAGAACGAAATGTACTTAACCACATGGATGTAGAAAGAAAAAAGACACCTCCAGTTCCAGGTAAGATGGGAGCTGAGCTGCGGAAATCCACTTTTGGTATTAAGTAGGTTAGAAAAGTTTTCAGGCTTGTGTTAACAGTTCAGTGTAAAATTTGGTTATTTTTATATAGTCTTTAGAATAAATAATAATATAAAGAATATATGTTCTTCCCTCAGTGATAGTAATGAATTTAACCAACATTAATAACTGAGAGTAAACAAGCATTGAAGAATTCTTTTGGAGCTATACATATGACATTAAGACATATTGCGACACCCTAACACTACATAACGATACTGCAACTTTGGCTATTTGGTGAGGAACTGTTATACTAAATCAGTATCCCTGAACACACTCCATACCGAAAATATTCATAAAAAACTTGAAAAATGCCATAGTCCACTAATACTCTAAGTAAATCAAACAAAATTATGGAAAACAATATGAAATGTTCATTTAAAACTTCAATACAGATTTACACATAAGCATTTATAGTTGTTAATTTATCATCAATACACTTATGACATTCACAACATTATCCTCAAGAATGGAAAAGTCCAATGATGCAGTAATAAAAATAATGAAAATATAGACAAATTTATATATATAAATCTCTTCACCAATCCATATTGCAGTAAAAATAGAAACAAACTATCAGAAATAGTCATCTGTCCATTACACAGTACAGAGAGAACTAACTAAGTTAATTGAAAAATTTTAATGAAAAAAAAAAGAATTTAGATATGTTCAACAAGAGTACTGCCACATTGAATGACCAGTAGTGACCACATTGAATGACTAGTAGTGACCGCTTTGATCACAACACACTTCATTCGCAACATAAGCAGTGTTCAATATCCATTCCCAATATGAGCAACACTCTATGTTTCAGTACAAGAAAATGATTTAATTTTTCTCTGTCTCAGTCAAAAAAATCAAGTTTTATTTCTTTGTGGGATAGAGTTTCCATCTTAGGTAGATCTGGCAGAGTAACTGCTGGATTCAGTCTTTCTTTAGTACTCTTGTTTATTTCATTGTTTAACACTGGTTGTCGCCATGTCAATGACATTGACATGGTATGTCATTAAACAACATTGACAAAAATCTATTTATATACCCGTAACCTTGTGCTCTGTTGTAGTTGCATACAGTCATGTACTCTGTAGATACACATGTTTTACTTCTGTGGTCTTCTTCTTATACTCAGTATGACAGTGCAGGTATTTCAGTAAAGAATGCTCTTTGAGTGCGAATTCATAGTTCATTGTTAAATACCCAAGAACAATGAGTTACAGATGGTTAGAGAGATACTATTTAAAGATATTCCCCAAACCCTTTGATCTCTTACCTCTAAATAATGTCAAGTATTTTAATGAAGATATTGTTGATAGGAAGAAGTATGGAAATTGAAATCTCATATTTAGAATATTTCTGCTTGATAAATCTTTGCACTCATTGACTCAATAGCAAAGAGAAGTAACAGTCAAAAAAGGAGAATAAGGGAAGATCCAGAAGAACAAAAACGTTGGATAATGGAACATCTCCAGTCAGCAAACCCTGAAGTATGTGCTGATGAACCTAACAATAATGATGTCAAGAATGAAGAGGTACTAATAGATTATATAAATACAGGAGAAATAAATGATTAAAATGCTCACATCTGAAACAAGTTTTACAAACAATAAAAATGTATGGTTAGAGAGTTGTCACACTTTTGGTTACATTCAAATAAAGTGATTCATTACAACAAATGTTTGGGAAATTTCAACATTTACTTTAAATTTTAAATATTTAGTCGCAGATCACAAGTTTTCATTTTGTCTATAAAGTGAAGCGATGAACACTTATGGATGACACCTTGTTGTCTGTCATTCTGTCGGTTTGTCTGTCAGATGACAGATGCATGCCTTGGAGTAATACATACTAATCATAAAGCAAAAATATCTCTTATGATAAACTTTCCTGATGCTACATTGTTGCAGAAAGTGCTTTATTGTCTAATTATATACAACATCACGTTAAATGAGGTCCAAAAGAAAACAAAGGCATTGAGTTTCCTTTATAACAAACAGGAATCTGAGAGTGAGAGTGATGTTGAGGAGCAATCTCCAGTTCTCTCCCCTCCGCAACAGGAAGTTGTTATACGACCCCAAATAGAGGCTCCCAGGAAACCTGAAGTGGCTAGGCAACCAGAGAGAGAGATCATAGAAACTCGCCCAACTATATCTGTCAGCAGAAAACCAGGTAATGTGAAAATCTTTTAATTTATGATACATTAAGTGGAAACATTATTGATAAAAAATGAAAAAGAATTGAAAAATTGTCCATCAAAATGATATTGTTAAGTAAATTTCATAGAAAAAGAGTTTAATTTTTTTCAATCATAAGTACATGTATTAATAAAAAATTTATGTAGTGTAATGCTTTTAACTGATACGATAAGGTTTTATTAAGAAAGAAAAGTATGGTAGTTAGATTTGGAAATTAGTTACGTTGAGAAACAATGCACTACTTAACCAGTCTTGCTAGTATTTATTAATTCTTTTCTCAAGAACATGAAGTAGTGGAGCCTACGGTAATAACACCACAAAAAACTGTACAAACAGAATCAGTTATGTCCCCTGAATCTGTGGATGCCCCACCACCACCTCCTCCATCAGCTGCCCCACCTCCATTGAAATACAGCAATTTAGATGTAGATGGATTTAAGCCTCCAGACATCTTGAAGCGTTGGCAGCGAGGATCTCGAGGAGCAAGATCAGATAACTCCTCTCCAACATCCGTGGATAGCGATGGAGAAAAACGACTTAGTTCTTCCTCTTTGTCCTGGCAAAATGAGGCAAGTACTCTCTTCACATTCTCCCATTGTAGTTCTAGTAGACAACACCAATCTTGTTTTACTCCATCTAGAGAAGGACTTCATTATACTAATCAGTACATGTATAATTCTAAAGATTTACCAGATACTAAGTTTATGGAATATACCCACAAACATTCTGACGACATTGATATCAACTTGATTCCAAATGATATGCAAACTGTGAAAGAAGGTGATACAGATGAGAATCTGAGTCCAGAAGCTAGTAGTGTAATCACTACCCCTAGTAGTATTAGGAGCAGAAGCTGTACATCAGGTTATGTCACTGGGGAATCTCTAGATGTTATAACACAATCTCAGAGTAATGACATCATCGGAGATTCAAGAGCTGACAGCGTAACACAGGACAGGGCATGTTCTAAGTTTTCTTACCATGACATCAAGGTTACAGATATGGCAAAAACTGTTATTAGCAACAACTGGGCTAAACTTCTTTTAAAAAATAATGTAAGTAATGTTCTGGAAGATGATGTAAATGAGTGTAAACCATCAGAATCTTTGTTAACAATGGAGTTGAACAGCAAAGGAAATAGTGGAAGGTGTCAAACTATACAGAAACCTGTAGAGAATTTGAAACCATTGCATCATTGCAGAATTCATGATACTTCCCTAAACATTAACCCTTCAAGGGAACAAAATAAAATCGAAAAGAACAAAGAAGACTTATGGCATTCTTCTTCAAAATCATCTCCACCATTTCGTATGTTCATGAGATCTGATAGGATTATGTCCTTTGATAAAGTGGATCAGAGAGAGACACATTCAAATGATCAAAAGAAAGGAGATAGCAAAGTTATGAGAAATTTGGTGAGGACTAATTCTGATGGGGGGGTGGTAAAGAAATCAGATGATAGCCCTCAGAGTGGTTTAGTTCTGGGGACAAAGCTACAGAAATCTCAGTCTTTGGAAAGCTTGCCTTCATCACGCAAGGAGCATGTAGTAGATTACAGAAAACTAGATCAAAGTTCTGATAAAGTTAAGTTAAATCTAGCTCTATGGGAAAGAAGAGCTAGAGGCGAAGAACTCTCCTCTTTAGAAATTAAGAATCCTCCCATTTCATTTTCTAGTAGAACTAGAAGTGTTGACAGATTAAATACATATGAAAAGAAAACAACCAGCCTTACAGATGGGAACAAGTCTGGCCTTCAGAGTATTTCCAATTCGCATATGGATTTGTCTGTCAATGAAGAAGTGAGCGAGTTCTATCTAGTACATTCCAAGGTCAGAAGTTCACATTTGAAAGTGACAAGGTCACATTCTTTCAATATTGATGATAAAAAGTTGCAGTCAAATCATCAGATGTTCAAGCAAAGAAAGGATAGTTACAGTGAGGAGAGAAATATTCAGAGAGGTGTTAAAAGTGACAAGAACAAATATGCTAGCAAACCGCCTATTCCTAATAAACCAGTTAAATGTAAGAGTAAAAAAAGTAACTACAATGATACCGTTAGTTCACTGTGTGATAATCTTGGCAAGGTGGAAGGTAAAAACAGTAGTAATAAATATACCAGATCTACTCGTGATTTTAATAATACACCTAAACCGTATAAGAGTTTGGTAGATAGAAGTGAAAGTCTTGCATCTCTAGAACAAGAAAATAGCACAGGTTTAAGTTATAAATCTGTCACCTTAGATAGGGGACCAATACACAACCTATCATCAGAAAGTGGAAATATGTCCCATAAGTCTATATCAAAGAAACAGAGTTTAAAATCTGTTCAACAGTATAGAAATCCTATGCCTGATGAAGTAATGGGTCTTGATCTAGCTTGTACTTCCACTGAGACGACCTTTAATGACATGCAAGCTTCAACAGAGGAAGAGCTTTTTTTGAAGAATCTTGGTTCACTTGAAGATGCAATGATAGAATCTCTGAGTACAATCTGTGACATGAGATCTTCTATTGCATCATATGGACCATCGGGTAGAGAGGGTATAAAGAAGTTGTCTGGTTCAACATTTGCGACAAGTACTCCACGAGCATCAAGTAATCAAGAGGTTGCCATGCCTCCTTGTATGAGAGTGATGGGGAAAGTAAGCAGGCATGAAAATGATAGGGCACCTGCACTGTCCAACAATTATGCTTATATTCAGTATAACAAGAATATAGTAGATGGATATGACTTCAACCCTCTTGATCTTTCTAATGAGAGTTTGTTTATGGAGGGAATAGAGAATTTCAACAGTCAATTAGATAAGATGCAGTCCGACAACACAGAATACAAATCACCAGCAAAGTATGGTAATTATAGATTGCAGTCGGACAGCAGAGAGAAGTCTGGAACTACAGAACAAAATCAACCATTACTGAGCAGTCACCGAAGAACACAGTCCGACAGCATGGAGCACTACCTGCCATCGTACGAGACTAAGCATAACTTGCAGTCTTACAGCACAGAACACAATCTATTATCTCTGAAGGATCATCGTAAAACACAACATGAAAACAGAGAGCATAGCCTAACACCCTACAGGATTCATTACAGAACAAAGTCAGACAGCACAGACGATAATGTTTCATCTTATCAAGGTTTTCATGGTCCCCGTAGAATACAGTCTTACAACACATTCTATGATTTATCATCGCTACAGGATCACCATCAGATAAAGTCAGGCAGCACAGGGCACAGTCTACCCTCACAAAAATATCAACATTACATGCAGTCAGATAACACAGAACACTGTCTACCATTACACCAGGGTCACTATAGAACACAGTCAGATAGCACAGAACATAATCTGCCATCACACCAGGGTCACCATAGAACACAGTCAGATAGCACAGAACATAATCTACCATCACGCCAGGGTCAGCACAGCATACAGTTAGATAGCACAGAGCACTGTCTACCATTATATCAGGATTACTACAGAACACAGTCAGATAGCACAGAACACAATCTTCCCTCATATCTTGGTCATTACAGAACACAATCAGATAGCACAGAGCACTGTCTTCCATCATATCTGGTTCAGCACAAAACACAGTCAGACAGCACAGAACACTGTCTTCCATTACATCTGGGTCACCACAGAACACAATCAGACAGCACAGAGCACTGTCTGCCATCATATCCGATTCATCACAGAACACAGTCAGATAGCACAGAGCACTGTCTGCCATCATATCCGGTTCACCACAAAACACATTCAGATAGCACAGAACCGAATCTTCCATCATATCTGGGTCACCATGAAACACAGTCAGATAACACAGAGCACTGTCTGCCATCATACCAGGGTCACCACAGAACACTGTCAGAGGGCAATGAATTTCCTCAGGGTTGCCACTACTTGGGAGCATCAGAAAACTTGATGTGCAATCTGCTAAAGGTAGAGATGGATTGTTAAAACACTGATAATGCACAGTGGTTTGAGTTTTTATAACACAGAGCAGTGTGATGATTCACAGGTTGTGCAAATTGTTATTGAAACAGACAGAGAGCAACATTTCAGTAACTGTTGGATTTATGGCACATTAATCTAGTTTGTTGATCAACCTATCGAGGGGGATATATTGAGTAACACTTACCAGATAATTCTGATTGGCTGGATACAATAGCAACACATATCACTATAGAAACACATGCAAATAATCACTCATTATCAAAGTGTCTTAGTTTATGATCTTCTGTATAACTATTTCACATCATCGTATGATTCCTCATCTCACAAGAGTATTAGAAGATTCAAGTTTTTACCATATTAATGTCATACATTTTCTTATAATATTGTAATAAATCATTTGTTAATATTTATGGTAACATTTTCACACAACCATCATAAGTATATTAATTCAATCAAGATAAAGTTCAGTTTTACATATCTATTAAGTGCTATGATAGCAATTTTCTTATTGCTAAACTGATAATATCTCTTAAATATCTTCAGAATGAATTGCTTTTTGTTATGTACATCATATTCTATGAGTAAAGCTTATGTTGTCTTTCATTTTATTACAGCTCAGTAACACTGGAGGGAGTCAGACCAGCCCTGGCTCCACATTTTCATATGATAAGGTAATTTAGAAGAAAAAGAAGGGGAGGTGTTAAAATATTGTATTGTATTATTTCACTAAATAAGCTATGATATTAATGAAACAAAGAAAAATGTTGAGAACAATAGTGTGCTTAGATTTTCTATTTATCTAAATTTTAAAATTTTTAAATTTAGATTTTTGTATATCGATCATTTCTAATCATATGAAGGTCAGTGTAACTCAGTAGAGGAGATATACAGTTCGTAACTGAAAGGTCATAGGTTGGACTTTGGCCATAGGTACACTGGTGTCCTGCTTTTCAGATGAGTCGGTGAAAAGTGAGTTTGGTGTCACAGTCGGCATGGCACGTAAAAGATTCCTCACTACATTGGGTGGGTCTGTTCCAGAGATTTAAATTTCTGTGCAATTGCCATATACATGAAATAGTCATGGAGTGACGTAGAACAATAATTTACATATCAATTACCGTATACATGAAATAGTCATAGAGTGACGTAGAACAATGATCTACATATCAATTACCGTATACATGAAATAGTCATGTAGTGACGTAGAACAATGATCTACATATCAATTACCGTATACATGAAATAGTCATAGAGTGACGTAGAACAATGATCTACATATCAATTACCGTATACATGAAATAGTCATGGAGTGACGTAGAAAAATAATTTATATATCAATTACCGTATACATGAAATAGTCATGGAGTGACATAGAACAATAATCTTAACATATCAATTTAATCATATGACATAGAAGTTATGGGATTTGTATCTGTAGACTTTATAGATTTGACTTTTTTAATTTTCTGAGTGTGTTGAAGTGTTAGTGAGACAAGGTGTTGTGACTTCGTGTATCTTGTTTGTGGTTGTCAGTTCAGGGTAGACATCAGATTGTCTCGTACTCTGCTATGCTGGCAGTACCGGTAACCATTCATGTGACATAATCCTAATGTGATACCAAAACAAGATGAAAAGAACTTGTGAATAATGGTATTGTATAACAGAGCAATTACTGAACAATTTGTGATGCTATTCTATATCTATGCTATAGTTGAGTAATTACTGATCTAATCTGGATTTAAGCTGGAAAGTTAAGGCTAAAGGGAATGCCTGTTGTGTCTTTTATTTCAGTAGCCGGTGTAACTGTGTAGTTGGTCACGTTATGGTAAAATTGACAGAATGGATAGGGGAGTTTGTAACTACATAACTGCAATTTTGTGTTTTGTGTTTCCTTCATACTTTACAAAACTATTGATTTTGGCATTCTTTTTTTTCCATATAGGACTATACTGAGCCTCATGTTGGCCAGCCAGTCACAATTCATCTAGAAACTACACCTTCCAGTCAACTCATTATAGACCCCAGAAACCAGGTGGACTATGAGTAAGTACTCTCATGAAGTGACTAACCAAAAAAAAGTAGAATTGAAAGACCAAGTCTAAAATGTTTCCATAGATAATATTTTAGATTGATTTAACAGTTTATATCTTGCTCAGTAAATTTTCTGACCTTGGACATAGATCAGGATTTATATCTTTCATGTAAGTTTATTCATTTGGTGAATCTAATCTAGTATGGCCCATTCCTATTACTGTGAACTATCTTTTATGCATGAGCATTTACACTCATGAGATGTGAGTTCCCCTCCAGGAACAACTTTCATGAATGTGGCGGGAATGCCACAAATTATTATCAAATTTGCAAATTTTAATTGTCACAAATGAATTATCATTTCAGTAAGTTAATAATTTCTATATAAAGAGGAATATCATTGTAAAGAATGGGGATTATTGTGGGGAATATTTGTGCATGTTACTTTGTGGTTTATTGTAATGCAAAATTGACAAATTGAATCACTTGTCATTTACAATATTGTATTTGGTATCAGTCACTTAAATCCCTTAGAATTTCTTAGTCTGATAAAATTTCATTGAAGTAGAAGAGAGTCTGATAAAATTTGATTGAAGTAGAAGAAGAACAGTCATTCATTTTTTAACGAAAGTATATCGTATGATATATTGATATGATATATGTTTAAATTTGTGAAATATTAAGTAATGATCATACAATCAAATCTGTTTTTAGCGAGTCTTCCTTGCCCCAGTATAATTTCCATGTTGATATCAGCACACAGAATAATTCAGGTTGGTCCAGACAAAATTATATACAAGGTATATGTCTAACTGTAACTAGAAAATGTAAACAGAGAATCTTAATCTGGAAGTTAATTTTTATTGTTAATAATTGAATAACCAAGAATCTACTAATTTATTGGTATGATCATGTGGGACATAGTGCTTTTATATACCTAGAATTTAGCGGAAATTTTGTGTTATAATGGAATTAGATTTCTTTAAGGAATCAGTAACAAATGTCAAATTTGCTATGGATTGTGTTGTTTGCTTTTGCTTTGATGCATAGTCACATTTTTCATGTTATCAATTGGGGTTGTTTAGTGACTGAGGATGGATACTCAAGAGGGGATGATATTTCAAGGTCACATTCTTCAAGGTCGTATCAAAACCAGAGGGAGGATGAGGAACAACGAAAACTTCAGGAGAGAGAAGAGAAACTGAAACGAGATGAAGTGAGTATATAATTCAGAATGGTATATTAGAAGATTGCCTAACATATTTGTGTGCTCATATTAATTGTTGTCTTAAGAGTATTTTGCTTCTAGTAGTTCAACCATCATGTTTAGCTATAGTGAGAACCAGAGTATTGGGAAAACCCAATCACTTCTGGCACAATTTCTTCCACATTTAAAAGTTAAAGATTGAATTGCCGCTAAGCTGAGACTTCTGGTGCAGTGTTTGGTCGTAATAGGTGAAAGCCCTTATTAAAGGCATGCATATGCCTTGTAAAAATAATAATCCAGTCTTCGAAAACAGTAAAGCCAGCGTGGCCTAGTGGTATCGCGTCGGGACTCCTGATCAGGAGGCCGGGGTTAGATTCCAGCTCTGGTCATGCCGGTGTCATGTCTTTCGGATGAGACACTAAAAACCGAGGCCCCGTGTCGTGGTATGCATGGCACTTTAAAGATCCCCCACTGCTTCGAGTGGGTTTGTTGCAAAGGTCAAAATTTGTATGCCCCGTCACCATATACGTGAAACATTTGTGGTGTGACATAAAACAAAAATCAATCAATCAATCGAAAACAGTAATTTTGTCATATTTCTATTTGCATCCTTGAGCCTGATGACTCTTATCGTATGATACTTTTTGACTGGATTGCAAAGCAAATCCAGTCACTGAATTGCAGATTACCTTCTGTCTGTCCATCCATTTGCTTCGAGTGGGTTCGTTGCAAAGGTCAAAATTTGTATGCCCCGCATCAGATAGATGCCGTCACCATATACGTGAAACATTTGTGGTGTGACGTAAAACAAAAATCAATCAATCAATCGAAAACAGTAATTTTGTCATATTTCTATTTGCATCCTTGAGCCTGATGACTCTTATCGTATGATACTTTTTGACTGGATTGCAAAGCAAGTCCAGTCACTGAATTGCAGATTACCTTCTGTCTGTCCATCCATTTGTCTGCCATCAACAATTTGCATTTAGCTTTCTCTCGTGCATGCAATTAATGATACTTATATCAAAACTTGGTGGTTTTATAGACATTTCTGAGTTATTCATGATGGACTTGAAACTTTGGTCACCTTGATCTTTAACTCTGGCATTAGTGAGCACAATAATTTTGTGGTGAGCTAATATTTTTGTTTTGACTTTCCCTGCATTTCAAGAAGACATTAAAACAGTATTGATTAGTTCTTCCCAACAAAATTTGGTGACCATACCCTTGATTTCACTCCCTAGTGAACACAAGCTAATTTTATTCATAGCTTGACCTCTTGCATATTGTTAATGATACGTCAAACTTGGTTGAGTTTTCGACATTGATAATTCTTCACAACAGACTGAATATAATTTGTTTGAATTGATATCTTGCATCCCATTGATGATACTTGGTTGGTTTATAAGACATTGATAAACCCTTCCAGCCTTTTGTAAAATTTGTTGAACTTGACCCTGGCTTAAACCTTTACTGAACACAGACTTATTTTGTGTTTGTCATGCTGTATGTGTTATAAAATGATAATGAAAACTCTCACTGTCTTCTGGAAACATCTTCATATAAGACATGCACTTGAGCAAGAAAGGTCTTAATGTTAATGGTTTCTGCTTTGCAATCTGGTCATGCTGTCCTTGACAGTTTCTTATATATACATGTGCATTGAAGCTGTTTTCGAATTTCAATACAATCCTGATCTATACAATCTGTGTAAAGATAAATACAAATGTACCAAATGTCCTTGTATTTTATTTTTACTTTTGTCTGAAGTCATATTTTGAGAGAATTAATGGTATCATGCCTTATTTAGACAATGTTAATGGTATCTTGTCTTAAATAGAGAATATTCTTAATATTTTGCCTTATTTAGAGATTTTTAATGATTTCTTGCCTTAAATGTATTCCAAAAATATTAATAGTATCTTACCTTATTTAAAGTAGTTAATTTAATTTTGCCTTATTTAGAGAATATTCCTGGTATCTTGCCTTATTTTTTGAAGGAGAAACTACGTTTAGAAAGAGAAAAATTTAGACAAGAGCAAGAGAGATTGAGACAGGAACAAGAAAAAGAACAAATGGAGAGAATGAAAAACTTAACTCTCGACAAGACCTCTCATTCTCAAACAAATGGACATTATAGACCCAATGAGAATATTACCCAGTTTAGTGTTACCATGGATACAAATCAGGCACAGCCTCGAAGGTTAGAAGAGGTATGGAATCCAAACAGTCAACATAATAAAGACAAACAAAGATGGTCCCGAGAAGACATGCTTGCAATGAACCGCAAAGCCACACCTTTACAGACCAGGCCAGAGGTAGAGGAAAGTGTAGAAAGTGAAAGAAGCCAACCTGTTAACAGAGATGCTCCATCAAGAACTACTGTGCATAGCTTAAATGCCGCACCAAAACCAAAATATAAGGGTGCTAATGATTGGATGAGCTCTGCTAGGGACAATGTGCAAAATGATGTACAAATGCGACGCAAATCGGAATATTCTGATCCAAATTCTCATTGGTTAATTGAGGAGGCTGAAAGAAGGCGTGAAAAAGCAAAACGTCATTCAGTGCACACACCTTATGGTGGACCTATTAAAGCGGTGCAGGATAGGGTATCAAATCGTTGGCGAGATGACTCCAGTGTGCCTCAACAACAGACTTTCACATCCACAACTAGTGTACCACCGAGACCTGTAAACACGCGTCAGTTCAGTGCTAAACCTCAAAATCAATTATCTCAGACTCTTCCATCTAATTATGGTTTTGGTAACAAGAGGGAGCCACTAGTACCACCAAAACCAGCCCGTCAGCAGCCTGCTTCACCTACATCTCCTCCTAGTCATGCGGAACAAATAATGGCCGTCAGCGGCAAACAGTTGTGTTCACATTGTAGTCAAGAATTAGGTCAGTAACAAACGTACTGTTTAAATTTTAAATCAACATTAATTTTTTAGTAATTTTACAAGTAGAATTTTTTATCTTCTGTGTATGAGAATATTTATTCTGGTCGCTTAAATCTACTTTTGATTTTAATTTTACCTTAAGATTCACCATAGTTTCATTGTAGTTAATAGTAATAAGGAAGGAAAACACACTTTAGAACAAGACATGAATTACGAGTGTGCCATGTAATATTTCAGGATTTGGGGCAGCCATGGTGATCGAGTCCCTTGGTCTCTACTATCATGTTCAATGTTTTCGTTGTTGTGTATGTCACACTACACTCGGTAATGGTTCTCAAGGAGCAGATGTTCGGATCAGGGTCAATAAACTTCACTGTCGAAATTGCTATAGCAACGATGAAGGTATCACCTATTTAGGTCATTTTTAATTGGTGTGGGAATGTCCTAGGATATCACGTTAACAACACTGAGGTGATTAACAGCATGCCTCTACAGCATGGGCACTATGCCACATACGTACTGTGCTAGATGATTTCTCTCCGTATAGTCATAAAAACTATCTACATTCTTATAACAAATAGCCTACTCTGAGGTCTCTGAGCATTTTACAATCATAGGATACCTATTTTACTGGTTTAAGTACATGAGCAGTATTGTGACATTCGTGAAAAACAATTGACCTATTTCTTTAAAGTAATTTTGATGACTTGCATATTTAGTCATTTTGACCTACATATAATATTGAACAGTTTAAAAATGACCTACAATCCACATATAACGATCTACTTACATGAACTCACCTGCCTGATCTATGTGCACCACACCAGCATACATAGATAGAGAAACCAACAAAGATGCAATGAAAGAAGCAGTATTTCCGACCTATATGACTGACCTTACATGGACATGAGTTATAAATTGACTTATATACACCAGCTTGTACACAGTACAGGTCTTCACTGACCACATTAAACCATGTACATGTATTGACCTACACACAGGGACATACCTGTTTAGACCTACATGTATTGATATCCTTGTAAAGCAATATCTGTAACAGATACTTGCACTGATATCCTTGCCATACAATATCTGTAAATAATACATTCACAGATATCCTTTGTAGTTGATATCTTTAACAGATACATGCACTTGTTCTTGCCAAGCAATATCTGTAACAAATACATGCACTGATATCCTTTCCAAGTGATATCTGTAACAAATACATTGATGTCTTTGCCAAGCAATACCTGTAACAGATACATGCACTGATGTACCTGCCAAAGTGATTTTGGTAACAGATACATAACTTAGGTAGTAATTCTGTCATTACAAAATGTCATCAAAAGTACTTTCTATTTCATACATAAGCAGTACATCATATGTGCAAATAATTAATGAATTAACAACAAGTAGAAATGCGAACTGAGTGCAATAAGTGAATGAAAATGAGAAAATTTGGCATTTGAATTTGATGGACGTGTTACTTTTTGAATTTCAGGCCATATGAAACGCTATTGAATCAGGCATGTATGATCTACACTCATGGCTGACTATTTCTTGACGCTAATGATAAATCCTGTCAATTAAACCTTAACTTCTCTCAAAGCTGCTTGTAGATGTGCTGTGGGATCCAATAAGTTGTGTGCTGATAATCTGTTTTTATTAACTGCAGAACTACCTCTTTGGAAATACATAGATAAATATTATATTTCAGTGAAATAATGTGGAAAAACTGTATTAATGAAATTATTCTGTATTGAAAGTTTTTTACATAATTTAAAGCCATGTTGTGAATCTGCAGTAAAGCAAGAAGTATATGTTGAGAATTTGTAGACAGGTTTCATACTGATTTCCATCAAGGAATTGGGTCCCTTTGCTATTTTGTTCTTAATTTCTCACATTGCATAATATCTGCTTTTACACTGTTATACTGACTTTAATGTCAAAGGTGAAAGGGTTACATTTTGGTTGTATAATAAAGTAGTGAAAGCTATATAATTTAAAGGATGAAGATAGTGAACATTATTGGTAAACACATAGGAACAATTTGCATTCTGAGTCAAATATGTATGGGTAGGTTGTGGAGTACACATGTGAAATGTCAAGATTGACATTAAAAAATGTGTACTCCATAGGGAGGTACTCAAAATGTATGTTGCATGTTTGCATGTGTGTATAGTATAGAAATTAATCTTTTGCATGTGTCATATGAATAATTAAGATATATTCAGTATAGATTCATTTCTTACATGTAGCATTATAAAAAGATTATTAAGTATATCATTAATTATTATAATAAAGTTAAACACACAGTCATTTTTAGTACAGAAATGTAAACTCCCCATATTTCATGGGTGAAGGTCCTATGGACAATTTTTTTAATGATCCTGAAATTAAATGCACTCTGAATTACAATGTTAATACACTCCATAATTGATATTCTGCTGAGTAATGTAATTTGTCAGTTTCTTTTCATTATAATTCATTTCACTAGCAATTGGAATTAAGATAAAAAAATGGTTCATGAAAACGAAAAATGGATTATACTATTTGTAATATGTTGGAGCAGTTTTCCAATATGTAACCTAATTGTATAATATATATATATATTTTTTTCTCTCTCTCTCTTTTTTTTTTTTGAGGGGGGGATGTTTTTGTTGTTTGTTTAAACTTTAAAGTCAGAGTTTCAATATTCATTCATCTGTTCATTCATTGCAGCTGGTTTGAAATTCAGCAAGGTATGAAGCCTGGATCACCCTGAAATGCTGTATAAGGTGAAACAGAAGAGATGACAGCACTAGATATCACATTGTGCAAGCTCTCCAATGTTGTTAAGAGAAAATAACTGAAAAATAGATGGATATCCATGACATTGTGATTGTGTTTGTTTGGATCAGCATGAATTAATGTAATACTTTGCCAGCCAGTGATAAGACATGTAGTTCTCATTTCGGAAAGTTTGCAATTTCTGTGATAAAGCTTTAATATTGAATAGTTCTTAATATCAATGTATAATGCTTATCTTGAGAAAGGAATGATTTATTCAGAAGCAAATATTAAACACTTTCAAGATATTTTTATTTATAATTAATAAGAATATTGTTCATGCATTTGCATGTTAAACATCAGTTTTGATTGGGTAATACTATTAGCATTGTTTGTTCACTGCTATGATACATATGAATTTGATTGGATGACAATGAAGGCATTGTTTGTGATGGTGTGTAAAGGGGTTTGAAACCTCTGCTTTGATTGTATGAGAATGATAGATTCTAAGGCTACAAACTAATGTGACACTAGTTGTGATTAGGTGTTAAAAGCAATACTTATCTGGCTTTTAAGATTTGCTTTCTATATTATTCTTATTTTGCTTGCATAAACTGTTATTTGACAAATATTTACCAAATTCACATTCAAATTTGTTGTCATTCAAAGTAGAGTTCAAGATGATGATGGAGTTTTATTCAAGGTTGCATACATTGATTAGATACTTATGAAATGTTACAATGTATATATCATACATCCATATTACTATGTTCTTATTATTGAATAAAGATTTCATTACTAAGATTGTATTCAATTACCAAAATAAAACATGTCTCGTTCTTGTACACATACTTAATCACATAAATGGTTAGGTTGATGTAATGTATTAATATATACATTCAGTGATCAAATATAGAAGATGCAAGGTTCATGACATCATTTCTTAAAAATTTAATTTTTGTTTCATTTATACAAGTACGTGACTTCCAGTGCGGGTTGATGCAATGTTTATTTCTGAAGTTAAATTTGTGTGTTTTGTTGATACATATTTTGTTTGAGATATATGTATTGCATTATTTATATTTTCTGCATATTTCACTGATAATTTATAACTTGTATAAAATCTTTATATTCTATCTAGATACATACTGTATAGAAATATGTACAAAACTGTATTTGTCAGATTTTCTGCAGTATGATTTTCTAAGTACAGATTTGTTGATTCTTATAAATTTGTACTTATTGATGATGAATTTGACCCTTGATTCACTACAAAATGATTTGCCTTGAATACTTTTTCCCTAAGTCCAATCACAGTTTTTAATTAAAGGATTAAACCTTTGAGATAGTACAAGAAATTACTTTTACTTATATTTTTGGTGTGTCACCTACGGAACACTTTAACATACAAAGATCATTTTGTTTGGCGTCCATTTGCTTGGTAAATATGACATAATTAAGACTCTACATGTATGTGTCTGAAAGGTCTGTTGTTACTGTAAGGTGCTTCAGCACAGAAGACGTTGCTTAGATGTCAGTCAGTTCTTCTATCACTCAAAACATAGACATGACATAGTAAACATATATCCTCACAAATAACTCCTTATGTAGTCATCAATACTAGTATAGTGTGAAAGTTGAAGAGGTATCATATTTATCTCGACTCTGAATGGAGCCACACTGTCGCAGTATTTACTTTGAGGCAGGACATAAAATAAAACAATACCCTTCTGTTAACTATTATTGTGTTTTTATATTTTGATTAAATATGTAAATTGTCCATACGAACGTTTGAAGATACTTGTATGTTTTCAATGAATTTTTATACAACCAAGGTAATGCTTTATGCTGAAAAGTGTTTATTGCATAAAATGATTCAATCAATTTCTAGATTTTTCAATGGTTCTATTGGATGGAATGAAAAATTGTTTACTTGTTGCTATGGGTCATGAGAGATACCTTGTTTTTTCTGTTACCATGGTTACTGTATATGTGTCTACTGTAGAAATGTGGTGTATTATACATATATGCAAGATAACATACAGTATGGCTAAATAACAAAATAAATAAATATTTTATTATACATTTTGTTTTCGTTATTATTAATGTTTCACTATTTCATTAGTAGCTATATTGTTTATAGGTAGTGTACTTTGTTGCTTTGATGGTCTCAGTAAAGCTTTTCTGTAGTCTGTATGCAAACATGCTGCAGTTAAGTTGTATATGCCCATTGTGATGTACACATACAAATTACATTTAAATATCTTGTACAACATGTGTTAGAACTTGCTGAATTTATTATCACATTCAAAATCCAAGAGGACCTATATCACTCAGCTTAGTGCTGAGTCTGAAGAAGTTTTTCAGTGTAATTATTCATTTCTCTATATATACTCCTCTCAAAAAGGGGAGGGGGAGGGAAAGAAAGAAAAACTAAATGAAAAATGAGATTTGTAGGGATTTATGTACCTGATCCTTACATGTACTATGTTTCACTAAAATCTTTCAATGATTTTGAGCAATCTGATTAAAACCATATCTTTATTCCGCTTCTCTATTTGTGCTATTGCGGATAAAGATCCCCGTAAGGTGAACTCTGATGACGTTCAAGTGACCAAAACTGTAATTTCCCATAGCCAATCAATGAATCGGGAAGGCACGTGATCGCGACGCAATATGTAACAAACACTGTTAAAAAACTACCTTGTAGGTCACGCACGCTGCGGATGTTAATTTCATTCCTAGGAATTTGAAGCCGATCCTCTGATTGGCTGGAAATCGGAGTTCACCAGAACATGACCCCTGACGGGGTTTCGCCAGATCTTTATCTGTAACAGGACGAACAGAGAAGCGGAATAAAGATACGGTTTTAATCAGACTGTGATTTTAAGGTAGTCGGTTATAGACATATTTCAAGGATAATTAGGAAGTTAGAGATCTTTCGGTGTTATATTACATACAAACAATACCGAAAGATCTCTAACTCAAATTAATTTCTGACTGACTGTACTGAAAGGTCACCCTGAGATGACCTCGAATCGGCAGTTGTAAGATCTTGTACATGGAGAGTAGCGTAGAGGAACGAAGTACAAGTCGCGTTTTAATAAGATTGGCTATGAGGCATGTCTATTTTCCAAGAGGTTTGTTGGATCATTCGAGCCTTTGACATTCGACGAGCAAATTTGATTTAATAATGATTATTATTATTATTATTATTATTATTATTATTATTATTATTATTATTATTATAAATAAGAAAAGATAAATACATTTATATGTATGTGTGCTCATAATTTCTTTTCGTTTCAGATTTTTTTTTTCTGACATGTAGTTCTTTTATATTGGACATTTAGGGAGAAAGATCGTGTTCGACGTTTTTGTATTAACTAATGAAGTAAATGCTCTGTGTGGCAAAATGTTTTCGCCGACATCTGTTCGTCTGTCTATACTTTGTTGAGATATTCTGCCTATCATTTCTCTAGCAAGAAAAGGCTCAAATTTTCTAGTGCCAGAGCAAATGGCAATATACGAATTAAACTGGTTGACCACTGGAAGCAGGCAAGACTTGCACCTCTTTCCAGATCAACATTCCCATTATTTGATTTTACATTAAGCTATGTACAATACGTGTATAGACCTGGAGTCTTATACATTAACATTAACGGTTCGTATAAAATCCTGCTTCCCTAAGCTGCTTTGGACTCTTTTTCCCAGTCCCAAACAACTGAGCGAACAATAGTAAACGTAACCGTAATTGCATTTACGGGACAAACTACGATTTTGTACTACACGTAATTTTCAATGAATTTTCATCAAAATTTACGCTCACGATTTTTAGTGAATCGGGCTACAGGGACTGTAACTAAAGAAGCGCAAATCGTAAATTATCACTCATCAAACCCGCAGATCATTCTAAAGAAATCAGTCTAATTTCTATTTTGAAGAAGTAATATTTCATAAAGTTTGTGCATGTGATCTGTAAATCGCGTGTCCTGTAACGCTTGGTGCAATATTTGCTAAAAGGGTTACGCTTCCGCCAAACAGATCATAGGAGCGTGAGAGAGAGAGAGAGAGAGAGAGAGAGAGAGAGATCTATCATTATGAAGTAAAAGAGGGAAACAGATGATCTATATCTAATAGTTTAAACTTATAAAGCATCAAAGCAAACAACGTAATAATGTAATAAAACAATTCAATAAAAAATTGAAATTGAGAGAAAGAGAGAAGAAACCAAAGTTCACTTTTATGCAGGTATACAGTAGCGGATTTACAGAGTCCCATCCTTTTGCTACAATTTACAAGGCATATGAGATGATAAGGCTGAAAACACTCAAATAATACAAGTAAAACTCAAAATTTGGTACCCAAAATGGCTAAGTATTTTGGTTAATATTTGACATTCACTAGTGGGTCCCCTTTTCAGAAATCCTGGATCCGTCATTGGTATGTTCTGTCAGGTGAGCGTAAAGTAAGATATTGTCCTGTGAGATATATATATATATATATATATATATATATATATATATATATATATATATATATATATATATATATATATATATATATATATATATATATATGTATATATATATTATAATAAGTTGCATGACTTTTGATTACAAAACTATACTATACTAAATAAATGACTTTGGGAACGGTCGGGGGCAATTTTTTCGTTCCAGGGGTGCCAACATGAAGATGGTATTTTGTTTTCAAAATATAGTTTTGAGCTGCTAAGAAAATCTTCTTTCAAGAGAGTTTTTCCCAGCCAGATTCTTTGTAGAGTACATCCAGAT
This sequence comes from Pteria penguin, assembly GCA_035048485.1. Taxonomy (NCBI): domain Eukaryota; kingdom Metazoa; phylum Mollusca; class Bivalvia; order Pterioida; family Pteriidae; genus Pteria; species Pteria penguin. The sequence goes on from CM068585.1 coordinate 23,092,269, forward strand.
TTACAAGTGACTATTCGAGTCCCTTCTGTATTTATATTTTCTAAATTATCTGTATGGTATTGGGGGCAGATGTCCCATATAATTATATATACAATGGCAGATCAAGATTAGGGATTTTTTAGTAAATGTTTTGTAACCAATAGAAAGCTGTGTTTTAAAAAGTGTAATACCAGTGACTCTCTCTCTCTCTCTCTCTTGTGGTCACACATCCATGAAAACAGGAATTGTAAACATTAAATAGTTTAATGTTTTCTTTACAACTAATCTTGTCTTTTATGTTTTCATTTCTAAAGATTTACTCCCCCTCCCCTTACAGTTAACACTAACACTAACACTATAATCCAAACTGCGCAACACTGACGTATTTTATATAAACGAAAGGGCCCTAGTTTTAGAATACATGTACTGATGTTTTGCATCTCTTGTCTGTATTCATAGTAAAAGTACAAATTTTCGTTGTAAGGAATTTCTTTATGTTAAAAGATATTTTTATTTATATATTTCTATTACTAGATACATTGCAGGCAGGGAAACAATTCCTATGAAGGGTAATTTTGAATTTTCTATGGAAACGCCACCTATGATACTGAAAATATCATTTCCATTTGGCATGGTGTTCACATTATTTAGTATTTAATTATGTTATATAATTTATCTATTTATATGTATTTACTTATTTTTGTATTTATCTATTTATTTATTTATTTATTTATTTATTTATCTATCTATTCATTTATTACATTGTTATAATAATGTTTAAACATATTAAATGTTTTAAATATTAGTGTAACACATGTATTTATTTCACTTTGATATACAGTTTTTGCGTCTAATATCAATTATTTACATCATCGAAACATTATCATTATATAATCAATATTTTACACGATGCCATTTTGTGCTAGCACCTGTCAAATGTAAATTTCTAATCGTCATGAGACTGCATGCCCTTTAGCTGTATTCAACGTGAAACTTTTCGCAATATCTGTTTTGAAAATTAATACAAATTAACAAGACAGCGGTAAAGTAAAATCTACGGTATATATAAGAACAATATCTACAAAGTTTTTCGCACTAGATTATTATTATTTTTTTATAAATACTCATACATCTATACTTACGGTATTAATTTAGTATTCATGGTTTGGTATTCATATCGGTATACGAATGAATTTTCCTATAATTCAGAAATTGATAACTCGAGTCATTCCAAAAAGGTGAATCCAGCATTGTTAATGAGAACAAGGGTGAGTGCAACAACAACGTAGCTGAGCCTTGAAACGGGAAAGGGGGGGGGGGCAGTTTAACCAGAATGAAATTACATAGGTATAACATTAGAGGAATAATTATACAAGCAAAATTAATAGATAAATAAAACAATAGATAAATAAAACAATAGATAAATAAATAAATAAATAAACAAAATGAATAAATAAATAAATAAATAAACAGAATTTAATTAAAAGTAATGATATATAAGAAAAGGTCGCCAAATAGTTGTACAAATGAAACCATATACCATAATTTAGAATCATGTAGCAGTACGTTTGCAATCTCCCTCATATATAGTCTAGAGCGGAAGATTAATTTTGATTGATTGATTGATTGATTGATTTTTGTTTAACGTCACACCACGAATATTTCACGTATATGGTGACGGAGATTAATTTTGAAGCGAGGGGTTTGGAAGCTGCAGGAGTATCACAGACAAGGTGTTCTAATGCAAATTATGCTGAGAAGTAGGGGTACGGCACGAACATACTTGTGCCCCTCCCCTTTGAAAGTGGGCATGTGCCCCCTCTCCCACATCCTTGATATAATGACCTCAAATTTTTCTTCTGTCAAGGGAGGGGTGGAGGAATCGGGGAGAAATTACCCTTCCCGACTTTTGATAGAATATTTAGAAAAGGGTCACACATAACTTTTTTTTACAAGTACAAGTCTTTCATTGGATATATTTTACCATCATATGGCGGAGCCCCCCCTTTCTCTTTCAATCATTTCTAAAGCCTGCCCTAGGGTATCTTATTAGGAGGAAGTTAAATCAATACAACACTTCGTTCAAATACATTACATCTATGTCATTAGATAATTTCACAAAAATTAATCATTTCATTTCATTTGGGAATTTATTTTCAATCAAACAAATACCCCTGAATACGATTACACAATATATAAAAATATACAAAAATGTAAATATGTAAACAACATGTAAAATTATACAAAAATGTAAATATGTAAAAAATAAGATATGGTGGATCCAACAAATTTGCTGTTTCTTTATAATACATACCACTGAAATAACCGTAGGAGTGTTTCGTGTGGAAGTGATTGTTCGAATAAAACAGAGTGTTCGTATAGAAATAAATGTTTCTTTAGAAATTAAGGATCAGTGGCATAAGAATAGAATAATTAATCCGCGTTGTATAATTCAGTTATACTGATTATATATTAGCGAAAAGATAAATTAGTTAACGCTACACTAATTTATCCGTTTAGTATAGAATTGAAATCAATATTTTGCATTATGCCGTACGCTCCAGGAATGTGTCATATTTGGATTTTAATTCATTGTGGCGAATTAACATTGGAAATTGGTTTTGTCCAGGGATATCTAGTTAGAACCGCTCTTTGCACTATAAATACAGCTACCCATTCTAACGTTGGTCATCGGAAGAAATTTCGATCATGCAGAGAAGATCCTGACAGCGTCGCCAGAAGAATGAAGGTATTTATTGTTAGTTTATCTTTGAAATTATATTATAAAACTTAATTGTTATTTTCACAAATTTTGTAATAGGTTATAGCTGTGTACTTTGAATGTTTTGATAAATTGTGTGTTGCATAATTGATTTAGAATATGTATAAAGCAGTCTTATGTTACAGTGCACGTCCGATTGTTTTTATCTGTTTTATTTGAGTTTTCAGGTGATAAATATTATGTCTATACCATACCATGCTATGTCAAACTGCTCAGGTATAGTATAACATGTACGGATACCTAACGGTGACCCCAACGAAGTACATGTTTAAATTACTTTGTGTTTCGCATATAAAACTCACTTCTTTCATATCTGCGGTCGAGTCCTTTTCAGGGCTTCTGGGAGGAGACTTAATGCGGGACGAAGGGGGAGAACTGCAATATGAAGTACATTCATATGACGTTTTCACCCATTGCACGCCTTAACTCCCAGCCAGGTATTACACGAAAGAAGACGCACTATCTACACTAGGTATATAACACATTCACCCGATGCACTATATACACTAGGTATATAACACACTCACCCGATACACTATATACACTAGGTATATAACACACTCACCCGATGCACTATATACACTAGGTATATAACACATTCACCCGATGCACTATATACACTAGGTATATAACACACTCACCCGATGCACTATATACACTAGGTATATAACACACTCACCCGATGCACTATATACACTAGGTATATAACACATTCACCCGATGCACTATATACACTAGGTATATAACACATTCACCCGATGCACTATATACACTAGGTATATAACACATTCACCCGATGCACTATATACACTAGGTATATAACACACTCACCCGATACAAATTTAGTTAATTTATTGTGTTACGTCTCTCCACGATTATTTTATGTATATGGCGACAGCATGTGTCTGATGCATTGCATATGAATTTATATCTTTGCAATTGGCCCACCCGAAACCCGAAAAAGTGAACGATGAAGTGGACAGTTTCAATAGCGATAAAGTGGAATATCTTTATTAGGGCCTCCCGATCGGGAGTCCGGCACGATACCTCTAGGCCACGCCGGCTTACACTGAAAGTCATATAGTGTTACAAGTACAGATCGGTATAATATTTGTTTAACTTTCATCATCATCATCATCATCATCCAGCAGCAACTTTGGCAATCATCATCATCATCCAGCAGCAACTTTGGCAATCATCATCATCATCATCCAGCAGCAACTTTGGCAATCATCATCATCCAGCAGCAACTTTGGCAATCATCATCATCCAACAGCAACTTTGGCAATCATCATCATTATCATCATCATCATCATCCAGCAGCAACTTTGGCAATCATCATCATCATCATCATCATCATCATCATCATGCAGCAACTTTGGCAATCATCATCATCCAGCAGCAACTTTGGCAATCATCATCATCCAGCAGCAACTTTGGCAATCATCATCATCCAGCAGCAACTTTGGCAATCATTATCATCCAGCAGCAACTTTGGCAATCATCATCATTATCATCATCATCATCATCCAGCAGCAACTTTGGCAATCATCATCATCATCATCATCATCATCATCATCATCATCCAGCAGCAACTTTGGCAATCATCATCATCATCATCATCATCATCATCATCCAGCAGCAACTTTGGCAATCATCATCATCCAGCAGCAACTTTGGCAATCATCATCATCCAGCAGCAACTTTGGCAATCATCATCATCATCATCATCATCATCATCATCCAGCAGCAACTTTGGCAATCATCATCATCATCATCATCCAGCAGCAACTTTGGCAATCATCATCATCATCATCATCCAGCAGCAACTTTGGCAATCATCATCATCATCATCATCATCATCATCATCATCCAGCAGCAACTTTGGCAATCATCATCATCATCATCATCATCATCATCCAGCAGCAACTTTGGCAATCATCATCATCATCCAGCAGCAACTTTGGCAATCATCATCATCATCATCATCATCATCATCATCCAGCAGCAACTTTGGCCATCATCATCATCATCATCATCATCATCATCATCCAGCAGCAACTTTGGCAATCATCATCATCATCCAGCAGCAACTTTGGCAATCATCCTGAACCGAGGGGTGGCACTGGACTACGCAGCTTCGCGTCATAAAACTGGTTGACGTCACAATGTGTTGACGTCAGATACCTGCTCACATGGGAAATAACTCTGTAAAACAAAAAGACTCCATAAGAAGCGTCGCTCACAGACCATCAGGACAAGGTTTACAATGACGAACAGACCTTGGTACTCTCCCCACTATATAGAAAACGTCACTCTCGCACACCATCAGAACGAGGCTTATAATAAAGGACAGACCGAGGTATTCTTCCAGCTATATATAAAGCGTCACTCTCGCACACCTTCAGAACGCCTCTTGTTACGTGCAGACAATCTGCGTTTCACTGAAGGCCGTAAAATCTCACGTATACGTTAGCGCGTAGGCGTAAAGTTACGACTGGATTTACGTGAGAACTCTCTTGCAAAGAGGTAAATAAATCCTTCACAACGACGCCAAATTATTCCATTATTACGCTGTTATATGGAAACGGGTCGTTTTGTGATAATATTTTGAGCGAAGTCGACTCAAATCACGCACAAATAAATAAAGCTATTTATAGCGGGAAAAATTCATTCATAAGATTTACGAGGACTTATCGACGTCATGCATGAGTGTTGGTTGACGTCATATCCTAGCCTACATGTACGTGATAAAATTCACCATGACGTAATTGTCTCCGCCTCATTTTAACCCTGTCCCCTCTCATTTAATGTACATATAATGTATGTTTCCTACACTCCACGAACGTCACTTTGGAAATCGAAAAATTGCATTTTATTCTATCTTAAAAGTGATATTTTGTTAATAAAAGTTACATCATCTGATAGATCTCGATGTATCTTTTAAGAGTCGATTAAAAGGTAAATAAATACTCGACCGAATGTGGTGAGCATGATCAAATAAATGATTTCGATTGTTGAGACCTACATACCGGTACAACAAAACAAAGAGAGAAAAAAGTTTGGTGTTTTTTTCCCTTTTTCCTATGACCTTTAACGATATGAAATATGTACTCTCCCCATTGTATAGGAAGCGTCCGCTCTCATACACCATTAAGGCGAGGTTTATACTAAGCAACAGACCGAGGTACTCTCCCCACTGTATAGGAAGCGCCCACTCTCATACACCATTAGGGCGAGGTTTATACTAAGCAATAGACCAAGGTACTCTCCCCACTGTATAGGAAGCGTCCGCTCTCATACACCATTAGGGCGAGGATTTTACTAAGCAACAGACCGAGGTACTCTCCCCACTGTATAGGAAGCACCCACTCTCATACACCATTAGGGCGAGGATTTTACTAAGCAACAGACCGAGGTACTCTCCCCACTGTAAAGGAAGCGTCCACTCTCATACACCATTAGGGCGAGGTTTATACTAAGCAACAAACCGAGGTACTCTCCCCACTGTATAGGAAGCGCCCACTCTCATACACCATTAGGGCGAGGTTTATAGTAAGCAACAGACCGAGGTACTCTCCCCACTGTATAGGAAGCGCCCAGTCTCATACACCATTAGGGCGAGGTTTATACTAAGCAACAGACCGAGGTACTCTCCCCACTGTATAGGAAGCGTCCACTTTCATACACTATGAGGGCGAGGTTTATACTAAGCAACAGACCGAGGTACTCTCCCCACTGTATAGGAAGCGCCCACTCTCATACACCATTAGGGCGAGGTTGTACTAAGCAACAGACCGAGGTACTCTCCCCACTGTATAGGAAGCGCCCACTCTCATACACCATTAGGGCGAGGTTTATACTAAGCAACAGACCGAGGTACTCTCCCCACTGTATAGGAAGCGTCCACTCTCATACACCACTAGGGCGAGGTTTATACTAAGCAACAGACCGAGGTACTCTCCCCACTGTATAGGAAGCGCCCACTCTCATACACCATTAGGGCGAGGTTTATACTAAGCAACAGACCGAGGTACTCTCCCCACTGTATAGGAAGCGCCCACTCTCATACACCATTAGGGCGAGGTTTATACTAAGCAATAGACCGCAGTACTTTCCCCACTGTATAGGAAGCACCCACTCTCATACACCATTAGGGCGAGGATTTTACTAAGCAACAGACCGAGGTACTCTCCCCACTGTATAGGAAGCGTCCACTTTCATACACTATGAGGGCGAGGTTTATACTAAGCAACAGACCGAGGTACTCTCCCCACTGTATAGGAAGCGCCCACTTTCATACACTATGAGGGCGAGGTTTATACTGAGCAACAGACCGAGGTACTCTCTCCACTGTATAGGAAGCGTCCACTCTCATACACCATTAGGGCGAGGTTTATACTAAGCAACAGACCGAGGTACTCTCCCCACTGTATAGGAAGCGCCCACTCTCATACACCATTAGGGCGAGGCGGATGTAGAGAATAGAATGTCAACCCACTTTTATGTATAGATTTTCTAGAAGTTCTAAGCATTTTGATATATCACTTACTTCAGAGATTCAGGGATAATTTTTGGCCAATTTTTTACTGCTACCCCCTTTCTGGACCGAAAAGCAAAAAGCTGAAAACTCTGCTTTCGAAAATTTCTAGATCCGCCGATGTTTATTTATTCTTCATTAGAAAACTAAAATGTAAAGTCGAAATAAGAGTACATGTACATGTGCCCTGTGTTTTGCAATGCTGTTTCAATGTTTTAGAAAAATTGTTGTAGGCTTCTCTACGGTAGCATGAAGGGGACACATGCAATATTATTTTTATGTCGTTCCCACGAGATATTATGTCGTCAGTCCCTAGCGATATTATGTCGTTCCCACGAGATATTATGTCGTTCCCACGAGTGATTATTTCGTTCGCACGACATAATGCTGCCTTTCAATTGGTTGATTTTCTCGTGCGAACGACTTATTAACTCACGGCCACGAGATAATTAACCAATCAGTAGAAATACGGGTTTCATACGGCCTGTACTTACAAATGGGCTCCTAAATAGATTGTATGATTTGAAAAGGGACCATTGGTTGGGTTTTCATCTTTATTCAGTATTTACACGCCAGACATCGAGAAACAAAATTGTTTTTTTTTTCTTTTTCATTATTAGTGTATCGCTAGATCAACACCTGTCACGTGCAACCGATCGAATTGTTCCGATTGGCGCCACACACATTGAAACTGATATCTATAAACCAAGAGGAGATAACTCAAATAGAAATGTTTCGTTTTCAATATAATTTCATATATATTTTTATCTAATATAGCAAAAATGTCACCCCAACTCTCGTATTAGGAGATTTAAAAAAAAATATATGAATGAATACTGTGTAATACATTTCAAACTCTTTGTTGCGTACAAAGAGGGATACCTCTAATTATTGCTGGAAATTTCATGAAAACCTTGAGACGAATTGAAATAAATGTAGAAAAAGGGGGGTTTTAACTCATTGATTGGTTGATTTTTGTTTAACGTTACACCACGAGTATTTCACGTATATGATGACGGCATCTGCCTGATGCGGGGCATACAAATTTTGACCTTTGCAACGAACCCACCAGAAGCAGTAAGGCATCTTAAATGAAAAACAAGAAGAAAAAAAACCCAAGCCAAACAAAAAACAAAAACAATTCCGATAAGAATACGATGGTTTTCATTTTCTTCTGTTATTTTGTTTTTTGTTTGTTTGGTATTTTGTTTGTCTTTATTATTTTTTTTTTGTTTGTTTTTGTTTTTGGGGGGTTTTTTTTCTATTGTTTTGTTTTGTTTTTTTAGGGCGGGGGAGTGTATGTTTGTTTTGTTTTTTGCGTGTTTATTTACACGATTGTTTCGATTTCCGTTCGTTTGTTTTGGGGTTTTCTGTTTTTGTTTTTAAGTACAAAAACTGTCACCCGGCCATATCTTATTTATAGCCCTATACCTTTATATTTTTAGTACAATTTTAATCCAAAAATTAAAAATAACATTTTTTTCTCGGATTTACAGAAATTTCCTCTAGAATGCAGAATTTTTGGCTAAATTGTTCTAAATATTAAAATGGTGACAGAAGTAGCAATTTAAGTGAATGAAGACTAATATTTTCTCAGACCACGGGCATCACAGGGACATGTGACTAGAGTCGTTAGCACTTTCTCCATTCATTTATTGAGCAAGTGTCAACCCATCCATTCATCCATACTGGACACAGCGAACACCATATGCATACTCATATCTATCTATCTATCTATCTATCTATCTATCTACCTACCTACGCACGCACGCACGCACGCACGCACGCACACACACACACACACACACACACACACTTACTCGATATGACTATTGATAAAGACTTTTAAAAGGTCAAAATGATACCCATTCACATTTTGAATCGCCTTATAAGTATAACCCATACCACTTGCACGTCTGCATATACCTATATATAATAAACTTAAACCCCACCCCCAACCCAACCCCCTACTCCCCACCCCTATTCCCCATCCCTGCACCTTTGTGAAGTTTACGAATGACAGTACAAGTCGTGCAAACGACGCATTAACAAACGAACGGTGAGCGGTCCTAATAACTATGAGGCACGTTTACGACAACACTGGACTTCAGATTCTATTGTCTCATTCAAAAGATATGATACAGACAACAAGTTTCCGATATGACTCGAATCAATAGTGAGAAATAAATAAATAAAGTCGAACCCGGGACCTCTCGATCATGAGCCGAGCACCTTATCCACTAGAGTATAAGTAATGGAAAAACTAAAGAAATCAAAAGAATGAAACACGGACGCGGAGAATCTGTCTCCGTCTCCGTATTTTAGAAATCCGGCGGAGAATCCGTATCCGCTTCGGAATTTATAAACACCCCCTACCGTATACTTTCGTTTTGTTTTTTAACAAGGTACAGAAATAAAACCAAGAGTAGAAAGAGTTCAGTAAAGTAAGACTTAATAAACTTATGCAAAGTTTTATCTTTCATTTATAGTATATTTTTGACTTTTATACACGGAATTAGATACTCGAGGATATATTTCTAAGTTATATCTATCGTAGAATATAGAATCACCGAAATAACGGGGATTCACCAAAATAACGCGGCGCTACTAAATGAAGTCCGGAAGGAAAATACGGGGGTTAGGGGTTTGGAAAGGGCATCCGGAGCTAGAGTAAGATCATATCTAATATATATCCAAGTTTCATCCAAATATATTGAGTAGTTTTGATTTTATATGCTCACAAAATTTCCCAGGTGAATTCCAATTACCTAGCGCCACCATACTGGATCGGTATCTGTTGTGTCATATGGAAGTCACATTGCAAAGGTCTAAATTTGTATGCAATGCATCAGGCAGATGAGATGCCATCACCATATATGTGAAATAATCGTGGAGTGACGTAAAACAGTAATCAATAAGTTCTTCATTTGTGTATATGATTTGAGCATTTGTGCATGCATGAAATAAATTTGAATCTTTTCTAATCATAATTATATAACAAATAATTACTTAATCTCTACACATATACTACGAAAATATTTTACTGCGTTTGGATATCAAAACTCATATATACATGTTTAAGCTTGTTGAAGTTATGGACAAACCACAATGTAGAAAACCCACTATATATTACTGCAATTGTCAAGCAACATTTATTTGATCATTATAAGCAATCATTATTTTCTGACATAAATTCTTCTTCAAAATGATCAATCTAGAGACATCTTGTTGATAAGTGTACTGTACTGTCGTATTTTTTGGAAACATATTCCAACACTTTAAAAGACTATATAAATCACCAGGGCGAGATAACCAATTTATCGACCTACATAACACTATAAAAGACAGTTTTCTATTACGTGAGTTTGTTATAATTCACCCCACAACATAACTAACATATTTTCTCAAAATTTCTTTGTTCCTGGTAATCTCTTAAAATTCTTGCACATGGATGTTTTATTATGCTGTCGTTTACCGGTCCACGGAAATACAGAAAACACCAGGTAATTACTGAAAACACCGTAAAATGTAGCGAAAACACCAAAGGTTTTTAAATAACTCTAGATTTTCTGAAAGATTGGACAATTCTCGAAGTCGGTCTGATGTCACTAGCTGTCTTTATTGCTCTACATAGATACACGAGGAGTCTGTCAATGATAATTGTGGTTAAAGTCAGGGTTTATCGTTAGCATCAATACAACTTTAAGCTCTTCTGTATCATTTCTAAAGGGTCGGTTTTATTATAAAATACAGCAGGAAATGTGTAAAACATGAATTCAAAATTTACTTATTTGAATGCCAAAATATTTTAATTATTCCTTTTTACCAAAATTCCTCCCGGAATATGTATTGCTTTCTGTGATAAAGTCCGATGCTTTACCCCAAATGTTCCGAATGCTCTTTATGAAATACCCAGATGTCCGACTTCGATACCTTTGAGAAATATTGCTGTAACTTCCTCAAACTGCAACCTTCTTGCATAATATTTGGTGAGAGTATGTATAACATCTGTATCTAACGTAGATCTGTTGTTTTCCTTACTTCCATTAGTGTTTTTTTTTTCGATACATTTTATGGTGTTTTCGGTAATTATCTGGTGTTTTTTGGCATTTCCATGCACCCGTCGTTTACTGAGAGGGGGAGTGGCAGTAGTAAATGACAGCTTGATAAAATGGCCGCGAGCAAGAATTTCAAAAGAGATTACCTTACAGGTGTTGTACTTTTGGTGGCTATATGCCATGGTGGTAAAATTGCTGTAAGTTTGTTACCTGAATGGCAGATACTTGATACAAACTTTCATTATATAAATAATGTTAATTTATAATATAATAGGAAATAATCTATTTGATCCGTGATAAAAAAGAGAAAGAGAGACGAACTTAAAGTTAGAGTTATCTCTCTTTCGTTCTTCTGTTCTTCCGGTTCAGTGCATTACCTCTCAAGTATTATCACATTCAGCATGAAGGGGTGAACATGTATGTACAGTGCATGATAAAACAATAAAAAAAAGGTTAAAAGATAGGTGTTTACTGCTCGGTGCCTCTGGACAGCTGGGTCTTAAAGCTGTCCAGTGTTGTGGTCTTCATTGTTTCTCCTGGTAACCTGTTCCAGAGCCAGATGGCTTGGGAAAAGAAGGAGGTCTTGTACACTGTAGTCCTGGTGTGTGGTACAAGATATCCCAGGGTATGGCCTCTGGTCCACAGTGATGCAGGCTGTAGGTAGCTTTCTGCCGGGATGTCCACAAGCAGATAGACTATCTGGATAATATAATGACTTGTGCCTTTTCCTGATGGGTTTTGAGTGACTGCCACTGGAGTTGCTGTAGTATGGATGTGATGCTGCTTGTGTGCTGGTAATCTCCAATGGCGAATTTAGCTGCCTTACACTGTGCGGCCTCTAGTTCGTTGATAATCTCTCCTTTTTAGCTGGGCTTCACACCCAGGAAGCATATTCGATGGTATGTCACTCCAGCGTTGGGTAGCACTGTGCCTTGATCTTGGCTGGCATCGGTTGATGTTTCTTCCTAGGAAAGCCATAGTGGAATTTGCCTTCTTGGGGATTTTATCTCTATGTATATCCCAGCTAAGTTTCTTTTAGATGGTCAAACCAAAATACTTGGCAGAGTCATTATATGGCTTTTATTGTGGTATGTGCATTCATCATGATACCCTATGATCTGTGACCCTTTTATATTTTATATAACATATTATACAGAAATGTTTGATTCTTTCAAATGAAAATGATAAATGATTACCATACAACTGTTATTTCAGTGATTTGTGATGTTATTTTGGTGAATCCTCGTTATTTCGGTGATTCTACACAACATTAAACAATAATCATTTCTATGAAATGAACTATTACTCAGATCAAGATACTGTAACTTGAGTAAGAACTCTTTACTTTGGTCTACCAATATGATTCATTGAAAGAAAACTATGCACAGTGTATACGGTATAATTCATAAAATAAAGGCATCATTACAACTTACTTTATAAATCCTGTAATGAAGATTGTCATAAATGTATACAGTTAGTGCGTGCTGCATTATTGGAAAAAGATATTGTCTGGGGCAGTAGATGCAGTAATACGACATCTTAAGAAACAGACTTATTTTTGCCAGAAATACCCTTTTATTTAGTGCGCAAAGCAGCCAGTGATGATGAGGCCATGCAGTCACTACATGTTAGCCATTACAACCACCAGATTCAAGACCTTTTCATGTTAACTGAGGAGCTATAACACTGGACAGCAAATTGATTGATATTCCCATCAAAGTTAACAAATGATGTTGAAAAGTGTCAGTCTGAAGGTTTTGACTGACAAAATCTTATTTAGACTGACAAAATTCAAAACATTTTTTTACATATTTCATTGTCCTGACTGACAAAATTGTCAAAATTACTGAAAATGACTGACGTGTTTGAAAACTTTTCAACACCTCTGGATGTCATTCTGATTGATTTCATAGGAATGATTATAATTTTGCCTTCCAAGAACCAATATTACAGTTAACATGAAAAGGTCTATTGATATATGTATTGACCGTAAATGCTCTAGTATTTATTCAAAGGCTGCAGAACTCAACCATGATTTTTGAAATAATAACTTGCACAGGTCCTTGCAAATAAGATAATTATAAACCCCCCCTTTCCCTTCTGACCCCCTGTACTTGTGAAATGAAAACGCAAATTGTGTTTTCATTTCAATAGTCGAGAGAGTCAGAGGGGAAGGGGGTGGTGGTTTATAATTATCTTATTTAAAGGGACCTGTAATAACTTGTATGAAATTAATTTACATCCGAATTAAAAATAGTTACACATGAAAGCCAGAAATAAATGTATGAAAATAGACAATTTTTATAGACACAAACACATCTATGATAATGGTAAAGCCTAAAGGCCCCAACTATATTACACAAGATATAAACAATCATAAAAAGGTATATCATAAGAATAACGTGAGGTACGGCCATTACAGGCATATATATATTGCCTGTGTCAAATTTCAACTCTTAATAGATGTTTGTGTTAGATAAATTGATTTCAAGTTTTCCACATCCATCCTTCCCCCATCCCATGTATCAAAAAAACATAGTAAGAAGCATGTATAAAATGTAAATATTCAAGCTTGCAAAATTTAAGAATTCATTAGAGCACAATTTGAAGGATGTATGATAGTCAATTTCAAATGCAACTTTCTGTGATTAGAAGATCTTTCTATAGAACTAGCAGACATATCCATTTTTGCGAGCTTGATGTAAATCAAAATAATTTCTAATGAATAAACTATTAATGATATCATTCCTCTGCTCATTATTATAATCAGTTTAGTAGAGCGTTCAAGATTTGTGTGATGATAATGACCAACCCCTTTCAAAAGGGTCAGAACTATCACAGGCAGAGGGTGCCCTTTCAGGGGTTGAATTTAACTTTTTCAATCTGATGGCCCAATTTTCATATTTGTTCACTGGTTTATATATCTCTTAAACAGTTAAGTTTTAATATACAGTTCAAATGTTATATATGTCATGACCTTGACCAAGACTCTCTGTTAGTCTATGAACATATCAATCTTATTAAAACGCGACTTGTATTTCGCTCCTCTACGCTACTCTCCATGTACATGGAGAGTATCGTAGAGGAGCGAAATACAAGTCACGTTTTAATAAGATTGTGAACATATTTGTTGTTACTCAACTTTGCTTCCACGGAGAGTATTTATCCTGATAGGACAGTTCTAGTTTTTATCAGCCAGTCGTGCTATCAGAATTATTGTTGAATTAACAGATGAAAAAAAGGTAGCAAGTTATTGCTTATTTCACACCATATGTGATACGCCAATAGCCAACAATGATCTTTTAAACATATGTGCCAACATGTACTGGGACAGTCTTTAAATATCTGTAGAATAGATAGGATCAGGCATTAGATGATAATTCACCTTAGAAAAATATTTGTGAACAGGTAAGATTGAGCACTAAATGTTATATTGAAAATGTAGCGATTGAGTGAAACTGTAGCAACTTGCCTTTTACACATAGTACAGATGAAGTATTCCTGATGTGGCTTTAAACAACAAACACACATAATTACACATACTGTTTATATAAGTCACTCATCCCTTTTACTTTCTGCTATTGTATTGCATGAGGCATTGTGTAATTGCTACTTTAAAAGAAGATCAAGTTTCCCTGGCTGATGACTAAAAATGCCAAAAAAGTAATTGCACAAAATTCTGCACTTGCACATGATTCTGAAATATAAATCTTAGTATTGTTGCAAATAACTAGGTCGGAAACTATACATAAGGTCCAAAGACAAAATATGCAAGTTTCTTGTAACCCAACCGACCTTATTTTTGCCCCAACCCTAAACTTTTTTATTGCACTTGCAGTAGAAAATTATTGAATATTTGCCTTAAAATGTAGGTTTTGATATCCAAAAGATAATTGTTAAAGCAAAAAAATAAGTAATTGTCATTTATGAGTGGTCAAATGCATTTTAGACTTACCAATCTACCAAACCTAATTTTTTCAGCATGTTGCAGGAAACATACATATTGTTTTGTTTGGCCTAATGTTACTTTTGCTCACCTGGAAATGTAATGTGGGACATTTTTTCTTGGAATATTTACGGATTTTTATAAATGATTTTTTATAATTCTGATATCTTGATATTTTGCAGAATTATGAAGTAGATTCCAGACCCAAAGATTAGGAGAATCATGGCTACTGCTAGCTCGGATGATCCAAAGGGGCAGACAACTCCTATAGAGAAAATCCTAGAAGCATTATCCCGGCAGCCGGATGTGAATCAACCTTTTCTGCAAAAAGCGAAACAACAATATCATACGCTTCATGCAACTCTGGTTGAACATCAGAGACAAAATATATTAAAGGTATTGGAACATTTTTGTATTACTTGTGAATCATAGTAATATTTTGAGATCATTTTGCCAGTCTTCCTTTAGCTGTCAGTTTATCACTGTGCTTATTCTTGAAGTCGCATTTGTCACATAACCCAGTTTGTTCCATATTTGTTGGGGGTTTGGTACCGTACTTATCATTGCTTTCTACAGTGAATATGATATTTTGAAATCTCATTTTCTCATTACTGTTATCGTGTTCAAAGGTCAGATTTACGTCCACCCAACTACAACCTTTGAAGAAATAGTACGATGTCTGTGTCAATGTTTGTCTATTTTAGCAAGGACATTTGTGATGATTTTAAAATCGATTCAGTGTAAGAGTCTTTCTTAAAGATACCATAAGTTATTATCACAATCGCGTGAATTCTTTAAGAAAACGACCCCTCCCCTGCCAAAGCGAAAGCAGTGGTGTATGAATTTATGTCCATCAGTCTATTTGCACGATCAACATTCATGGTGACCAACATTCATACGTGTAATCTTTGATTTCCTCATCTCTTTTCTTTTTTCTTAATTTTCACACTTTCAAATTGAAATTTATTTTCACACATTTCATATAATAATGTATGCAAATGTATAACGATATGTTGTATGAACTTATTGTTTTAGTCTTACTTTCCTCTACCCGAACTATGGTCAGATCGAGTTGTCGAGAGGACTACTTTACAGTTTTCACAATCGCACCTTCTTGGGCCTATCTGGCAAGCTTATTGGTTTTTCCGAGGTCATGACGGAAAAGCCCAAGGTGCCCGATTGCAGTTTTCATTGTACTGTAGTCCTAGATTCTCTGCCCTTCTCCCACTTTTGATATTGTCAGTTTGTAGGAGAGAGTCAGAGAGACTTTGTTCATCAAAAGTTGGAATTTACACTAACCTACGATATCAAAAGTGGGAGAAGGCCAGAGAAGCTCGGACTATTTTCATTGCAATACACTGTCCTTACTGAGAATTAAGGACGTATGTGGAAAACATCATAACCCACCATGTAGCCTTCACTAAGGGATTATGTGTTGCGTGGAACACTATTGCTTTTAGTCCATGCAATGGCAGATTCAGGATTTTCAAAAAGGGGGGCCTACATGTGTATTAGCCAAACTACTTGGGCATTTTTGATGCCAAATCTGGATTTTTACTTGTAAATACGTGGCGGAAGAGGGGGGGGGGGACACCCCCCTTCTGAACCCACCACACTGCTATTGAATCACATGATGGGATAAGCTTATGGGCAGGTTTCTCTTTGCACTACCGTATTTTCATTCATTTGTAATAACATAACTCATTTCAATCAACTTCATACAAAATGAAGTCGAGGTGTCATTAGTGTGATATTTATAGATCTCTAATCACAGCAAGATGTGAGTAGGAGTAGTATCTTTCAGGACCTCAGGTCCTTTGATTGCAAACTGCAGTAATATAAATATTGAAAGTTAAGAAAAGGGATCAATCTTAGTAAGATTGCTCAACGAATTTCCGCAATTTTTTTGACTCATATAGCTCTTGTGCTCATAAAATAATTCAGCAAAGTTGTATTGTAGTCTACGATGAATATCAGGTTTATCCTCAACATCATCTTCGGAATATTTCAGGGATTTCTTGATTTTGATCTTAGTGTGGTATCATGCCAACTTTGAGAATCTTTCCACCCATCGGTCACAGCTCTGTTTACTAGTATACTATCCTCAAATATAGCAGGAATGTTCTTGTTGGTTAAAGGTATTTCTCCAAAATTTGATGAGTTGGGGCTATCAATAATTAACAATAACGCTTTTATTTTGTAATTATAAAAAGATTAAATTGATAAAGTCATTTATGAATAACGGTAAAACTTAGGATATACAAAGAAGGATAACTTTTACAGATTTTTAATATTAAAGTGGAAAATATACAACTTTGTTTTAAATTGAGAGTGCATAATGGAAAAGTCTTTGTAATTCTACATTAACCTTTTCATGTTTCTTTACATTTCTTTTTTAAAATAAATTTTACTTGTAATTAAAGAAATAGTTTTGTTTGACATACAATATCTTGACATTTTGATCATAATTGATAACTGAATTCATCTTTATATAGAGCATCAAGCTCTGTAGCCAAACTGAAAATTTCATGACCCCTGGTATAGGGGTCAGACTTGTGGATGGGGTCTAAAAGGATATGTAGTTACTGTCTAAATTAATTCTTAACATTGTCTTCTTTCCTGCTGTGAAGGGGTGTAACTCAGTGGATGAGGTGCTTGGCTTGTGACCGAGAAGTCCTAGGTTAGACTCTTGCTGTGATCACTGCTATGTAAAAGACAGTGAAAACTGAGGTCCTGTGCCATGATAGTTGATATTCACTGCTTGGTGTGGGTCTACTGCATATGTATGAATTTCTATGCCATGCATCATGGAAATGCCATTTCCATATACATGAAATAATTGCAGTGACATAAAAACTAGAATCAATCAATAAATTAACTTCAACTGATTTTAAAAGAATAGTGAATGCATATCTAAATAAAAACAGTATAAAATTTTCTGCCAAAGTTGATGGTTTTATAATCCCAGGGGCAATGAGATCATACTGGTACCTCTGTGGCATTGAAATATTTTATTTAACTCCTGTTGTAAAATTCATCACCCCTACTCGGGTGACAAATATACATGCGCTCTTGTTTCTTACTCTATTGTAGTTTCAAAGAAAAATGAACAATGAGACAGAGTTTGACATATCGAAATTAACAGATCAGGAAAGGTCAAGATGCCAAGAACTGCTGAAGATCTTCGAAGAAGGTGACAAAATTCCTCCACAGGACTATGAAGCAGGGAAAAAAGAGCTCAGGATTTTGCTGCATGAGAATTTCATGGATAATATCAAGATGTCTGATGTAGGTAAACTACTGGGACTCTTACTTAAAGTGCTATTAGAATGCTAGAGAATTTTGCGTTTTAATGTAATACTAATTGATTTATTCCACCATTGATAGAAATTACTACTTATCCTGCTTCATTATTTCCCTTGGAGATGTTTTAAGATACAGATTTGCCTAGTTTCACGAACAAAATAAAAGACTTCCGGTTTAACTTGTTACATAACCTTTGTACAATTTTTAATGTCATTTAGTATGACGTCACAATTCAAAGTTTAACGTAATAATGAAAAATCAGGGAAAAGTGGCACCTGTACAATTTCTGACGTCACATATTATGGCGATTAACTACTGAAAAAAGCGATAAAACTTTTTACTGCTTATTGTATATATCTTGAGATCGGTGTCACGCATGAGCATAATACTTTGTGAGCGACTCTTTTATGTACACAGGCACATAATATAGAAAAATTGTGATCATTCTAATAGCACTTTAAGTTTTTTGAAATAGGGTCAATAGGCAGGATACCAGTACACAGTATTTATGCTATACCAGCCTCTATTTCTGATATTATCAATCTGTACCAGCTTTTGATTGATACCCTTTGGATACTTTTTGATATTAAGATGCTATTATAAATAAAATTATCTTGCAATAAAATATCAAAGTTAACATATTGTGTGTTACAGAAATGATATATATCCCATTCTGTGACATCTCATGTGAAACAGAGGGAATTGATGAAAACTTGTATGGCAAGAGAATCTATTTGGAATTACAGTGTATTTATTAAGCACTTGCCTTTCAATAAATTAATCTCTAAAGTATTGTATTGATAAAGACATTGTATCATTTAAAAGACACCAGTTTGATATTTTACTGTTTAAATCAAAGCAGGAATCTACCCTTTTTACATTGATTTTTGAGTCGGCTTCGGTAATCACTTTCTTTTCAGGGGTTATAACTTTCACTACCGATATAGAGCTTACTACGCCGCTGAAAAATAAATTGCCGAAAAATTACTGATGTTGTCTTAAAAATTCTTGATCAGCACAATGTACCTTTAGCTCAGTTAATTCAAGCTAAACATAAACTAGTTTCAGTAACTCGAAAAAGGAGTTGCAATAATGTTTTCAAATTTCGCGTAATAATATGTAGTTGTATGTAGATGTGTTTACCACCGACACCGTTGGATGTATTCGATTGTGTAATTCTCCAGACAAAGCATTTGTCTTGATCTTGTATCGCTTGTTTTTATCGAGATATTTCAATTAAAGTTTTCCCCAACATGTTCGGGAACTTTAATTCTTTTTCACTTATATGACAAATTTAAAGATCGATCTTCCCGCATTTCCTCTGATAATGAAAATGCAATATAAATATTTAGGTAAATGTTGTATGTTTCTAAATATAAATGATGTTAAAACATTATGAGAATCGTGAATAAGATGGTCATTTAATGTCCCACTTGAAGGAATGTCGTTCATTGGCTCAGCTTCGACTCGTGACGACAATGCAGTAAAACTTTTTGCCATGAAGTTGTCGATTGCACGTTCATTTCGCATACAAACAATTGCAAACTCTTTGCCGTAAGATAGTATGAAGAGAGCAAATTTTATTAGCATTTTGTACATAGGTATAATGACGATGTAGTTGCAACAAAGACCTAATTTTTGCCCCCCCCATTTTCCTGAATTCCTGAATCCGCCACTAAAATGATAAAATGATTACATACTTAAAATAAGCAAAGCCGACTCTCAGGACTTTTGAGTCCTTTGATTTTTACATTAACTTTGGATTGGGAATGAGGCTGATCTTGTGGTCCCAATAACAAACCATTAAGGTGCCTACTTAAAATGATTTCTTTATTCTAGCATCTGAAATGCTGTGGAACACAGTTTGTAGCATAGCAGATGGGTCTGTTTTACATGTATTACATTAAGTCAGTACAACATCAACATAAGAAAGTTTCCTCCTGTATATAGTGCTTGACTTCAACATGATGAACAGCCTTTCAAGCATATTTCTATCCTCGAACCATTGTGCCTCAGTGAATGAGACATTTGGCTTAATATGACTAAAAGGTCATGGGATCAACTCTCACCATTGGCATACTGGTGTCCTGTCTTCCTTGTGAGACAGTGAAAACCCAAGTTCGATGACACAGTAGGTGTGGCTCATGACATATCCTCCAGTGCTTTGTAGTGGTCCGTTGCGAAGGTATAAATTTCTATGCAGTGGATCAGGCAGATGCGGTACCCACAGACATGATTTAATTGTGGTGTGACATAAAGGAATAATGAATCAATCAATCCAAGTATTTTTCTTTGTCTACATTGAATTTAATATACTTATATTATAATGAGTATGTTGTTATTTAAATCTTCAGAGCCAGGAACCACTTAATCAGAGAGGTACAGATCCCAATACATTGAGATTTACAAGCCTCTGTGATCTTTTTTCCAACCATGAACTCATAAAGGACTTAAAGATTCAGACTGAGGAAGTTCAGACTGCTGAGAAAGAATTTCATGCACTCAAACTTCAGTGGGAAGGGATATTAGATAATAGAGAAAAGGAGGTAAACAAATCCTTGTAGAGAAAGTTCATAGGTGTAGGGAATATTGTCGGAACTGCAGATCAAATCGCTGTTTGATAATGATAATGGCAGCGGCAACGAGTTCGAAGGCTGGGGTCCACAATATGCCCGTTCAAAGTAAACTCGCGTTTTCATGGCCAACAATGGCCATTTTTTACAGACACCAATGGTTGTTTTCACTACCATAGAAGGCTTTTTTCAATGGCTACTATATTATTCGAAAAGAAGCTTTATATAACTGAAAGCAATATAAATGCCCAACTGTTGAATATGTCATTTAAATTCCCCGGTATTTTTAAGTAAACACAAGTGATACCACACAATCATTAGAGAGGAAAGGCTTCCAAGCCATTTCTAGAAAGTCATTGAAAAGATGCCACAAGCATAAACCTTTGTAAATTGAACATTTAGAACCGACTTATAGGTGAGTCAATGACAAATTTCAAAATTTCTTGCCCTAAAAGTACCAACCGACTTGTAGGCGGAGCGACCTATAGGCGCGTATATTCGGTAATTATATTATTACACTTGAAAATCTTTTATAAACACTGTAGTTTAGGACTGTCACTCAGGCAGTATTTCAGTGCTTCAAGTTTGTCCTAAAATCCTAAAAAAATCCTGATTTTTTAAAATTTTGCTACAATCCTAAAAAGTTAAAATCAATTCAATGGAGGGTATGGGAAAATCCTAAAATTGTCCTAGATTTTAGACCAAAATCCTAATTTTTTGTTAATGACTGTGATCGATAAGCTCAAATTTGGTCAGAGATAGTGATATTATTAAAGGCACTATACAAATGTTATTGTAAATTCTATAATAGAATTGATATAAAGCTCTTCTCAGTTTCCATTTCCATAGCTCTCACTCTGGTTATCATATCTGTTGATGGCCTGCATTATGGGAGCAACCATGAGGGTGCTACAGTAAGATGACAATTTTTCCTCATGCAAGACTCAACAGATTTGAAGACTGGGGTGAAAGCTGTCTGTAAGCAAATGATTATTATCTGCTTTTAGGTGAGTAAAATGTCCTAAAAAAAATCCTATTTTTTTTTCAAAATGTCCATAAAAAATCCAAAAAAAAGCTTAAAATCGTCTTTAATTTTGTCCTAAATTTTGTGGAAGAGGTGCTTGAAGCACTGGTATTGTCTACCTTTCAAGAGGTGACCTAGCTCAGCAAGTAACTTGCTTTGCTTCATGCCTAATCTCCAGTTTAATCAGCTACTGGTTTGCATCAGGTCTAACGGTTGAGACATTGATATATAAGGTTCAGTGTCATACATATAAAACACTGATGTCTTTTCCACTATATTTAGCGGAAATCAGCTATTTTGAATCCTGGAAGCTGATAGTTTCAATAGGTCTCCAATATTTTTGGCAGACTGCATTTTTGCCACAATGCGTTTCTGTTTTTTGTCCGGTTGAAATAGTTTATGTGGTGTAGTCCATAATCGTGATCTCTGATGCCCTTTATCACCCCCCTCAGACGTATACATATTAAGTGTTTAATTGGTCCGGACGTTGATCCAATTGTTAGTGTGCAAAAACATTCAGTGTCATTCAGACAGTTAGGCCAGTTTGGTACGGAATACCAGCCTGTGGAAGGTTTGCAGTAGAGTACAATCAGAAGAATGACTTGCTGTACAAGAGAGTGGATGTTACACTTTGTAAGAACATTGTTTCCACATGCAAAAACTATAAAGAAGAACTGAAAGTCAAACAAAGACCGACTGAAAAAAAGAAACTTGAAATAAAACCAGACTCTTAGTCTTAATGTGCAAAGAACAACCATTGTCTCAAAAAGAAAACCAAAGGACATTCACACAATAGCGGTCAAAAGGGCACAAACAAAAGTTTGTGAAAAGCAAATTGAAAAAGCTGAATTGGGAAATTAAATCAAGAAATCAAGGGAGTGAAGTTGTTTCTTGCTTTCACTCTTTGTAACAAACTCGAGGCAATTGAGTTTTCTGGATGCAAAATTTCTTCAGCGGCAGGGGGTTTGCCCCCAGACCCCCTCAGTGCAGTCCCCTCGACCCCTGGCCTCATATCACTGATAAAAAAACATCACAACTTTGGATGAGTGTGTTGTATAGGTAGGAATTTCTTGACATCACAGGGGAAATAATCTTTATGTAAAGTAAGGAGACAATCTAACTTGTATATTTACAGGTCAGGGATTACCTTGGTGGGAAAAGAGGAAAAATGAAGCCATTATCAAGCCTGAAGAAAGATCAAGAACTGCTTGCTCCAAATTTATACAGAATAATGAGTAATTTATCACGATCAAAAATAACTCAGAAAGAGCTATTTATTTCAGAGTTTGTGATACTTGTCAAAGTATGCTCAAACTTTGGTCCTCACTCTGTGCCAGAATACCTTCCTGTTACAGCTGCAAAACAGGTCAGTAGGTCATTGATAATGACTTGAACAAAAAAATTGGAGATAAATTTTGGCTTTGATAATATATATAAAAATATGAGCTACAGCTGTCACAAGATCTTGAATTAACTTTCCTTCTGATGAAAATAAGTCAATGTAATGTAAACCTTTTGTCATCTAACCTTCTGATTTCATGTAACTTTATTGTATAGAATGTTGTATGTTTGTTTGTGTGGACTAGCTGTATGCAATACATTTTATCAAGAAAATAGGGCATATTTTCATCAAATACACTAAAAATATATGGAAAACAACTTTTTAAACTACCTTTGACTCTCAATAATTCAAACTGGAAGGGAAAATGTAAGATAGTTTGAGTTAATTGAAGTTCGAGTAAATGATCACCTTATGTACAAGTTACATGTAGTAAGAGTTATCTCTCTTGTACACAGAACATTGTTAGTTTTGTATTCCTTTGACTGGTAATTAATATAACAATAATAGTAAAAGTCATAAAAGTTCAGTTACATCATTATTTTATCTATCTAATGCATCAAATGTCATAGAAATAACCATTTCTGAATATAATATAAACCCAAATGTTTCAAAGAACCTTTAAACCGGCGAGGCCTAGTGGTATTGCATTGGACTCTTGGTCATGCCGGTGTCTTTCGGATGAGACAGTAAAAACGGATGCCCCATGTCGTGGTATGCATGGCACGTTAAAGATCCCTCACTGCTTCGGGTGGGTCCGTTGCAAAGGTCAAAATTTGTATGCCCCGCATCAGGCAGATGCCGTCACCATATGCATGAAATATTTGTGGTGTGATGTTAAACAAAAATCAATCAATCAATCAAATAACCTTCCCAATAATTTTTATTCCCCCAGATCGATAGATCGGGGGTATATTGTTTTTGTCCTGTCTGTTTGTTTGTTTGTCTGTCTGTTGTCAACTTTAACATTGGCTTTAACTTTTGAACTGTGAGGAATAGAAACATATTTGACGTGTATACTCAACTAATGAAGTCTTTTCAAATGACACCAAGGTTGATGACCTTTTTATCTTGACAATGACCTTCACGCTAAAAATAACTTTTTGGACTTTGGTGGTGCATGGGGCATCATTGTTTCACAAACACAGCTTGTTAGATATAAATTGTATTGTTTATGAGATTAAAAGAATTAATAATGTATGATTTCAAACATTCATTTCAACATAGACTTTATCATATAAGTAGTATCACAAGAGAAATAATTGTTATATACGGTAATTACCCATGTATAATACACACCCCTATAAATTGCACACCTCCAAAATCGAGAAAAAAAGTATACTTCCCATGAATAATGCACAGGTAAAAAATCGATAGTGAGAGGCTGTGAAGCTAACATTCCTGCTGTTACTGTGCAGTAGCCTTGTCTCTGTTAGCGTGAATTATCCATCACTTTTACGTTTTTCAGGCATCAATTAATACAAACTGGAAAAAATTCAGGGACGTACATATATCTTTATACGTTCTAGACAAAGTTCATCCATTGGGATGTATTAGTTATTGGATTAATTATACCGGTACTCATAATTATAGTAATATGATTACTGTAGGTTGGTAAGAATTAATTTCATCTCGGTTAAAGTTACAGATACACACTATATATCTTAGTAGTCATTATACTCGATGTTCTTTTTATTTGCTGAATTAGTACTTTTTGTCTGATTGATGTGTGTGTATAACATTAAACGCTTGGTTGACCAAGTATTGTTAGAAGGTGACATCCAAACCCAGCACGGCAGGTGAAAGGGTCAATTACCGTGAATTTCATGATTGTCTTATTAATCATCGAAGCCACGTTCAGCGTAATTTATAATTAGATACATAAAGCTCTAGTAAATACATCAATACATAGACTGTCAGAATTATCAGGCATACGAGAACGAAAGATTGTGAATCCATTCTATGAATAATTAACTTCCTGGTGTGATTTTATTGTATGCTTACATTTTAGCAGTCATATTCAGATCGACATCACATACGAATACTTGGGAAAAAAAACTTCTTATATTTTAGTTCCCATTTATAATGCGCACCCATGAAATCGATGTCAGATATTCTGAAAAGAAAGTGTGCATTATACACAAGTCATTATGGGAGACGATAAAAGATTGGTCAACATGATATAAGTGTTTTAAAAATAATGTACCAATTACACAATGTATGTTAGTCCGCTGAATTGAGGGATTGCCAGATCCAGCTTTAACCATGCCCATTACGTAGCTTCACCGTGACGTCACAGTTAAATCCATGTTTGACGGGCCATTCATGTATAAGGTCATAATGAAAAAGTGCGCCAAACAGGTACAATGTTGAGCATTTGGCAATCAGTCAATTAAAGCACAAAAGTTCACAAAGGTAGTGTTGACAGAACTAATTACTTGAAGATTTATGCGGAGAATTCATTCAGTGATGGTTGTCTTGAACTGATGATGCTGGCACTTCACAACAAAGTTGTTCATGTCAGCAGAAGAGTTTATGAATCAGCTCACAGTTACACTGAGCAGCAACAGATGTGGCAGGAGTGTCATATGCTTTGAAGACGCTTTCAACAGTCGGCATAAGGGCTTGTTCAGTGGGTTCTTCTTTTACTTCCATGTCACTGTCTGTCATGTACTTCTTTTGATAGAATTGCCTTGATAATAGCGTCACTACTAGGGTCCTCTCTGGTGGGCACATAATATCACCTGGATTGGTGTTTTTGGTCCATCTTCTGATTGAGTCTTTTCACCCAAAACGTGTATATTTTGAATGCTCACCAGTTCTCTCCTTGCTCTGTATTCTGCCACAACAATATACAGAGGTATTTGTCTGGGTGAGGTTTGTAAAAGGTACCAGTTTCATCTATATCAAGTATCTTGGATGGGTGGAATTCTATGAGGAGTTTAAGTTTACTTTTCCTATTGTTTGAATCCTCACAGACTTTATTGTACACCCTGTCATTGTGGGACTTGAATCACTCTAGCAATCTAGATGAGCATTCACACTGATCTTCCCGGTTGTCTAGTTCTTGAGTGAGGTGGTGGGCCTTTTCTCATGGATTGGACATTTGCTTTCTCTGCTTTTAAGATAGTGTATCTTAACTTTTGATATCAAGTTTCTCTTTACACCTCTGCCAAGATTCGACGAACTCTCGATGGTTACAAACTTTGGAGCAGATTATTGATTGGTGTCTACTTATGTCAAACTCTTTTCCTTTTTTCTAAATTTCATTGCTTTAAAATATTTTAAAAGTTGTTGGATGTAAGGAGTTTTGTGTAATTACTATTTGCTTAAGATTAATTCCATAATAATTTGTTATGGGTACTCCAAATTATCATTTATTATGATTATTATTATTATTATTAAACATATTCCACTTATTACAATAACTCCAATTAAAATGTAAGATAGGTAACAGGTTGTCGGTAATGATCAATCTAAATTGGTTATATAGATCTAATCTTTCACATAGATTAAATGGTCGGGGTAAAAATTCTCTATAATAGTAATTACTTTGTCTGCCCAGCACTTATCTCTAGGCATTAATTGATTGAGTATTGTTTTATGTCACTCTACGATTATTTCATGTATATGGTGATGGCATCTGCCTGATGCACTGCATAGAAATTTATACCTGTGCAACAGACCTTCCTGAAGCAGTAAAGGATCTTTTATGTACCACAGCTACTGCAACACAAGATCTCCATTTTTACTGCCTCATCCGAAAGTCAGAATACCAGTGCACCCATGGCAGGAGTTGAACCCAGATAATCTGGTCACGAGTCAAGCACTTTATCCAATGGGCTACACTGGCTTTTATCTCCAGACATCAATACTTTATCAAAAATTACATTTACATAATCCAGTGTGAGTTTGATTTATCAATGTAAAAGTATGAAGGAAAATAGATGCTAGGACTTAAAAGATTAGTTTAAGGTATTGAAAAAACAATTTATACAGATTTGAATCATTAGGATTAAAAATATACTAAAATATAGACAATAAAATCATGACTTTCAAATCAGTTTGGGAGAAGGAGAAAATATCGTTATTGGTACATGTATTTGAGTAAACGGGACTCATCTGAATATGATATATGGTAATAGTATTCTTTCTCAGGGAAAAATGGTGTGATATGTACTTGATTCAAAATTATTGGCTATGTCTTGATCAGTATTTTCAAATCCAGAAAATATAACAGTGTGTTCACCAAATAAAAATTTCATAATTGTATTCTAAAGTGTCCATAAATGTAATATAGCTGATATCGAACCTTGATTTAGATTGAGCTGCAGTCAGAGATATAGATACATATGACAGATTGTAGTCATCATTGATTCATTGGATTTGTATGTTGCAATTAGACATTGGAATTTAAGTAAAATTTCTATTTGGGAAGAGCTAGAGTAGCTCGATTGTATAGGAGTTTGACTCTCCTAATGTATATAAGCATGCATTTTTTTTATTGTAGATACATGTGGCTCAAGGTGCTCGACCTAAAACTCGAGAGAAAGCAGTAAAAATATCTCAACTTAGGCAAGTTCTCCAAGAAAGTAAAGATTCAGATTCAAAAGCATTTGCTCTTCAGCAGTACATGAGTCTAAGAGCCAAAGCTGAACAACTGCCAAGAATGAGAGAAGAACAGGTACATTATTGCCCTTGAATAGGGGCTAACAAGATCCAAAAATAGGAAACTGTTAAATTGTTAAAAATCTTCTTTTGAAGAATCACTACAGACAATGATTCATATTTGGAGTAAAGCATCCTTATGATATGTGGTATCAAGTTTGATCAAGGAAAGGCCGTCTTAAGAAATTTGACTCCACCCTAACAATGCTAAGATATACTCTAGGCTTTTCTTTCAGATTCCAAAAGAATAAAGATATCTCTCTCACTGACTGGGCCGTTTATATTTCTGATGATAGATCATTGCTGTCATCGAAAAGTTCAACTCTGACCTGTGTCCATTGACTCTTAGAGCCAGTATTGCCTAAAACTTAAGCATTTTTGCCAGCTTTATAGGCTGTATCATAGACATGCAGATAGTCCTGTGTATATGCTCGGCTTTGTTCCAGAAATCAACAGATTCTATGCAGACCTTTTGATGAAACATCTATGAAAAATGTCTTTGCAGGAATCTCAGGCTACAATGACTTTATATTAAGTGTATAACAGAAGCATAACATGTTGTATCACTTTTATTTAGTGAGGTTGTGTGGCAATATTTGGCTTGCCACAGGGTTAATAATTTTTGCATATCCTAGTATCTTAAACATTTTCTGCTTAAGAAACACAAATACTTCATACTTGGTACAAAGCATCCATTTGACATGTAGTATCAAGATTGTAGAAAAAGTACTTTGTTCTACTTTAGCCTCTAGGACTGACCTTTCAAAAAGAATGCTTAGTCGTCTGAGTCACTTAAGTGACCTTTAGCCAATGAATGAATGATGTTTTTCTGTCATCTTCATCGTCCGTAAACAATTGATGGTCCTGTGTATGTGCTTAATCCTGCTTCAGGACATGACAGACTGCTCTAAAGCTATTACTCAAGTGACCTATAAGCCCCTTGGGCCTCCTGTCAGAAAATCTTCTGTTCTAAATGTAATACCCAATTGACCTATAAGGCCCTTGGACCACCTGTCAGAGAATCTTCTGCTCTAGAACTAATACTCAGGTGATCTATAAGGCCTTTTAGTCTCTGTCAAAAAGTCTTCTTCTTTAAAGCTAATAAGCTGGCATGGCGTAGTGGTATCGCGTTAGACTCCTGATCGGGAGGCCGGGGTTCGAGTCCCGCTCTGGTCATGCCGGTGTCCTGTCTTTCGGATGTGACAGTAAAAACCAAGGCCCCGTGTCGTGGTATGCATGGCACGTTAAAGATCCCTCGCTGCTTCGGGTGGGTCCCGTTGCAAAGGTAAAAATTTGTATGACCCGCATCAGGCAGATACCGTCACCATATACATGAAATATTCGTGGTATGACGTAAAACAAAAATCAGTCAATCTTTAAAGCTAATATCCAGGTGACCTATAAGGCCTTTGGGCTTCCTGTCAAAAACTCTTCTGCTTTAAAACTAATACCCAGGTGACCTATAAGGCCCTTGGGCCTCCTGTCAAAAAATCTTTTGCTCTAAAGCTAATACCCAGGTAACCTATAAGGCACTTGGGCCTTTTGTCAGAAAATCTTAGACTCTAATTGTAAAGCTAATACTCAGATAATTTATGAGGTTCTTGGGCCTAGTGTCATAATGTACAACTGATTTTGCAGTCTCTTTTTACAGTCAGCATTTTATTGACAATTGCACTGATCGTAGTAATCCATTAGAATAAAAAATGTCAAGTCATTGCTTGTTATGCAGTATAAATCTTTTTGTACTGATCAGTCAAATTTATTTCCTTGCATCTACATGACTGAATGATAAATTTCATTTGTCATTACATCATGCCTTTTCGTGTACAATAAAACATACCTGCTATCTCCTGTTTCTTGATTTTATAAACATACCGGTAGGTTTATTTTTTGTGTCAGTATGGAAAATAAAAGATTTATTCATACACATGTATTATATGAATTTATTGTAACAAAATATTCCTAGCATTGAATATGATAGTCATAGATTACCTCTGAAATCTACAATATGAAGATCCTGCATAAATTAATCAATTATACTGTATTTCACATAGATATGTAGGTCCTGATAACTTGAAGTAATATTACTATGACGATCCTCCTTGCACTATATGGTACTTGATGAATGAAGAGCCTGCATGCATTGTTTGGTCCTTTGTGTTTATACAAAGGTCTTGCAAGCATTATTTGGCTCCATACAGTGTATAAAAATTCTGCTTGATTCATTTGGTAATTTATGTTACTGTATTAGTGTATAAAATCAGTCACTGCTAAAATAAACTCATCATCATCCAGACTTTCTCCGGAATGACCCTCATTTATATTTGGCTTTTATGCTCTACATCTGTAATTTCTATTTTCAGAATTTTGCTCAGTCAGTGAGCATGGTGAGTAACCCTTGTGACCTTCCTGATGATCCGCAAAGTTCACACTATAATATTCAAATTATCTTAAAGAAGATTGATCCAAATATGTCAAAGTATCCTAGCGCTTGGGAAGAATACTTCTTCTTGGTGGCAGAAGAGCAACGATTTATCAAGGTAATATAATAATAGGTATACATTATAACAAAAATAGGGGATATTTTATCGAAGAGGGGGAGCATATAGTTGCTGTCTTGTCCATATGTCCAACTGTCTGTCCATCCGTCCTTCTGTCCGAGCTCATATCTCCTACACCTTTCATCAGAATTTGATCATACTTCACCAAAGTATTATTTAGGTTAAGGGCTTTTGGACAAATGTCACTCAAGGTCATTACTGAAAGGTCAAGGTCACTTAATATCTATGACTTAAAATACCATTAACTACTTGTATCTCCAACACCTTTCATCAGAATTTGATCGTAATTCACTGAAATATTATTTAGGTTAAGGGCTTTTCGACAAAGGTCACTCAAGGTCATTTCTGAAAGGTCAAGGTCACTTACTAACTATAACTTAAAGTACCAAGAAATACTTTAACTCCTACACCTTTCATCAGAATTTGATCATACTTCACCAAAATGTTATTTAGGTTAAGGGCTTTTGAACAAAGGTCAGTCAAGGCCATTTCTAAAAGGTCAAGGTCACGGTAAAAAGTTTTATTTCATAACTAATCAAGGCCAAGCTTTCTCATTTTAGTTTAATATACTGTGATCACTTGTTCTACTGTTGACTCAATTGGATATCCAAAAGATACATTGAGATTTGAAATAGTCATCAATTAATACAATGATTTCCTAGTGAGTTTTCTTGTATATGAATTGAGTCATCAGTTTCCTGCATTATAAGTATAACTACCGTTTGGGTAGCATCCATCAGTTTTACTGATACTCTTTTATTTTCTTAGTTACAAATTCTGAAAGAGGACAGTATGAAGATACAGGTCCCATGTGCCCAAGTGCCTTGTGATAGAGTACCCCAGACAAAACTAGAACAGGAATCCCTTATTCAGATGCCTTACACTAGATGGAATGAAATATTGAAAGAATTGGATGATAAATCACAGCAGATTGAGGAACTGACTACCAGGTCATCTTATCTCTCAAACGGTTAAATGAATATAATCTATTAACTGACCAATTTTCAAAGTGATATAAAAACTTTTTAATCATATGTTCATTCTATTTAATAACTACAGTATGACAAAGGTTTTGGTGTGAAACAGTTTGGTTTAAGATTGAAAATATCCATCTTGATACATTATTGATGCATACATTTTACATGCATCTGAATCATAAGTCTTTATATGCCATCAGGTATGTAGTGATACACTCGTAGATTGGGAATTGATTAGAAAGCTATACATGTAAATGAATCTTATAAATGAATTCATATCCATCAGTAAAATAAGGAATAAAAAGTGGAATATAGGAACAATCTAAGGATAAAGCACTAGGTCATACTGGACAGTTGTTCTGGTAAAACACAGGGTCATAGTGGACAGTGACTCTGGTAAAACACTAGGTCATAGTGGATAGTGGCTCTGGTATAGCACTAGGTCATAGTGGACAGTGACTGGTAAAATACTAGGTAATAGTGGACAATGGTTCTAATAAAGCAGTTGGTCTTAGTGGATAGTGGCTCTGATAAGCACTAGGTCACAGTGGACATTGGCTCTGGTAAACACTAGGTTACAGTGGACATTGGCTGTGGAAAGCACTAGGTCACAGTTAACAGTGGCTGTGGTAAACACTAGGTCACAGTGGACAGTGGCTCTAGTAAGCACTAGGTCACATTGGACAGTGGCTCTGGTAAGCACTAGGTCATAGTGGACAGTGGCTTTGGTAAGCACTAGGTCACAGTGGACAGTGGCTCTGGTAAACACTATGTTAAAGTGGACATTGGCTCTGGTAAGCACTAGGTCATAGTGGACAGTGGGTCTGGTTTAGATCAATAACCTTCATATTCAGTGCGACAAAAACAGAATTTCTGGCAGTAATGTTGACTTTGATAAACCAAACCAATCAGAAGTGTGGATGTAAGATTAATGATTAATAATAGCGACACTTCATTAAAATAAGAATAGAGTACAAATAGACTACTGAAAAAGTCGAGCCACTCCATCTGTCTGTTTTCCCGTATCAACAATCTGCATTTAACTTGATTTCTTACATACCCTAAATGATACCCACATCAAACATGGAAGGTTTGTAGACATTGATGAGATCCTCCCAATCGATGCAAACTTTGGTGACCTTGACCTTGATGTCACACTTCAGTTAACACAGTGATTTTGCATTTTTCTTGATTTCTTGCATATCATTTATGATGCCTTCATCAAACTTGATAGGTTTGTAGACGCTGACGAGTTCGTCTTTTCTGATGCAAAGTTTGATGACCTTGATGTCACACTTCAGTGAACACATAGTGATTTTGAGTATAGCTTGATTTCTTGCATACTATCAGTGATACCTATTTATATGATAAACATACCGGTATGTTGCATTTTTTTCCTGTGTAGTTCAATGTATAGATAGATTGCTTTGAAATCAGGTCATACTGTCTTTGATGGTCTCTTGTTTTGCTTTCATGATACATTATACAGGTAGATTTATTATCCAATGTTTATCCTGTTTAGGCTTAGTAGATTTGCTAGTCAACAACTCACTGATGGAAATCCAAACATAGCAGACCTGAGTGATAAAAACCGACCAACCAAGATTGGAGAAAGTTTTGGTCAGTTATATGATAATGAATGGTCAGAAGCATTTGACTCTCTAAGGAAAGCTTCTGAAAAAAGAGCAGTAACATTAGTATCAAATATTGGTGATGACACTTCAGCCTGTGAAAAGTCAGAGAATTTATCAACAGATCAAAATAATGAGGGAAAAGACAAAGCTCCAGCTGGAAGGATTGATGAAGTTGATGGCTCAAATTGTAAGGTATCATTGGCAGCTACAGATGCAGATATAGTCAACGACAGTAGTGAAATTAATACAAAAGGAGATTGCAAGAAAGACAATCAGATAACTGAAAACCCTGCTGCATTAACAAGTGAGAAAAAAGACAACAAGAATGAATCCAATGCAGTCAAGGTAGAGGATTCTTCAAAAGGGACACAAAGCAGAGATAAAACAGAGGATGACAGTGATGAAGAAGAGAACTTTCATACAAAGGAGCTTACTATCCTCAGAAAAATTGTTATGGTAATGTTGTATTCTATAAATTGTTATGGTAATGTTGTATTTTATAAATTGTTATGGTAATGTTGTATTTTATAAATTTTTATGGTAATGTTGTATTTTATAAATTGTTATGGTAATGTTGGATTTTATAAATTTCCTTAAATGAATGGAGTTGTAATTTTGAAGATCCAACATTAATGGGGGTGCCTTATAAGAATCATGTCTGTCTGTCTGTCCTTCGTTTTTTTAACTATCTGTGTCTGTCAACATTTTTGGTGTGATTCAAAAGTTTACAAACAGATGCTGAGTGATGAGAGGAACATATTGCTAGATATTTGGGTCAAAAGTCAAGTTCAAACACAGGGGTCTTTTATGACTATGTCAGTAGTCTAGGTCCAACTGCCTTTAATGGATTTATTATAATATAGAAGAAATTCTTTTGACAATGTTAATTTATATAAAAACAAAATAATGTACGTAAAACATACAATCATAAGAAAATTATAATTTTGTTTAAAATGTGACGCATGCCGGTATTGGTCCAGATAGCTCAATGGCGAGAGTGTCCACTTTGATAGTGGAAGATTTTGTGTTCTGTTTCCAGGTCCAACCACAATTTTTCACCCTGCATGTTACAGACTTTGGTGTCGTAAGATTGGCACTCGTGTGAGGGAAAACCGGCTTATTTTATTATTGGATTTCGAGGTTTGGAAACCTCTGGCAGGGGGGAAGTGTGACGGATGCTAGTATCGGCCAGGATAGCTCAATGGAGAGAGCGTTTGTCTTGATAGCGGAAGGTTCTGGGTTCGATTCCCTGGTCCAGGAAAGCTCAATGGTGAGAGCGTTTGTCTTGATAGCAGAAGGTTCTGGGTTCGATTCCCTGGTTCGGCCACAGTTTTTCAAACTGCCTGTTACAAAAGCATATTTGTCACAGAGCATACAAAATATATTGTATCAATTGACATAAGGCATACAAAATGTATCATATTAATTGTCATAAAGCATACAAAATATTTCACATTTAAGTTCATATTTTGCAGTCAGCCTATGACTTCAGTAGGACACTGGCTTTGACCCAGTCAGAGATGTTAGAGAACAGTATGGCGAGGGCAATTCTTCTGGCAGATGACCAAACGGAGGTAGGATCTTTTTTTTTGCCTTTGATGTAAATCTGTTAAAGTAGACACTAGCTTTTATATGACAAATTTGGTGTTCTTGGATCCGTTTAAGAGCGTTTGTGGCCCAGTGAGTTTAACAGCTCTACTGAACAACCAAATGCCCCATTTACAATTCACATGACTTTATTTCTCTTTGGGTTAATAGATGATACAATTCTGCTAATGTTTCTCCATAAAGATAGCTGTTTGTTTACTATTAGTAACTTTGACCAGTAAGAGATGCTTTTGCATTGAAGTACTTGAACAAGTAACATTGATAGTCATTGACTGTCACAGTAGTGAACTAATTGGATTATACACAGTGTACGATGCCTTTAATAATTTATGTCTCAATAAGGAAACCAGAACTTGATACAAAATCCTGGGATCAGACTGGAATCCTCAACAACAAGCATAACAAAGACATAACCTCTTCATCAGAACTGCCCTTCCTGTATTGATGATGATTACTCGAACTTGAATTCCCAACAACCTGCATCACAAACATGTAACCTCTTCATCAAAAGTGCCCTTCATTTGTTGATGATGATTACTCAAACTGGAATCCCCAACAACCTGCATCACAAACACCTGACCTTTTCATCAAAACTGCCCTTCATTTGTTGATGATGATCACTGAGACTGGAATCCCCAACAACCTGCATTAGTCAACACCTGACCTCTTCATTAAAACTGCTCTTCATTTCTTTTTTCTTTTTTCTTTTTTTTTTTTTTCGTTTTTTGGGGATTTTTTATTTACATTTTTCTGGTCAGTACAAAATATAATAAAGCCAAGGATATATAATATTTCAGAGACTACATGTAGATTTTTAAGAAAGAAAGAAAGGATAGGTGGCTTTCATACAATCATTCATACCTTAACACACAGATACTAACACACTTTGGCTCAATAAAGAAAAAGAACGGAAAAAAAGGGATTGTCAAATACACAGCTTAGATATGCTTGTACTTAAATATCAGTCGACTAATAAACTGGTAAAAGGCATTTTGTAATATGTACATGTGGGTGGGAATTAAAAGAGCCCAAGTACTTTTTATGCAAATGGCAGGTTTGAAAACATTTCCTCCCATCCGTCCCAAAGGCAGCAAAATTTTCTGATTTCAAAGTTTTTAATAGCTGTAAAAACTAGCCCTTCATTTCTTTATGATGTTTACTCAGTTGTCTTTAAATGACATTTATACATGCATTTGTTTATTCCTTAAGCATAGATTATCTAAATTTGTCTATTTTTAGCATATGTGTGGAGAGGAATCAATTTTCAAACAGTATCAAAATTTCTCCTCCAAACATGCCAGGGAATTCAGAAAATTGGTGGGGACTAAAACATGGAAAGTGGTAGCCAAGGTAAGAATCGTGTTTAATAACTTACACAGTAGTCAAAAGTTTATGAAATGATATCAGTATTACAGAATAAATGCAATAAAACATTTATTTTCTAACTTTTATTAGAAATGGTCTATTTCAAGG
Organism: Pteria penguin; assembly: GCA_035048485.1. Taxonomy (NCBI): domain Eukaryota; kingdom Metazoa; phylum Mollusca; class Bivalvia; order Pterioida; family Pteriidae; genus Pteria; species Pteria penguin. The sequence goes on from CM068585.1 coordinate 23,128,737, forward strand.
GTTTCAGGTGTTGAAAAGTGTCATGTCAAAATTTAGTTTTCTGGATATTTAGCTCATCAGGAAGAATGTCCGGAGAGTTACTATCATACCGCCGGTGATGTTGTTGTCGTTGTCTGTAGATAAAAAAGTTAATTTGGATCATAACTTTAGAACCATTAGAGACAGGTTCTTTAATATGTCACTTGTGTATTCCTTGTGCCAGGACCTTTCTTTGGGTAACAAAAGTTTTGAATTTGTGACCTTGACCTTGAAGTTTCACCTACTTTCAAAAAACTTTAACTTTGGTCATAACCTATGAACAGTAAGAATATAGGGCTTAAATATGTCATATTTGTATTCCTTGTGACAAGACCTTTTATTACTTATGAAAATGTTTTATATTTTGACATTGACCTTGAAGGGTTTTTGAGCATTCAATGTGTCAAAATAGAGAAATAAAATTGTGACTTAGTCATTTTCTAGATTTTTTCAATATATACACAGAGAAAGAGATAGGCAATAAAACATATGTTTGTAAACTTTCATTAGAAAATATGTCTTTCTAGGGTTAATTGAATGTTTCATGTCAAAAAATTTTAGTTTTCTTCATGTTTTATGACTTTTTTTTCTAATTTGGGTTTAGGCAAGTTCTGGTTTCTGAATGGTTGCGGTTCAAACAGCACTAAAGGCAAAAACGTTTTTAAAAATGATGGATGTATTATGGTATACAAATGTCCATCCATCCATTGTCCACATGTCGCACTGTATTTTTAGAATGCTTGTGTGAATTACTTCAGACTTCACTTAGTTGTTTGTTTTGATAGCCTCATGATCTGTATACTTCTTGGTTAAATTTTGATATTTCATTCTGGAGTTGTGGGACTTTATTCGTAAAATTAAGGCCAATGTTTTACATATTGCACTGTTTCTGAGGACTGTTTGCTGTGAATTATTTCAAACTGCACTTTCTCGTTGTGAAAACCTCACAGTCTGTGTACTTTTTAGTTAAATTTTGGTATTTTGTTCTGGGACTTTGTCAAATGTTATGCTCTAACTTAAACCTGCGTCTGTGATTTACTTCAAACTTCACACACTGAGTTGTTTGTTATGATAACCACACTGTCCATATACCTTTTGGTTGAATTTTGATTTTTTGCAATGGAGTCACAGTACTTCCTTTATCAAATTTTTTTGCCAAATGTTTATGTATCTTGTTTAAGGACCAAACATCTTAACCAATTTTAACCTATTTCATGGGATGCAATATACATATAAATACATGTATACTATCTTAAAATCAGAAATTGTATCTTGTCTACAAAAAGGCATATTATGCACTTGTGGCACAGCTGTATATTCACTTATTTTTATCTAATAATATTCATTTATTGAATGCACTGATGCCTCTTCTTTGATGTCTTTCTAATCTTTGTCATCGTTACACATTTTCAGGTAATTTCCTTTATATTGCCTTTGTAGATTATAATGCATTAATTTCGTATAATTCATCAGACTTCAGACAACAGAATGTTATTGTAAAGCATTACGATGCACAATTTTAAGATTTTTCATTTTTTTATTACTTAAAATTGAAAAAAGTGAATTGAGTGGTGTTTAAAGTGCTCAAATAAGTGGTGTAAACTAATTTTGAGCCTCTTGTTATGATTTTTTTATGATTACTGTTTTGTGTCTTTTATATCTAGAGATTTGAGGAGACCATTTTACCCAGCATAATGGAAGGGATTCCCTTAGATTCAGCCATTATAAACTTTGGTAACAAGTGTGTAGAATTAACATGGCTTATGGTGATCCAAGATCCACCTATGAAATTATGCTGCACTCAAGAAGGACAAAAATTCAAAACATCTGAATTTGCATATCATGGACGTAAAGGCAAAGTTGTTGAGCTGTGTGTCTGGCCTGCATTGTATCTACATGAAGGAGGACCTCTGGTCAGTAAAGGTCATGTGCTACCCAAATCCACCTGATGTGAAATAAAAGGTCATCAGGGAAGAAGGAATGGGTTTTATGATTTATCTTGTTTTTGTCAGCCTGCAGCAGCATTAATTTGAATAGAATTGGTCTTATTCTACACAATATTATTAGTCAGATTTAAATACAGTTGGCTCTCATATACTAGAACAGAGACAATTTGAATTCCCTGGAAAGCTGGAAATGATTACAAAATTTCTCAACATAATTTTTTCTTTGGGCGCTAGATTTACAGATATGTTGATTTTTTTTCATGTAAACTTATTTCGAATTTCATTACCTAATGACTCATTGGAGAATTAAATATTAGTTGTCTTTTATCTTATTGGCAAAAAAGATAATTCATAAATTGATGTTGCCAATCATTAATTCGAATATTGAATGGACTGTTGGAATTCCAATTATTGAGAGTTGACTTGATATTTATTTTTATAGCATATTTATTTTTTTCTATGTACTACTTTTTCTACTCATTCTGTTGTTTTTTAAATGTTCTATTCTACTCTATTGTAGTATGATCTACAGTTCTGTATTTTATTGCCTGGTTACCTTTAACATGCTCTGTCTTTTCTTCAACAATTAATGGAGTATATGTTTATTTACATTTTTATTGTAATGTATTTTGTTTTGAAAATACCTGTGTTGACTGATGGAAAATCCATGTACATTTGATAAAAGATTATGTCTTAGATTGTTGTAATAAGGTGACTCTTACAAGGTCACTGTTACAGAATCAGTCACTGTTATTAGATTGCTGTTATAAGGTGACTCTTACAAGATCACTGTTACAGAATCAGTCACTGTTATTAGATTGCTGTTATAAGGTGACTCTTACAAGATCACTGTTACAGAATCAGTCACTGTTATTAGATGGCTGTTATGAGGTGACTCTTACAAGATCACTGTTACAGAATCAGTCACTGTTATTAGATTGCTGTTATAAGGGGACTCTTACAAGATCACTGTTACAGAATCAGTCACTATAATAGATTGGTGTTATCAGGTGACTCTTACAAGATCACTGTTACAGAATCAGTCACTGTTATTAGATTGCTGTTATAAGGGGACTCTTACAAGATCACTGTTACAGAATCAGTCACTGTTATTAGATTGGTGTTATCAGGTGACTCTTACAAGATCACTGTTACAGAATCAGTCACTGTTATTAGATTGCTGATATAAGGGGACTCTTTCAAGATCACTGTTACAGAATCAGTCACTATTACTAGATTGGTGTTATGAGGTGACTCTTACAAGATCACTGTTACAGAATCAGTCACTATTATTGGATTGCTGTTATAATGGGAATCTGACAAGATCACTGTTACAGAATCAGTCACTGTTACTAGATTGGTGTTATCAGGTGACTCTTACAAGGTCACTGTTACAGAATCAGTCTTTATTACTAGATTGGTGTTATCAGGTGACTCTTACAAGATCACTGTTACAGAATCAGTCACTATTATTGGATTGCTGTTATAATGGGAATCTGACAAGATCACTGTTACAGAATCAGTCACTGTTATTAGATTACTGTTATAAGGGGACTCTTACAAGGTCACTGTTACAGAATCAGTCACTGTTATTAGATGGCTGTTATAAGGTAACTCTTACAAAATCACTGTTACAGAATCAGTCACTGTTATTAGATTGCTGTTATAAGGGGACTCTTACAAGATCGCTGTTACAGAATCAGTCACTATAATAGATTGGTGTTATCAGGTGACTCTTACAAGATCACTGTTACAGAATCAGTCACTATAATAGATTGGTGTTATCAGGTGACTCTTACAAGATCACTGTTACAGAATCAGTCACTGTTATTAGATTGCTGTTATAAGGGGACTCTTACAAGATCACTGTTACAGAATCAGTCACTATTACTAGATTGGTGTTATCAGGTGACTCTTACAAGATCACTGTTACAGAATCAGTCACTGTTATTAGATGGCTGTTATGAGGTGACTCTTACAAGATCACTGTTACAGAATCTGTCACTGTTATTAGATTGCTGTTATAAGATCACTCCTATAGGGTAACTGCTCTAGAATATTTAAAAAAAACTACTTTACAAGACACTTCATAAGATCAATGTTACAAAATCATTTAGTTGTTAGACTATTGTTGGTACATTATTGGTAACTGTGTAAACATTCAGAAAGTAGTTTAAGTATGAGTTGCCATGGTAATCCATTATTTGTTCCTTACAACTTCAAGTTCTCATCTTTTTTCAACAATTTTTAAAACAAGATTCTTGATATTTTATACAGCATTGTTGTAAAGTGTCTGAAAAACTGAATTGATGCTTTTTCACAAACCAATAGTTATAGTATACAACTAGATGATTTAGATATTGAAGGAGTTTCATTAACTTGTTGGTTAACAGTAAGTACATGTACAATGTATTTTGATTTACTTCTAAAATTTGTGAAGTATAGTTGTTTTTACTGAATTGATTTATTTGAAACCCTATTTTATGGAGAAAGATTTTTCATATTCTGTTTCTGCAACACAAGTAAGAGAAAAGTGTAACTTTAAAACTCCTCATTTTCTGAATGTTTCCACGAGTGCAAATTATTGTGATGCAAATGCAAGTACATTACTCCTTTAATACACCCTAACTCTTAATGACAAGCATCAAAAATACACAAATACACCCAAGGTCTTAATTACAAACATTATTTCAATGATAAAATGTTTTATTTTACCAATTTTTGTAATGTTTTTAGCGTAATAATTTTTACAAATTGATTGTTTTAATAAATCATTCAAGCCTTTCTTGGTCTTTGTGTTTACAGTAAGGCATTATCCATTTTACTCATTTATACACAAATGTCTCTAGTAATCTGTCTCTGTGCCTGTTTACCAGGTCCGGATATTTGTATGTACTTAGGTAAAGAAATTCAATGTTTCTGCATTATGAGCCTCCTCAGGTATATATATGTGTGTGTGTGTGTGTGTGTGTGTATATATATAAAATATCAGATAAAGTATATAATATGTACTTTAACAAGTACATGTGATAGAACTCCTCCTTCCACTACATGGGATGATGTCATGTTTTATTAATTTATTACTATATATCTATATCTGGAATATTGGATATTAGGATTTGGCTGTGGATAGTTTTGACATAAGTAAGCTGCTAATGTTAGCCAGGCTTTCATCGTCTGTTACATAGATGTCATTTGATTGGTGCATTGATTGGTCTATAGTACCTACATATGTATTATCAAGTAATAATCCATGATACTTACGCACGATTTTCTTCCTGTTCTGGATGATGTACATTTCAACATTCAGACCTAAATTGTAATATAAAGTTGTCAGCACTATGTAACCATAAAGTTCATCACATAGTATATAGATGTAATGGTTATGTAGTGTTATCGTCTTGGTCAATATATGTAAGTTCTGAAGGACTCCCATCTCGGACTGTCATTTTACCAATATAATAGGCAGACAAATGTGTAAATAACTTGACTATAAAACGGATTATATTTTCAATATATATGAAATTGTAGTATTAACAATAAGTCATTCTATTTTGATTTACTTTAATCATCTTGTTCTTTATCTGAAGGGCACTGACCGATAGTGATAAAGATATTATATATATTTGATATTGATAGACTGCTCGGAAATCCTACTTATATTCTAGGTGTCTATTTAACTTTTGTTAGATTTCAATGGTAAAGGTACAAAGCTCCATGTCGGAAGGCCCTGAGTTTTGGTGCTGTCGGTTTCCGGTCGGAAGGTCCGGAGATTAAGTGCCGCTAGCGTGCTGTCGGTTTCCCGATTTATGTCCTGAGGATAGGTCAGTAAAACTGAGATCCAATCACGTGGATGTCTTCTGTTTTCAAAGACATCTTCAGATGATACTTTAACCCCTCGGCTGCCGGAGTGTACACATATATATATATACATTAGGAACTTCGGAATGACGACGACATGTGACTTGCTTATTTCTCTTCGGATTAAAGTGATGTTGGTATAAAAGAGAAAACAGAAGACATTTGACAAAGATGTATGACACAAATCACCAAGGACATGCACACAAAACATGATAATAGTAGAAGATACACGAAAAAACGACATTATAAAAATATTCGATTGTGCTGCGGTTACCATACCGACTTAGGACGGCCAATTGAAGTAACAAACGTCATTCCATAGGTGTGGTTATCCGGTTTACGGGCGCCCACCTTCCCACTCATCGCAAAAGCAGCACAATCAAATTACACACATTTAAAAATTTAAAATTTAAAAATACTCCTCCATATAGAGAACAAGAATCAACAGGTTTCACAAGAAGAGAGTTAATGAAAAATTATTACACAAGAAACGTTTATAGAGTAATATGTTGCTATCAAAAATATGTAAGGCGACATCAACATAAGTTAACCGTGCTCTGTCCGTATGTAAGAGGGCTCATATCCTTAATCAACAGGAGTCCCGACTAACAGTCGGAGGGGACGAGGATCAGGACCTTGTCTCCTCTAAAAAGGTTTGGACAAGGCCCGTCATAGAGTCCACACCGCCGGTCCCTTGCCAAATTCAGCTTTATCTGTGTCGGAAAAAAATATATATTTAAACTCCCACTAGCGCGTACAATCAAACCGGTACTGGGCGACGGATGCATATGCTATATGTAGAAGCTTTTGATATTAATATTCATGATGCGTCGTTGAAGGATGTGTGTTGTGTGCACAAATTTACAACGGTTATGCAATCGGTCATTGAATCATATTGATCGTAATAATTTTGTTCTCCCATTCATGTAGAACTGTTGAATTTGCCCATCATTTCCTCATTATTCGGTTGAATTATTGATATAAACAATTGTATGGAAATTTTATATATTTCTAAACACTGTAAGCCGGTGTGGCTCATTTGATGAAATGCTCGGCTCGTGACCGAGCGGTGCCGGGTTTGACTCTCGCTATTCTCAGGCGAGTGTTTTGTTTTTCAAATGTGAGTAAAAAGCGAGGTCCCGTGTCATGGTTGGCGTGGGTCTTAAAAAATCCCTCACTGCTTCTGGAGGGACCGTTACATAGGTAATAAATTTCTATGCAATGCATCAGACAGATGCCGTTACCATATTTGTGAAATAATCGTGGAGTGATGTAAAGCAATAATCAAACTATCTAAACACCGTGCAACCTCATACAATTTATCAAATATCTACGTGAAACTAAATTCTAATGCATCCGAGGTCATTCACTTGTGCTTGTTGCTGATTCCCATCATCTTTTGGTCATTTAGGGGACAATAATACAAATACCTCATCCCATATGAGAGAATGTAAGAGAACCTCGTTTCCAGTGGGTTATTCGTATTGGTCATCTCGCTGTGTAAGAGAACCTCGTTTCCAGTGGATTCTTCGCATTGTTCATATCGCGTTGGAAGAGAACCTCGCTTCCAGTGGGTTCTTCGTATTGGTCATCATGAGGTGTCAGAGAACCTCGCTTCCAGTGGGTTCTTCGTATTGGTCATCTCGCGGTGTAAGAGAACCTCGTTTCCAGTGGGTTCTTCGTATTGTTCATCTGGCAGTGTAAGATAACCTCGATTCCAGTGGGTTCTTCGCATTGTTCATATCGCGTTGGAAGAGAACCTTGCTTCTAGTGGGTTCTTAGTATTGGTCATCTTGAGGTGTCAGAGAACCTCGCTTCGAGTGGATTCTTCGTATTGGTCATCTCGCGGTGTAAGAGAACCTCGTTTCCAGTGGGTTCTTTGTATTGTTCATCTGGCAGTGTAAGATAACCTCGCTTCCAGTGGGTTCTTCGTATTGTTCATATCGCGTTGGAAGAGAACCTCGCTTCTAGTGGGTTCTTAGTATTGGTCATCTTGCGGTGTCAGAGAACCTCGCTTCCAGTGGGTTCTTCGTATTGGTCATCTCGCGGTGTAAGAGAACCTCGTTTCCAGTGGGTTCTTCGTATTGTTCATCTGGCAGTGTAAGATAACCTCGCTTCCAGTGGGTTCTTCGTATTGTTCATCTCGTGGTGAAAGAGAACTATTGTTTGTCTCGCGGTGTAAGAGCACCTCGCTTCCAGTAGGTTATTCGTATTGTTCAAAATTTGTCAATACGCCAAACAGGTGCCGCCACCGCTTAAGTTAAATAACGTTAGTGTGGCACTAAACAATAACCAGTTGATCAATGTAACTACAGTTACTGACATGAAATGTAATCAGTAGGAACTTATCGCGACAGTAGAATGCTTAAACTTCATGTAATGGTTGGGAGAGGAGCAGTGATGAATCGAAGGAAGCTGGGGGAGGGTTTTGAAAACTTCCCCAAGTTTCAAAAATCTCGCATGACTCGTTTTCCTTATAACCCCCCCCCCCCCCTTTTCATCCTGTGGAAATTCATCCCAAATACACCTCTGCATTCGCTACTGTGGGTCCCTCTTGTCATAGCATTTGAATGAATACATTTCCTCCGCAAGAGTTTGTAAGATAGAATTAAAAGAGTTTAAAAAACCCACACGCGCAGATCCGCAACAATATCTATTGAAGTATAAATGATAACAAATAATATACGATTACAATGTGGTCGCGACCGGTGTCATATTCATCCAATCCCGATTAATTAAAGTTGGCCAGTCTGTTTGCGATTTAAATCTATTTAGTACTGTGGTAGAACTGCGGACTCTCGTGCAACATGACACCAAAATGTTCATCTGCCCTGTTTAAAGGTATGTTTCGAGACAATAGATTATTTACCTTGTTCTTATTGTTTAGAATGTTATTTTATTATCGTATCTAAGAGATTGAGTCTGTAAATAGCGATTTACTCTAGATGGCAGATATTGCCACGATAAAATAGTTCCCGATGCTTCTTATGTATATGCCCAGTAGTCTTGTCTTGACAGAATGAACTAACTATAAGGTAAGTAACATATGGTGTCATCACGATGGAACTTGCTTAAGCTTACACAATCTGTGTATACAAAACTCGATAGATTTTTGCACATAAGTTCTCTCTAGCTATTACATTGAGTATCATGCACAGTATTTGGATTTTATCTCAGATTCCTGTAACTCTAACACAAAGAGACTTGAAACTGCTCTACACTTTTTAGGATGAATTATATAATAGTTGAGTTTGGGGATATGCAAAGAGCACAATCCTTTTTCACGCTATGTTGATCATAATGCAACTGAATCTATGTCTTGTATCTACATGTATTGTACAATAAGTTAGTATGCCCCATTTACAAATATTAATTGATTAATGTTTTACATCACTCCACCATTATTTCACGTATATGGTGACGGCACCTGTCTGATGCAACGGACCTTCCCGAAGCAGTAAGAGATATTTTACGTGCCACGCCTACTGTGACAAGGATCTTCGGGGTTTTATTGTCTCATCCGAAAGACAGGACACCGATGTACACTCGATGGGAGTTGAACTTGAGACCTCTCGGTCACGATCGGAGCGCCTCATCCACTAAGCCACACCGGCTTTACATATATAAAGTTCAAACTAATGTAATACATGTATACATGCATATTTGTGTGTATACATACAAACTTTAGATATGTCGAATAAACTTGCAAGTCATCAATGTATATGTTTTAATAAACTACACATCACTGTTGATAACATGATATATAGAATACATTGCGCCATACAGTTTTATAATGAGATACCTGTATTATCAAGTTACACCACATTGTACTGTTTTCATTAATCCGCCGAGTGATATACAAGCTCTATACGTTATGGTGAAACCACGTATATGGAAGAAGTGTTTCCTGCATGGTCAGCAGTACCTGTTATGCACTTCCTCTAAATCAGACATGAAATCAGGTGCTTAGGATGGATTGATTGATTGAATATTGTTTTACGTCACTTCACGATTATTTTACGTACATGGTGACGGCATCTGCCTGATGCATTGCATACAAATTAAGACCTTTGCAATGGACTCACCCGCAGCAGTGAGGGATCTTTTACGTGCCACGCCTACCGTGACACGGGACCTTGGTTTTTACTATCTCATTCGAAAGACAGAACATCGGTGAGATTAGGACGGGAGTCAAACCCGGTATCAATCGATCACGAGCCGAGCACCTTATCCACTGGAACACACCGGCTTCGTGCTTAGGAGAAGTATCACCAACTTGGCTGGCAGTACCTTTTATGCCCCTCTCCTAAATCATAAATAAGATCACGTGTTAGGGAGAAGTAAGTATCTCCAACCTGGCTGGCAGTACCTTTCATGTCCCTCTCCTAAATCATACATAAGATCACGTGTTAGGGAGAAGTAAGTATCTCCTACTTGGCTGGCAGTACCTTTCATGTCCCTCTCCTAAATCATACATAAGATCACGTGTTAGGGAGAAGTAAGTATCTCCAACTTGGCTGGCAGTATCTTTTATGTCCCTCTCCTAAATCATAGATAAGATCACGTGTTAGGGAGATGTAAGTATCTCCTACTTGGCTGGCAGTACCTTTCATATCCCTCTCCTAAATCATACATAAGATCACATGTTAGGGAGAAGTAAGTATCTCCCACTTGGCTGGCAGTATCTTTTATGTCCCTCTCCTAAATCATAGATAAGATCACGTTAGGGAGAAGTAAGTATCTCCTACTTGGCTGGCAGTATCTTTTATGTCCCTCTCCTAAATCATAGATAAGATCACGTTAGGGAGAAGTAAGTATCTCCTACTTGGCTGGCAGTATCTTTTATGCCCCTCTCCTAAATCATACATAAGATCACGTGTTAGGGAGAAGTAAGTATCTCCTACTTGGCTAGCAGTACCTTTTATGTCCCTCTCCTAAATCATACATAAGATCACGTGTTAGGGAGAAGTAAGTATCTTCTACTTGGCTGGCAGTACCTTTTATGTCCCTCTCCTAAATCATACATAAGATCACGTGTTAGGGAGAAGTAAGTATCTCCTACTTGGCTGGCAGTACCTTTCATGTCCCTCTCCTAAATCATACATGAGATCACGTGTTAGGGAGAAGCAAGTATCTCCTACTTGGCTGGCAGTACCTTTCATGTCCCTCTCCTAAATCATACATAAGATCACGTGTTAGGGGGAAGTAAGTATCTCTTACTTGGCTGGCAGTACCTTTTATGTCCCTCTCCTAAATCATACATGATATCACGTGTTAGGGAGAAGTAAGTATCTCCTACTTGGCTGGCAGTACCTTTCATGTCCCTCTCCTAAATCATACATGAGATCACGTGTTAGGGAGAAGTAAATATCTCCTACTTGACTGGCAGTACCTTTTATGCCCCTCCCCTAAATCATACATAAGATCACGCGTTAGGGAGAAGTTAGTATCTCCTACTTGGCTGGCAGTACCTTTTATGTTCTTCTCTTAAATCATACATAAGATCACGTGTTAGGGAGAAGTAAGTATCTCTTACTTGGCTGGCAGTACCTTTTATGCCCCTAACCTAAATCATACATAAAATCACGTGTTAGGGAGAAGTAAGTATCTTCTACTTGGCTGGCAGTACATTTCATGTCCCTCTCCTAAATCATACATAAGATCACGTGTTAGGGAGAAGTAAGTATCTCCTACTTGGCTGGCAGTACCTTTCATGTCCCTCTCCTAAATCATACTTAAGATCACGTGTTAGGGAGAAGTAAGTATCTCCTACTTGGCTGGCAGTACCTTTCATGTCCCTCTCCTAAATCATACATGAGATCACGTGTTAGGGAGAAGTAAGTATCTCCTACTTGACTGGCAGTACCTTTCATGTCCCTCTCCTAAATCATACTTAAGATCACGTGTTAGGGAGAAGTAAGTATCTCCTACTTGGCTGGCGGTACCTTTCATGTCCCTCTCCTAAATCATGCATGAGATCACGTGTTAGGGAGAAGTATCTCCTACTTGGCTGGCAGTACCTTTCATGTCCCTCTCCTAAATCATACATGAGATCACGTGTTAGGGAGAAGTAAGTATCTCCTACTTGGCTGGCAGTACCTTTCATGTCCCTCCCCTAAATAATACATGAGATCACGTGTTAAGGAGAAGTATGTATCTCCTACTTGACTGGCAGTACCTTTTATGCCCTTCCCCTAAATCATACATAAGATCACGCGTTAGGGAGAAGTTAGTATCTCCTACTTGGCTGGCAGTACCTTTTATATCCCTCTCCTAAATCATACATGAGATCACGTGTTAGGGAGAAGTAAGTATCTCCTACTTGGCTGGCAGTACCTTTCATGTCCCTCTCCTAAATCATACATGAGATCACGTGTTAGGGAGAAGTAAGTATCTCCTACTTGGCTGGCAGTACATTTCATGTCCCTCTCCTAAATCATACATGAGATCACGTGTTAGGGAGAAGTATCTCCTACTTGGCTGGCAGTACCTTTCATGTCCCTCTCCTAAATCATACATAAGATCACGTGTTAGGAAGAAGTAAGTATCTCCTACTTGGCTGGCAGTACCTTTCATGTCCCTCTCCTAAATCATACATGAGATCACGTGTTAGGGAGAAGTAAGTATCTCCTACTTGACTGGCAGTACCTTTCATGTCCCTCTCCTAAATCATACATAAGATCACGTGTTAGGGAGAAGTAAGTATCTCCTACTTGGCTGGCAGTACCTTTCATGTCCCTCTCCTAAATCATACATGAGATCACGTGTTAGGGAGAAGTAAGTATCTCCTACTTGACTGGCAGTACCTTTCATGTCCCTCTCCTAAATCATACATAAGATCACGTGTTAGGGAGAAGTAAGTATCTCCTACTTGGCTGGCAGTACCTTTCATGTCCCTCTCCTAAATCATACATAAGATCACGTGTTAGGGAGAAGTAAGTATCTCCTACTTGGCTGGCAGTACCTTTCATGTCCCTCTCCTAAATCATACATGAGATCACGTGTTAGGGAGAAGTAAATATCTCCTACTTGACTGGCAGTACCTTTTATGCCCCTCCCCTAAATCATACATAAGATCACGCGTTAGGGAGAAGTTAGTATCTCCTACTTGGCTGGCAGTACCTTTTATGTTCTTCTCTTAAATCATACATAAGATCACGTGTTAGGGAGAAGTAAGTATCTCTTACTTGGCTGGCAGTACCTTTTATGCCCCTAACCTAAATCATACATAAAATCACGTGTTAGGGAGAAGTAAGTATCTTCTACTTGGCTGGCAGTACCTTTTATGTCCCTCTCCTAAATCATACATAAGATCACGTGTTAGGGAGAAGTAAGTATCTCCTACTTGGCTGGCAGTACCTTTCATGTCCCTCTCCTAAATCATACATGAGATCACGTGTTAGGGAGAAGTAAGTATCTCCTACTTGACTGGCAGTACCTTTCATGTCCCTCTCCTAAATCGTACTTAAGATCATGTGTTAGGGAGAAGTAAGTATCTCCTACTTGGCTGGCAGTACCTTTCATGTCCCTCTCCTAAATCATACATGAGATCACGTGTTAGGGAGAAGTAAGTATCTCCTACTTGACTGGCAGTACCTTTCATGTCCCTCTCCTAAATCATACTTAAGATCACGTGTTAGGGAGAAGTAAGTATCTCCTACTTGGCTGGCAGTACCTTTCATGTCCCTCTCCTAAATCATACATGATATCACGTGTTAGGGAGAAGTAAGTATCTCCTACTTGGCTGGCAGTACCTTTCATGTCCCTCTCCTAAATCATACATGAGATCACGTGTTAGGGAGAAGTAAGTATCTCCTACTTGGCTGGCAGTACCTTTCATGTCCCTCTCCTAAATCATACATGAGATCACGTGTTAGGGAGAAGTAAGTATCTCCTACTTGGCTGGCAGTACCTTTCATGTCCCTCTCCTAAATCATACATGAGATCACGTGTTAGGGAGAAGTAAATATCTCCTACTTGACTGGCAATACCTTTTATGCCCTTCCCCTAAATCATACATAAGATCACGCGTTAGGGAGAAGTTAGTATCTCCTACTTGGCTGGCAGTACCTTTTATATCCCTCTCCTAAATCATACATGAGATCACGTGTTAGGGAGAAGTAAGTATCTCCTACTTTGCTGGCAGTACCTTTCATGTCCCTCTCCTAAATCATACATGAGATCACGTGTTAGGGAGAAGTAAGTATCTCCTACTTGGCTGGCAGTACATTTCATGTCCCTCTCCTAAATCATACATGAGATCACGTGTTAGGGAGAAGTAAGTATCTCCTACTTGGCTGGCAGTACCTTTCATGTCCCTCTCCTAAATCATACATAAGATCACGTGTTAGGAAGAAGTAAGTATCTCCTACTTGGCTGGCAGTACCTTTCATGTCCCTCTCCTAAATCATACATGAGATCGCGTGTTAGGGAGAAGTAAGTATCTCCTACTTGACTGGCAGTACCTTTCATGTCCCTCTCCTAAATCATACATAAGATCACGTGTTAGGGAGAAGTAAGTATCTCCTACTTGGCTGGCAGTACCTTTCATGTCCCTCTCCTAAATCATACATGAGATCACGTGTTAGGGAGAAGTAAGTATCTCCTACTTGACTGGCAGTACCTTTCATGTCCCTCTCCTAAATCATACATAAGATCACGTGTTAGGGAGAAGTAAGTATCTCCTACTTGGCTGGCAGTACCTTTCATGTCCCTCTCCTAAATCATACATAAGATCACGTGTTAGGGAGAAGTAAGTATCTTCTACTTGGCTGGCAGTACCTTTCATGTCCCTCTCCTAAATCATACATGAGATCACGTGTTAGGGAGAAGTAAATATCTCCTACTTGACTGGCAGTACCTTTTATGCCCCTCCCCTAAATCATACATAAGATCACGCGTTAGGGAGAAGTTAGTATCTCCTACTTGGCTGGCAGTACCTTTTATGTTCTTCTCTTAAATCATACATAAGATCACGTGTTAGGGAGAAGTAAGTATCTCTTACTTGGCTGGCAGTACCTTTTATGCCCCTAACCTAAATCATACATAAAATCACGTGTTAGGGAGAAATAAGTATCTTCTACTTGGCTGGCAGTACCTTTTATGTCCCTCTCCTAAATCATACATAAGATCACGTGTTAGGGAGAAGTAAGTATCTCCTACTTGGCTGGCAGTACCTTTCATGTCCCTCTCCTAAATCATACATGAGATCACGTGTTAGGGAGAAGTAAGTATCTCCTACTTGACTGGCAGTACCTTTCATGTCCCTCTCCTAAATCATACTTAAGATCACGTGTTAGGGAGAAGTAAGTATCTCCTACTTGGCTGGCAGTACCTTTCATGTCCCTCTCCTAAATCATACATGATATCACGTGTTAGGGAGAAGTATCTCCTACTTGGCTGGCAGTACCTTTCATGTCCCTCTCCTAAATCATACATGAGATCATGTGTTAGGGAGAAGTAAGTATCTCCTACTTGGCTGGCAGTACCTTTCATGTCCCTCTCCTAAATCATACATGAGATCACGTGTTAGGGAGAAGTAAGTATCTCCTACTTGGCTGGCAGTACCTTTCATGTCCCTCTCCTAAATCATACTTAAGATCACGTGTTAGGGAGAAGTAAGTATCTCCTACTTGGCTGGCAGTACCTTTCATGTCCCTCTCCTAAATCATACATGAGATCACGTGTTAGGGAGAAGTAAGTATCTCCTACTTGGCTGGTAGTACCTTTCATGTCCCTCTCCTAAATCATACATAAGATCACGTGTTAGGGAGAAGTAAGGATCTCTTACTTGGCCGGCAGTACTTTTTATGCCCCTATCCTAAATCATACATAAAATCACGTGTTAGGGAGAAGTAAGTATCTCCTACTTGGCTGGCAGTACCTTTTATGCCCCTATCCAAAATCATACATAAAATCACGTGTTAGGGAGAAGTAAGTATCTCCTACTTGGCTGACAGTACCTTTTATGCCCCTATCCTAAATCATATATAAAATCACGTGTTAGGGAGAAGTAAGTATCTCCTACTTGGCTGGCAGTACCTTTCATGTCCCTCTTCTAAATCATACGTAAGATCACGTGTTAGGGAGAAGTAAGTATCTCTTACTTGGCTGGCAGTACCTTTCATGTCCCTCTCTTTAATCATGCATGAGATCGCGTGTTTGGAAGCAATAACTATCTCCTACTTGGCCTGAAGTGGTCTGTTTTGCCTTCCCCTTCCAATAAAAACTGTACATATTCTTTGCTTGCATTATACGAGAGAAATGAATCTTGCTTGTAAATTCATTCTCAACAGATAAGAAGTAGTATTTATTGTATTGTCGAATATCATGCAATTCGTTATTGTACAAATGTATATGTGATTTTCCAGATTAGACTGATGTGGTTGCAGCAAACACCTCCAATTTAAGTTATGTAAAAGACATCTCGATCTCTTCTTACAAAACGTCTTAAAATGTCCCAACGCGCCCCTAGTGTAGCAGTAAGCTTCACCAATCTCCATCCGCTCAAATTTGAACAACATTGGCGGGAAAACATTGTGGACATTCTGAGCAGCCTGAGGCGTTATGTGCCTAAGTTAGACATGGACATCGCTGAGGCAGAGTATGTTGAGCTACTGAGATGTGAACATCTCTTGAAAGATCTATACCCCGCCAAAGTAAGAACGCAGTTTGTATGCATAACTTTTGTTGCTTTATTTGATGTTATCAAATGTAGTTTCCTAATTTTTTTGTCTGAAATATAATTTTACTCTTTTTTCTTTATTCTTGCATGTATAGATAAAAACGCACCTCAGGTTAAATGTACGTAAAGTGCATATAATTACCTCTATTTACGGACACCTTACTAACCCAAATTGTTAATCCCGCTCGTTTTATTGGTAAATTCCTTCTGCAAACTCAAGAAATGAATAAATTCGTCAGTCCGCCTTCTTTATATAACTTACAGTTTTTTGCCTAATATTTGCATCTTGTAAAACGTATCCTTATTTGTAGTAGACCAGGTTTTGAACCCCATGGATTGTTGCCTGGCATTCCGCTTCCATGTCTCGATATGACTGAAATATTGTTGAAAGCTGGGTAAATCATAGATCGACCAATCGACATTTCTTTGCAGATCAGGATCCTTTTTAAAATAACTGGACACTTTTATTTCTGTTTTACAGTATATAGCACTGAAGCGTCAGAAATTAGATAAAGATGACCCCAATCTATTGCGTTACCTCACTGGAGTGCTCTTCCACATCATCCGCGATGCTGAAGACACAACACTCGGCTATAAGATACCTGCGGCTCTGAACGAGCTGGTGTCACTTAAAAGGTCAAAGGAGGAGTTTGAAGAACTACAGATTACCTCGCAGGAACAGGACATTCCACCTAAATCCGAAGTAAGTACCTGTGTGTGTGAAAAATCCATATAAAGCATTCCTATGTGTGGGTTCCTAGAATCTCCCGTTAGCACCTGAAGCCTAGCACAATATAAGGGCCAACTCCGGTAAGTTGATATGAAGGTATATACAGATATCTAAATCATTGAAACTTGTGGGTTACTAATCTATCCATAATTACGGTGTTTTGTTACATTGTAAGAGATCAATGATGACTAAACTTGAGGGTTGTTTTATCCCCATCAACCTGTCGATCCATATTTTATCATCATTAACTGTCTGCTACGTTTGGCGTAATTATTTGTTAGGGTTAAGGATCGCTGATGAATATAGTTGTGGGACATTATGCACAACCTATCAATCCCTTCTTACGAGGAATTATTGGGTAATCCCTTCTAGTTAACACTTCATTTACAATGAATTATTGAGTTATCCGTTCTAGTTAACACATCGTTTACGGTGAATTATTGGGTTATCGTTTCGAGTTAACACTTCGTTTACGATGAATTATTGGGTTATCGTTTCGAGTTAACACTTCGTTTACGATGAATTATTGGCTTATCGCTTCGAGTTAACACTTCGTTTACGATGAATTATTGGGTTATCCCTTCGAGTTAACACTTCGTTTACGATGAATAATCGGTTTATCCCTTCGAGTTAACACTTTGTTTACGATGAATTTTTGGGTTATTGCTTCGAGTTAACATTTGTTTACACGTAACAACTCGGATACCTTCGAATATGAATAAATATGTATGAATGTCGATACTACCTCTGTGTTTTGTTCACATCATTAACTAAACGGTGATATAATATATCATTATGTTTAATGAATTGTTCTTTTTTCAGAAAAACGCATCCCTGAATGGTTCTTTTGCGGAAGATTCTGTTTCGAAAGGAAACGCAAGCGACACCCACAGTAGTTTAGATGATGTACAACCCAAACCACCACGGGATATTTACGAACGTCCCGCCTCTTCCCTCTCAGCAACCAATAAACTGACAACATATCAGAAAATGACAGCTAGTAGCAGCCAATCGAAAGACACAGATTGGACGATGGTGCCTTTTGATGTATATATGAATATGAAAAGCACTATTGAACACCAGAAAACTACAATAGCTGAATTAACGTCCAGGTAGTTACATTTATAGTGTTCACCTGATCTTAAGGTCATACATTTATAAATTGCATGGTGATCATGAAAAAGGGTCAGTTACAAATCGAATAAATTTTAAACTTTATAATCATATTTCAGTAGGTGGACTGTTGCCGTGTCAAGCTATGCTAAATTCAGTGTCATGTAGTTGCAGATGAATGTATGATTAATATTATTATAGAATACATTAAAGAAACAAGACAATGATTTAACTTATATGATCCAATGTCATATAAATTCTCTAAATGAAAAAGTGAAAACAAAAAAAAATATAATTTGTTTGGACATTTCTTGTTCAGATACCAATTTGCCATGTCGAGGAGACACCGTTATATTTTTATATAATGTTCGTTTTCCTTGCCAATGATAGATTCTGTCTTGTGGCAGAGTTAGATCTCGTACCTTGTTTCGTTTATTATTCCAGACTTAGTTGCAAACTATATGAAAATCGATCACGAAGCGATCCACATACTTCTCTGGATTATGCCGACGATGAGAGTATCCAGTCACAACTTGCAGACCAATTCGCTGATATATTCAGGGAAGAGTGGGCGCGGGCTTTTGAAGCGTGTACTCGGCGTTTACATTGGAGAGAAGCAGAATCGATTTTTCAGTTGTTGAGAATAGTTCGGGTACGTAACCTCATTCATCGCGTCTATAGGTATTTCAATACAGGATTTTTGATACAGCCATTCAAGAAAACTTTTCTTTAAACTTTGTCCTAGAACTTCGATGAACTTCTATGAATAGACTGTCATTCTGTATGATGAGGCCTGTTGACGTACTATATCAAATTTTTTCTTTGTCAAAAATAAGTAACCAGGACTATGTATCGCGAGAATAAATACCGAAGTTCTCAACTGTGCTTATCATGTTTTACTTCTGTTTGACGGATACTATTGGCAGAAATCTTGGTGATGAAGCATTTCCTTCTGTCGATGCTCTTTCATTGTTTTGCTACTTTTGCAGTATGCATATGATTACTGTGAGAACGCATCCAATGATCAACTTACTGAACTAGAAAGCGTGCTTACGGGTCCAATACTTCATCCAAAAGGACGGTTTGAAGTAAGTAGTACACAAACCTGTAACATCTTATGATCATTAGAATTAAACTATTCATAACTGTTATCTCATAGTGTGTAGCCAAATCGATGTTATCACTGCAAGGAAGTGATTTAACATTTGTCCTAGCATATATAGGGGACAAAATATGGAGTAAGAACAGAACTCTGATAACAAAACATACTGCAGTCGATAAATCTTTACAAAAAAAAAAAGAAAAACAAAACAAAAAAAAAGTCAGTTTCCAAACATTCATTTTCTACAATTTTTCGATCTACTGTTCTATATCAACATATCCTTTTTAGCTCACCTGAGCGTAGCTCAAGTGAGCTATTGTCATAGTCCGTCGTCCGTCGTCCGGCGTTCGTCGTCCGTTGTTAACTTTTCTACATTTTCGACTTCTTCTCCAGAACCGCTGCACAGAATTTCACCAAACTCCATAGGAAGTAAGTACTCAAGGTCCTCTACAAAGTTTGTGTTTTTATGCCGATCCGTGATCTAAGATGGCCGCCATTGGCCCTGATTGGTTGACACATTTTCGACTTCTCCTCCAGAACTGCTGCACAGAATTTCACCAAACTTCATAGGAAGTAAGTACTCAAGGTCCTCTACCAAGTTTGTGTGTGTGTGTGTTTTTTTTTGGCCGATCCGTAATCCAAGATGGATGAGTAAGTACTCAAGGTCCTCTACTAAGTTTGTGTGGTTTTTTTTGGCCGATCCGTAATCCAAGATGGCCGCCATTGGCTCTGATTGGTTGACACATTTTCGACTTCTTCTCCAGAACCGCTGCACAGGATTTCACCAAACTTCATAGAAAGTAAGTACTCAAGGTCCTCTACCAAGTATAGGTTTTTCATGCCGATCCGTAATCCAAGATGGCCGCAATTGTTTGATTGACACATTTTCATCTTCCTCTCCAGAACCCCTGCACAGAATTTCTTGCTTGCTTCTAAATATGCACTTTGTGCTCAGGTGAGCGATATAGGCCCACTTGGGCCTCTTGTTAACATAGCCACTTGATAACGGCCAGGTGGCCGATAATGTGTGAATATTAAGTGCTATAGACAATTATGAAAAATAATATATTTACATATTATTGTTAAAGACTAGAATAACATTCTAGTTTCAACCTTTCTTTATTATATAAGGCATCATTTATCATGGAAAATTTTGAGTAATCACTGTACTATTATAGATTTGTTTCTGTTACAACCTAATCTATAGCATTAGCTCCTAGTGTTTAAGGGTTCACTAAACTTCTAAATGCATGAAAATGGGAAAGTTGGGTCCGTAAACCGCTCAATCACGCCAATTACTGTTTGTCAATGTTTGTCGGTACCCTGATTGTAGTGAACATTTTTGTGACGTTTCTATGTGTTTTTGGGTGAATGTTGTCATGTTATTAAGTCAGATTTTTTCCTTTCTATTATAGATATATTACAATGTTCGTACGCTTCTTTTGGTATGTTTCTTCTTATTGATATCAGCAATAAATATTGTATTATGGAAAAATGTCTCTGTTTGTTTGTCCTTCAGGAAGAAGAAATATTTGATGCAATAGATACAAGACAGCAAGAACGCCTTTCACGGATGGGGATCCGATGTGCTCGACAATTCCGAAAACAAGTTGCTGATCTATCTGTACCCGAAGTATGTTTGGTAAGTAGTCTAAAGAAACTTGTGAATGTTTTGCTAAAATGCTGTTTTATGTCCGACAGGAGACGCTTTCATATTTTGGGCATCTAGTCTTATCTGTGACAGGAAATACTTACTCCTTTTGGCTAACTGGTCATTTCTGTGACAGAAGACGCCTACTTCATCTGTGCTATTGGTCTTTTCTTTGACATGGGCAACTGGTCTTATCTCCGACAGGAGACTGTTACTCCGTCTGGGCAACTGGTCTTATCTCTGACAGGAGACTGTTACTCCGTCTGGGCAACTGGTCTTATCTCTGACAGGAGACTCGATCTTACTTCTTCTGGGCAGTTGGTCTTATCTCTTATCAGGAGATGCGTACTTTTTCTGAGCAACTGGCCTTATCCCTATTAGGAGACTCTTTTTTCTGAGCCACTGGTCTTGCCTCTGACGTGAAGCACTTACTCCGTCTGGCTGGGCAACTGATTTTACCTCTGACAGGAGACACTTACTCCGTCTGGGCAACTGGTCTTATCTCTGACAGGAGACTCTTACTTTTTTTGAGCAACTGGTCTGATCTGTGACAGGAGGCACTTACTTTTTCTGAGCAACTGGTCGTACTGTGACCGGAGATGCTTACTCCTCTGACAGTTACCATCAATTTTAAATGTAAGTATAAATACTGGTAGGGATATCATTCACACACACACACACACACACACACACACACACACACACACATCGTATCATAATTGTAGTCCACTCGAGTTGTAATGTAGTAGGACAAACGGAGGGATACATTCGTTTCATTAGGA
This sequence comes from Pteria penguin, assembly GCA_035048485.1. NCBI lineage: Eukaryota > Metazoa > Mollusca > Bivalvia > Pterioida > Pteriidae > Pteria > Pteria penguin. The sequence continues at coordinate 23,150,624 of CM068585.1, forward strand.
GATAATAAACTTGCTATTTATATTTTGTTTTAGGATTTCAAGGAACACATTGTTGAACAGGTGTTTAAGTGGCGACTACAGGAATTACCAGAGGCGGTTGTAGCTTTCATAGACAAATGTATAGAGATACTTTGGAGAATGTGTATCCAGGAACCACCCCTGGTTATCACGTGGGCCAATGACGGCGAGTCTGTCAATACCAACTACTACAATTTCTACTCAAGACGTGGAAATGTGGTGCGGCAAGCTGTGTGGCCCGCCGTGTTCCTAGGCAACGGTGGCCCACTTCTTCAAAAAGGACAGGTGTTGGCTGATACTTTCCTCAATAAATCTTAGTTGAAAATCAAAAGTATAATTATATATATATTACATATCATTCATGAGATGAAAAGTACATTTCAATCCATGTGCGACATATGAAGCTGATGTTGTGTCCCTAACAGTTATTTATAATTTGTATCTAGTATGCTGAAATAATAAAGTAATATAACAGAAGAATATATAATGATAACTTCTCTTATTTATTTTTACAAACATTAAGTGCAACTAGAACATGCTGTGTACATGTTGTCATCAGTACCATAGATGCATTATTTACCTGTAGATTTTTACGCAAAGTAGTATTTGGAATCGATTTCCAATCTAGCGGCCAATGGTGTCCGCACTCGTCTGTTGAAAGGTGATTGGTCAATTTAGAGGCCAGTGGTGTCAGCACCCGTCTGTTGGAAGGTGATTGGCCAGTTTTCTGCCTCCCTATCTGCACTTCGGATGACACAGTATAAACCAAGACCCCGTGTCACCACATACACTGGCATGTAAATATCCTTTACTTCTTCGTATGCATTTGTCGTACATGTTCAAGGTAAAGGTCAACAAGCTCTCGCCACAATGAATCTACATGTGAAATCTGTCTCTCTAATACTTCAAAATTAAAAGCCTAGGTAGAAGTTTTGGAAAATTCCAAGGTTGAGGTCAAAAGTCATGGTATCAAATGAAAGGTTATGATAAGAGTGACCTATCCGTAAATTATCAAAGCCCTACCCCTACTGCTTCAAAATATATAGCCCATGTTAATGTTTTTGAGAAGTAGGTCGAAGTTCAAGGGTAATGGTATCAAATGAAAGCTCTTAACATGAGGGACCTATTTTTGATGTATCAAAGCCCTAGCCCTATTGGTTCAAAAGATATATCCCAGGTTATTTTCTTAAAGTAGGTCAAAGTCTATATCACAAGATCAAAAGTCATGGTATCAAATGAAAGCTCTTCCCAAGAGGAACCTATATGTGAGGTATCAAAATCTCATCCTTATTAATTCAAAACGTGCAGTCAAGATTAAAGTTTTTGAAAAATAGGTCAAAGTCCAAAATCAAGGTCACAAGTTCAAAACTCTTGGCATTAAATGGAAGCTATTGTCACAAGGAACCTATGTGTGAGGTATCAAAATCCCATCCCTATTAATTCAAAACTTACAGCCAAGATTAAAGTTTTTGAAAAGTAGTTCAGTCAAAGATCAAGGTCGCAAAGTCAAAAGTCTTGGAATTAAATGGAAGCTATTATCATGAGGAACTTATGTGTAAAGTATTAAAGCCCTACCCCTATTGGTCGAAAAGATATAACCCAGGTTAAAGTTTTGTGCACGAGGACGCCGACGTTGACGCCGACGCACAGAGGTATGACAATAGCTTTCCGGACATTTTGTCCCGGCGAGCTAAAAAGGACTTCATGACACCAGTATTTTATCTTTGCTTATGGGTATCTTTGCATTTCAAATCTACATAACCCATATGGATTCCTTTGTTAATGAAAATTCAAAAGATAGATAGATAGATAGGACATCACTGAAGAGACAGAAGGGGGACATAAATTGTCAAAATGCTCGTATTGTACCATCTACTAGTCCAACTCTCCATTGTTTCTGTTGTTTTCTTTGATGCTCGATAATGAATCCCCATGTAAGGTCATGTGCAGTATATTAACAAAGCTGTTTAACACAAAGGTGTTTTAGCACAAATAACTCGTAGTGGAAATTAATGCAGTCAAGAACTGACGGTTATTTGACATTCATTTATATCTACAGTGGTGAATAACATTTGTTTCTTCTGTATGTCAGGGCATTCATGGTGGGTGTGGCTAGCCATTCAGGAGGTGCTTACTCCTTAGGGCACCTGGTCTCACTTCTGAATTTTAGAGGTCCGTGAATGTCCGCCTTGTACATTGTTGTTAGTGCCATAGTCATGTGAAACCAGTTACTTATTGTTGATACTCGTTTTTGTGAATGATTCACGGATGTTCATGATTTTACTTTAGAAGCAGCTACTTGAAATGTGTATGCCTGTAAACACAAACTTTCTTTCAATTTTCCCCTACATAACATTACTGCAATGGACTTCTTTATACCTGCATAGCATACATGTACAGGCGCGGATCCAGAAATTTTGTCGAGAGGGAGGCCCACCCCAATAAATTTTCGGAGAGGGGGTCCACACATATTTTTTGTGCGTAAAATTATTAATTAATCGGAAAACAACAAGAAAATAACTTTCACCGAATCTCATGGTGGACTCAGACCCATGGTTTACCACTATGGATCCGCGCATGATGTAACCTGAAGTTCAGTGTTTTATATGGTTGACAATGCCTACAATGAAACTAAGCCGAGTGTATATGAAAGGTTAAAGCGCAAAAAGTCTTGTTTTAGTAGGCATTTTAAATATATCGCTTTAACGTTTCTTCATAATTTCTTCACATACCACACACTCAACTTATATATTAAGAATACATTAACGTCGCAAATAATTCTAAAATGACAATATATGTCCCCTCCTGCTAATTATTTTCGTAAAGATTTAAAAGTATTACACAGATTTATTTGCATTTAATAACCAAAATGACTAGGTCAAATATTGACATAACCCAACACAGACAACACTGAGATTAAGACAAACTAAGTTCACTCCCACTTCATGTTATGTAAATAAGAATTGCAAAAATAAATGATGCCCTATTTATGTCCTATGAAAAAGATTATGTATCATCATGTTTTATTTATATCATATTTTAAAGCATTGGGTGACCGAGTTGATACATTGCTGCACTGTAACCAGTCAAGGTTGGGTTTATAATCCTATCAGGGCCGGTGGTAAAGTGTGCCATTGTATTTAAGACTGTGGTGAAGGCTTGTGGGAAGGTCAATAGGAAGTTCTGTTAGTGTACTTAGGGCTGTGGTCAAGCCTAGTGGGAAGGTCAGTAGGAAGTTCTGTTAGTGTACCTAAGACGGTGGTCAAGGCTAGTTCGAAGGTCAGTTGGAAGTACTGTTAGTGTACCTAGGACTGTGGTCAAGGCTAGTGGGAAGGTCAGTAGGAAGTTCTGTTATTGTACCTAGGGTTGTGTTCAAGGCCAGTGGAAAGGTCAGTAGGAAGTAGTTCATGTACCTGTACCTAGGACTGTGGTCAAGGCCAGTGGGAAGGTCAGTAGGAAGTTCTGTTAATGTACACAAGGCGGTGATCAAGGCCAGTGGGAAGGTCAGTAGGAAGTACTGTGAGTGTGCCTAGGACTGTGGTCAAGGCCAGTTCGAAAGTCAGTAGGAAGTAATGTTAGTGTACCTATGACTGTAGTCAAGGCTACTGGGAAGGTCAGTAGAAAATTCTGTTGGTGTACCTAGGACTGTGGTCAAGGCCAGTGGGAAGGTCAGTAGGAAGTACTGTTAATGTACCTAGGACTGTGGTCAAGGCCAGTGGGAAGGTCAGTAGGAAGTGCTGTTAGTGTACCTAAGACTGTGGTCAAGACTAGTAGGAAGGTCAGTAGGAAGTACTGTTATTGTACCTATGACTGTGGTCAAGGCCAGTGGGAAACACTGCCAGTGTATCTAAGACTGTGGTCAAGGCTACTGGGAAGGTCAGTATGAAGTACTGTTAGTGTACCCAAGACTGTAGTCACGGCCAGTCATAATATCTGCCAGTGTACCTAGATCAGTGGGAAGGTCTGCCAGTGTACCTAGGTCAGTGGGAAGGTTTGCCAGTGTACCTAGGTCAGTGGGAAGATCTGCCAGTGTACCTATGCCAGTGGGAAGGTATGCCAGTGTACCTAAGCCAGTGTGAAGGCCTGCCACCCAGGGCTGTAGCCAGGGCCCAAGGTCACTAGGAAGTTTTGTCAGTGAACCAAAAGAAAGTCTGCTTGCATGCCTATATTGCAAGACTGTGGTCAGAGTCTGAGGGAAAAGTCTGCTGGTGTACCTAGACCTGTAGTGTGGGCAAGAGAGAGGGTCTGCTGATGTACCTAGGTCAGTAGTCAGGGCCAGTGGGAAGGCCTGCCATCTAGGGCTGTAGTAAACTAAAGGCAAATGGGAAGGTTTGCCACTGTATCAAGGACTTCGATCAGGGCCAGTGGGAAAGTCTGCCAGTTAACCTATACGTAGGCCTGTGGTCAAGGCCAGAGGGAAGGTCTGCAGGTGTACCTAGGCCAGCGGTCAAGGGCGGAGGGAAGGTCTGCAAGTATATCTAGACCTGTGGTCAGGACGAGTGGGAAAGACTGCCAATGAACCTGTAGTCTGGACCAGAGGGAAGATATGTCATGTTCCTGGGATTGTGGTTAAGGTCAGTGAGAAGGTCTGTCAGTATATTTATACCTTTGGTTAGGGCCTTTGGGAAAGTCTATCAGTATATGTAGATCTTTGTTAAGGGCCAGTGGAAAGGTCTGTCAGTGTAGCTAGACCTTTGGTTAGGGCCAGACGGAAGGCCTGTCAGTGTATTTGGATAATTGGTCACGGCCAGAGGGAAGGTCTCTATACCTTTGGTTAGGGCCAGACGGAAAGTCTGTCAGTATATCTATACCTTTGGTTAGGGCCAGAGAGAAGGTCTGTCAGTGTATATAGAACTTTAGTTAGGGCCAGTGGGAAAGTCTGCCAATGGCCTGTTGTCAGGGCCAGAGGGAAGGTTTGTCAGTGTTCCTTGGTCTGTGGTCAGGGCCAGCAGGAAGGTCTGCTGGTGGTAATAGGCCTGTGGTGTGCTACATGTAGTGTACCTAGACTTGTGGTCAGGGCCAGAGGTAAAAAGACTGCTAGTGTACCTATTCGTATGGTTCAGGCAAGTGAGAAGATCTGCCCGTGTTCTTAGGCCTGTGGTCAGAGCAAATTCAGCCAGTTTATCTAGGCTTGGTCAGGACCAGAGGAAAGTGTTGCTTAATAAGTGAAATAGTAAATTCAGAGGTTGATATCATGTGTACATAAAATACAAAAGTCAGTTAAGATCAAAATTTAAAATAAGATTCTAAATATGTACAGAATTTAAGAACGTGAAATTACAAGAGCTTCTTTCATACACGCTGCAATCACAACTTCTAGTTTTCAAGGTTTTAGAGCCATGTGCTCGAGCAGAAAACATGAAAAGCGGCTGAAGTCTATTTCACTCTGTCTTATCTGCTAGTGCTTTACCTGTTTCAAGGACTTAAGTTCTAATTATAAATACAACGATCATGATGTCACTCAGCTACTTCTTTTGTTTTGAATTATTAGTTAATGATTTCTCTTCATCAGTCATATCAGATGAGCTACTGCGTTTCCCAGTATTGGCTTGTGTCGTTTCTGTCTTTTTAACACACTGCACCACACCTTTTGCCATTAAATTTCCCTTCTCTTCTATATAGACTGTCGGCCAAACTAAGTATTCCACAACTTCACCTCTTGCGGTGTAAGGTTTGTGTGTATCTCTGTTGAAAGCTTCCTTAACAGGGTCGTTAAAGTCAAAGTGCAGTGGAGGGTCTTGAACGCATGCTAACCAAAAGCATTCTATACAGGCATTCTTGAATTTCAACACGCACCCCTTGGGGTCATCTGGTTTATCTACCTCTTTTAAAACCAGCTGCAATGAAAATAAAATAGAAAATATTTACTATCAATTTAAAAAAACGGACAGCCCTACTGGGACAAATATTCCCACCAAAGCAAAATTAAGTACAAGTTTGTTCCTAGACTAATATTGAGTCAAGGTCATGATCTATATTTTTACCATATATTAAAACCCTTATCCTAACTGTTCAAGAGGTATAATCAATTAAAAAATAGCAAACCCTTGTCTCATACATCATAAGAGAAATCTGCTTTCTTAACCAAATTATTACTACATGTATAAGGTCTAAGTTCAAAGTCAAGGTCACTAGGTTAAATATCTTGGTATCAAAATGTGGAACTTTTTTAAGGTGAAGTGTGTGAAACATAAAAGCTCCATCCTTATACTGTAAGAGAAATCAAGGTAACTACGTCAAATGTCTTGGTATCAAAATGCAGTACTTGTTATGGTGAATGTGTGTATGAAAGTCCTATTGCTTATAGTAAGAGAAATCTGCTTACAAAACTTCTTTACCACAGTATTATAACAAGGCCAAAGTTCAGGGTCAAGGTCTACTAGATCAAATATTTTGGTATCAAAATGTACTTCTTGTTATGGTGAATCTGTGTGTGAAATTTGAAAGCTCTATCCTGTAAATAATAACTAAAGAGAAATTTGTTTACAGAACTTATTAACAAAATTATTAATACAAGACCAAAGTTCAAGGTCACCAGGTCAAATATCTTGGTATCAAAATGTACTACTTGTTATGGTGAATGTCAATCGTAACAACTCGTCCATTTCCGTACGCAAATACGACTCGTACGTACTACGTTGTCAGCCATTGGGACTACTTCCAGTTGTTATGTAAACACACATGGCCATAATCAGCATGCCTGTCATGTTTGCACGAAAATAAGCAACTATGTCCATTGCCTGCTTTTGTCTATATTTGTTTCTCTCTCAATGGGTGAACTAGTATGATTTTTCGTGGCGGAGTCTACGCACGTGTACTGGTTAAAATTTAATGTCACTTCGAGTTTCCTCTGATTCGTTTCCAGTGATCTAACATTTTTAAAAAAAATTGAAATTCGCTAGGATTACTGAATTGCCGTACGATTGTATAATATTAATCAAAACGGGTGTTACATTTCATACTGAACTTCTCATATCCTAGATTACAAAAACAAACCTCTGAACTTTTTTTCGCCTCATTTCGCATTGTGCTCCTACGAGGATAGCCGAAGAATTGAAGCGATTTGGTATATATCGCTGCGCCGTGAGGCTTCCGAGTCTATTTTTGTAAAAAATGGTGACGGTGTTCCAATTGGGTGAATGTATGTGTGTGAAATATGAAAGCCCTATTTCTTATTCTGTAAGAGAAATCTGTTTTCAGAACTTCTTAACTGGACAGACTGACAGACAGAGCGATTCCTATATACCTCCCAAACTTTGTTTGCGGTGATATAATAATGTAACCACATATAAAATACAGGCTTGACCTATTAGATAATACAGTGAAGAAATTAAGAAATGAATATATATGTATAATTTTAAAAAATCAGTGGAGATTTAATACTAAGTACGAGGGGTGTTCCGAAATTATTGTTACTTGCGCAATATCTCGTGGAAATAGTGCTAAATGAGCTTAAAACTACCTCATGGCGATAGCATGATATCTGAAGCATGGTATAGGTAAATTTCTCGCTCACAATTACACTGACCTTGGTGCTGTGTACATTGTTTTGTAGAGTACTCGTTACACTCTATATAAATATGGTTGGCAAGAGAGCTGAAAACGTAATTGAAATTAGGGCATATATCAAAGGTAGGTCTCTACTTGGCTTAAAGGCGGTAGATATTCATCATGAGGTGTGAGATATTTATGGGAAGGGTCAAATGTCATATATGACTATTTGTAGGTGGGTTGCTCGATTTAAGTCGGGACACCAGCAGCTGAAAGATGCTGCTCACACAGGTCGCCCTGCAACAACAACAAAGCATAACATTGAACGAATTCGGCAAATCCTTGAAAAAAATGCAAGGTACACTGTCAGGCAGTTAGCTAAAATGACAGGCTTGTCTTTAGCACGTATTCACTGTATTTTAAAGAAACATCTTAAGCTGGGCAAGATCAATGCCAGGTGGATACCCCATTTACTAACTGACGACCAAAAGAGGTCCCGGGTTGACAAGGCCAAATCCTTATTGAAGAAATACCCAAAATACAGCAAAAAGGCTTTTGATAATTTGGTCACAGGTGATGAAACATGGGTGTATTTTTTCGAGCCCAAAAGAAAATGCTCTAATCGAATCTGGGCAAACAAAAACGCCAGGCGCCCTAGCATTGCTAAAAGAATACGCACCGTGAGGAAGGTTTTGTATGTCATATTCTTTGATAACAAGGGTCCAATCATGCAAATCCCTGTTCCGAAAGGCAAAACTGTGACAGCAAAGTATTATAGAGACGTTGTACTTCGAAAACAGAAGAAAGTCTACAAACGCCGCCGCCCACATACAGGTTTGAAGTACCTCAGGCTCTTGCATGACAATGCGCCAGCACACAAGGCGCGTATTATAACGGAGTTTTTGAAGGCAGAAAAGGTCACTGTCCTCCCCCACCCTGCATTTTCACCAGACTTGGCCCCCTGTGACTTTTTCTTGTTCCCCAAACTAAAATTTCACCTATCTGGAAAAAAATATAAATCAAGAAATGCCCTTGGCTCTGCCATTCACCAGTATCTTATGAGTATACCAATTCAAGAGTACGAAAACTGTTTCCAAAAGTGGATTGATCGGTTGAAACGATGCATAAATGCAGAGGGGGAGTACTTCGAAGGACAGGGCAAAGTAAAATGATCACAATTACTTCTATCAAAAAGAAATCGCCAAAGTAACAATAATTTCGGAACATCCCTCGTATACTACATGTATATAAATAAATTGATAAATATTTACATAATTCTTTTAAATATGGTTAAGTGTGTAAAAATAACTATACAGTGAAGCTTAAAGAAAAAAATATGACATTGAAGATATTACCTTTTTAACCATTGGAAATAAATCAACTGCTATTCTTTTACGAAACTCTGCCAAGGGTTTAGAAAGGTTGGCATCTAAGGGCACCATCTTTAGACCCTTACTATGTTGACTATCTGATGGAGTGCCTACAGCCTGGTTACTACACCAGCTCTGTGACTGAGCACCTTTTGACCCTGCCAAATCAAACTGAAAGAAGTGGTGAAATATCACTTTTACAAATGACATTTTATGTATTATTTAATATTCTTAATTAGTGTTGTTTTACTTTTTTTTCTTTCATTTTGTGTATCCAACTAGAAACGAGAAATCACTTATGAAGTATGACCAGATCACAAAATAGTGAAAACACAAATAATAAAATTACTCAAGTGTGAAACTTGTACTGAAAGGGTAGCCACTAAAATCAAAAATACCTAAAATTGTGCACATGCAAAATATTAAGTTTGTCATCTTCCTGATGCTGAGAATTTGATAAAATCTATAATGAACCAAAATACTGTTGTGCAGATAAAATGAGTGACAATCAGAATTCACCAGTCTTTAGTTGCTTTCATTCATGTTAAAAATACATATAGTCCAAAACACCTGTAAAGTATGTGTGTTGGAGTCTCCATTACATATAGCGATGTGTTGAGCATGTGTCTCCTTATCAAGCACTGAAGATGGAGTGACTCAATAGATTATGTACTCTGTAACTCAAAGGTACTAGGTTTGACTTCCACTGTGAGCATACCAGTGTTCTGATAAGACAGGAAAAACTGAGTTACCATGTCATGTAGGTGCAGCATGTAAAAGATCCATAACTGCTTCTGGTGGGTCTGTTGCAAAGGTATAAATTTCTGTGCAATGCATCAGACAGCTGTCGTCATCATAAAGGTGAAGTAATTGTGCAGTGAAGTAAAACAATAAGTAATCAATCAATCAATATAAACAAAATGTAGAATTGTACAACTTACACATATTTTGCAATACATAAAGTATATTACAAACATTTAACAGTGGCATCTCACCTTATGTAGTGTTATCGCTCTTTTCATCTGTAGAAATTGACCTTCTGCACATTGCTTACATTTTTCATGGCATTCCTAATAAAAATAACCAATATAAAGTCTAATAGGATAAAGGGAAGTACTGTATGTGAACTTACTGGATCACATAATTTTGTGATATATTAGCATAGAAATGAATTAGCATGATTTGTGTCATACTCTGTATCTCATTTCTTTTAGCATAGTCATGAACTCCTTTGCTTCAGCATAGTTATTAACTAGCTGAAAAGGACAGTGTTCACTCTGCTAAAATAAGACTTTTGCTAAATTAGTACACATACTGTACAGATGTACACTGTACATGTCTGGTATTACAATATGTATATAGTTTTATGGAAAAGGTAAACATTAGTGGTAAAACTATACAAACATAATTCTAATCATTTTCTTATCTTTATACAGAAGAAGTGTTCAATGCCCTAAAAAAACCCAAACAAACATAACAAAACAAAAACCAAAAAACACTTTGCTTCAGTCAAATAAGAAAAGTAAAAAAAAAAACAAGAAGAGCAAGTGGGCATATATATTGCTCACCTGAGCACAATTTGATTATTCACAAACAAATGACAGCTCAATTTTTGAAGATGACTTTGAGTACTTTTAGTACTTACTCTCTATAAGATTTGCTGAAATTCTGTAAAATTAGTTAATGAAAAGAAGTCGGAAAATATGTCAGCCAATCAAAGCTCTTGGCAGCCATCTTGAATGACAGATTGGCTCAAAAGATAAAATTTTGGTATGAGACCTTGATAAATTACTTCCAGTATGTTTTAGTGATACTCTGTGCAGTAGTTGCCGAAAAGAAGTAAAACAAGAGGCCCAAATGGGCCTATATCGCTCACCTGAGCACAAATTGCTTATTTGCGATAAAATTTCAGTAGAAAATTTTGCTTTTTTCTACAAGACTTTCTATAAGGTTTGGTGATATTTTGTGCAGTTGTTTTGAAGAAGTCCAAAATGTGTAAACCAATCAGAGCCAATGGCAGCCATCTTGAATTAAGGATCGGCACAAAAAACAAAAACTTGGTAGAGGACCTCAAGTAGTTACTTCCTTTGAAGTTTGGTGAAATTCTGTGCAGCGCTTCTGGAGAAGAAGTCCAAAATGTGTCAACCAATCAGAGCCAATGGTGGCCATCTTGGATTACGGATTGGCACGAAAAACACAAACTTGGTAGAGGACCTCGAGTACTTACTTCCTATGAGGTTTGATGAAATTCTGTACAGCGGTTCTGGAGAAGAAGTTTGAAATGCTTTAATCAATCAGGGCCAATGGCGGCCATCTTGGAAAACGGATCGGCAAGAAAAACACAAACTTAGTAAAGGACCTCAAGTAGTTACTTGCTATGAGGTTTGGTGAAATTCTGTGCTGCAGTTCTGGAGAAGAAGTCGAAAATGCATCAACCAATCAGAGCCAATGGCAGCCATCATAGATTGCGGATCGGCACGAAAAACACAAACTTGGTA